>OX632362.1:17586746-17626291 GCA_951751655.1 Ophion costatus | reverse complement strand
GCATATGTCACATACTTAATACTTAATACTGAGGATCGAATAATGGTTACTAATCACTACGGCGGGCTTTCACAAGAGAAGAGATATGTATAAAGACGGGTCTTGAAAATAGAGAGCGTTGGAGACTCTGTGACACTTGTAGGTTATGACTTCCAAAAGTATGCGCCCGATAGACTAAAGGAGCGTTGGAACACTGCCGTTCTATGGTTCGGAATAGCAAAAATACTGCGTGGTAGCCTCCCAGAGCTTCGGTTCGAATGATCAGCAAGGGGTAACAACTCTCGGAGATAAGATGGACTTTGTATGTGCAATATACCATACACCGTAATACCCAGGAAATAAAGTCTTCTATTTTTGACTGACAACCACTTTAAGCGGTGACGGTAAGGTGTAATGTGTTCATCGCGTCTGAGATTAAAAATAAAGCGTATACACGAGTTGACCAGTCTCTGCAATACGGTGTTGAGTTCGTCAGTAAGATCGTGATATACTAAACAGCAATAGTCAAGATGCGGGAGGATTAAAGCGGAGACGAGCTTTATCCGAAGGTCTGTTGATAATGAGTTTTTATGAAATTTCAATCTATAGAGAGCACAGTTCACTTTTTGTGACACAAAAGAAACATGTCGCCGCCACGAAAGATTAGTCACAAAGTACACTCCGAGATTCATGGCTTCAGTTTCGTATGGTAATGCAGTACCGTTCACCAGTATCCTCGGGCGACTATCTATGCTTAGTTCTCGCATGTATGCGTTACTACCAAAAATACGAGCCTTGCACTTAGCTGTATTTAGCGTCAGACCATTTGTATTGGCAAACTCGGAGATAACATTTGCATCGTGCGAAATCATGGCAATAGCATTATGAAGATCAGACGGCTTACAGTGCAAATAAATCTGGGTATCATCAGCAAATACCATTAAGCTGGTGTACCGCAGATTTGCACCAATGTCGTTGATGTAGAGCGAAAAAGAAGAGGTCCAAGGACAGAGCCCTGCGGCACACCCTTGGTAATGGGTAGCCAGTCAGAGCCCTGTCCCCGTTCATCGACCACTGCCTGGATTCTTCCTGTCAGGTATGAAAAAAACCAATGAATAGCATCGGCGGAAAATCCAATAGCTCTCAGTTTTAGAAGCAAGCGCAAGTGGGGTAATGTATCAAACGCCTTGCTGAAATCAAAGAGAATAAGAATCGTTAGCATCTTCTGGTCGATACCGCGGCGAATGTCATCGGAGACACGCAGCAAGGCCCTTTGAGTACTAAATGACTCCCGGAAACCAGACTGTCGCTGATGGAGAATGTTGTGCTCAGATAGAAAAGAATTGATTTGAGAGTAAATTATGCGTTCAAAGATTTTTGAAAATTCTGGAAGATTTGCTATTGGTCGTGTGTCAGATACTGAGCGAGGGTTTTTTATCTTTGATAGAGGTCGAATGAAAGCTCGTTTCCACTGGTTAGGGAAGTGCAAGTACTGAAGTGAGAGGTTGAATATTACGGTGAGGGCCGGAAGAATGGAGAGCTTAGAATTTATTATAGCAAACGGGGAGATGCCATCGGAGCCAGGTCGCAGCGAGGAGGATACGCTAAGTGTAAGGTATCGGTCGACAGTGTCGATTGATATTGTTGAAAAGCGGAAAGAGACTTGAGATGGCAAAATATTGCTCATGAGGTTTGTAAGATCTGTATAGGTAAGCTGTGTTCCGCCACCACAGACTGAAGCGAAGAATTTATTTAGTTGGTCCGAACTGAAAAAATTAAGAGGAGAAGAAAATCGGCATTTGATCAGTCCAAAGTTAGCTAGTTCTTTCCAAAGGCGTGATGGGTCATTAATTGTAGTAAGTTTATTAAAAAGATATTGGTTCCGTGCCTGCCGTAGTTGCACCGTTACTCGATCCCTAAAGTGGCGATAAGCCACATATGCAGTAGCGTTATTTGTACGTTTCGCACGCTTATATAAAATATTTCGTTCTTTGAGCATGGCCTTGAGCTCAATGGTGAGCCAAGGAGTCGGCCGTTCTTTTACTTGGAATTCTCGTAAGGGTGCGCAATTATTAAATGCCTCATTTATATGTCGCGTGAGAGAATTTACGCATTTCTCCACATCATCAGCAGAGCCAGCAAGGGTTAAGCTAGAACCAGAATATTCCAATAGCAAGTCGCCAATCATATTGCAATATTCGCGCTTATCAAAATGGCGCAAGCATCGCCTTGCAATCTTCCGTATGGGTAAGTCTGGCAGGCGCAGATCGAATGTAAACATAAGAATATCGTGACCAGCAATGAATGGAGCTGTAGATTTTGAGAACGAAAGCAGTTTTTCGGCACTATCGAGAATGACTACATCCAGCCAGCTATCACAGTACGAAGTGTGGAATGTAGCTTCTGATGGCACTAGGAATAGTGATTGTGTAGTTATTAGGTCATTAAGCGTTTGTGACTCATAATTGTTCCGAAGTAAATTGCAATTAAGGTCTCCCATAATAATAGTATTGCTATATCCATGACTAAACCGAATGTAATTGTTTAAAAAATCCTCAAATAGTAAACCTTTAGGTCTCCTATGTATAATAGCTACTAAAATAGATTGGCCACTACGACTAAGTATCTCGAGAAGCAAGTATTCTGGTGAATTCGCGAATAGAGATGGGGAGCCATTTCCGTACATTGGATGGGTTTTTGTTTTGAGCAACTGTATCGTCATTTGCTTCTACCAGTATATTTATTGAGCTTGATGGAATGGTTGTACCTGAAGCCTGCCCCCCCCTCGCCAAATGAGCTCTTTGTTGAGCTTCCGAAAAAATCCTTTCTGTATCCCGATCAATGTTATAATAGTTTATTCAGGAACTAAATGATTCGTCAGATAAAAATAAACGTTTATTAGGGGGAACAAGAGCGAGCTGGGCTTCACATTCCGAGCACGAGCAACGGATCGTGCAGTGATAGAAATCTAGTCACTCATTGAAATGGCTACCTTGAGGCCCGAATAAATGGTAAAATTCCGATTTTCTTTCCGGGTAACGGTTTTAATCAATGAGAACTATTAGCCGAAGGGAATACATTATTTCACTGAATATTAAAATGATTCGATAAAAATTCCATTCTATTCCAAACTAGCAATTTGCTTTTAATGAGTCAATGCAATAGAACAATTATCCAGATCGGATCAATCACATCGAAATAATAATTAGGTCATGAGCATTTTATTCCGCAAAAACTCTGCTTTCGCCGTCGATTCTATAAAGCTCTCAATTAATTATTTCACTCTGGCACTCCATGATGAACAATACCTCAATTCCGACAATTTAAACTGGAACACCTTGTACAGTTGGCGTGTGTGTGTCTGCAGAGAAATAGTTGACGGTAGCGAAGGCGAGGCGTGCCAAATGACGGGAAGGATAATTGGAGCGGTAGTCCTCGCCACCCTTCCCCGTTGTCATCGTTGTACTTCCTTCCTCCCTTACGTTTGTTCGTTCGCCCCGTCGATGTCGGCGTCGTTCTTCGTCAGCTGTATACAATAATAGGACACGAGGGGGGACAACGCCGAGACTGTGAGAAAGAGAGGGAGGAAGAAGGATTCAGGCCAAGAGGGAGAGAAAGAGAGTGCCCTCAATGGAACCTCATATCTTCCCGTGGCTTCTGCTCTTTCTTGCTGGCCACATGTACAGTCCTTCGATATACCGAGGGCACGGTATCCTTACGAGAGACACGGAATGTGTCTCTACTCCCGTCTCGTGAGACTGCTGCTGCTGCTGCTGTCAACCTACTCAATGGGAGATCGTTAGATACGATCGGAGAACCACGCGTGATGTGCTGAACTCTATAAAGCGAGAGAAAGAAAGCACGAACGACATATGTCGATGTACCGGGTGAAGCAACAACTAAAAGGTGTCTCAAAATGACCTGACATTTTAATTTATCAATAAACCGTATTATTTATTGAAAGGTACGAATCATTGCATTTTAGTATAGGGTACAAACATAGAGGTTATGTGTGGAACACAATATCGATAATAACATTATGGCGTAATGGCGGACTAATTTCATTAATGGTGCGTCCAATTGCTTCCTTGAGCTCCGAACTGGTCTGTGGATCATTGGCATACACTTTTCCTTTCATAAAACCCCAAATAAAGAAGTCCAATGACGGAAAATCGCACGATCTTGGTGGCCAACATCGCTGCAGCGCGCGATAACAGGACCATGAATCATCGCCTGCAACAACTGCATTGTTTCAACCGCAGTGTGACAGGTTCCGCCATCTTGTTGAAAGAATATGTCTTCCATGCCATTTATGCCATTTATCGGATATTGTGTTCCACACATAACCTCCATGTTTGTACCTTATATTAAAATAAAAATATTCGTACTTTTCAAATAAATAATACGTTTTATTAATAGATAAAAATGGCAGGTCATTTTGAGACACCCTTTATCAGCAGTAGAAATATTTCGTAACCTATCTGAGGGAAATCTTAGGAGAAAACTTTTACCTACAAAAGTTGCATAGTTCGAAGAACGTTATCGAGTGGTGGCTGCGAAGTTTACCAAGGTGGAGACGCTTCGGAGATTTCAAAGTCAGCTCCATTTTTTTAAAGGGACCGCTATTTTTTCTTCAAAATGTCATTGAGAAACTGAAAATATGATTCCACACCGAATTTCAAGACAAACGATCAAGATTTCGTAGGAAAAATCGATAAAAGAAAAAAAATCAATGTTTTTAGCTTAGAATCGATTTAAAATACGGTGCAAACACTTGCTCTCATAAAAGATGCTTAAAATGATGGCCACCACTTTCAATGCAATATGAATTTGCATTTGTGGGAAATTTATTTCTGTACTAACGGCCAGAGATCCTGCCGTAGTACTTTACATTGAATAGAACACACAAACTTCTAACTGCTTTACAAAATAAGATTTCTAGATGTGTACAAAGCAGTACAACTAACCTCGATTTTTAAACTATCGAAATCTCAATTCGAGTATGCTCGTTAATACAGACTGACGTTATTAATACGACACTAAGCTCAATGGGAATCAGATTCCAAGCGTGCATTGAACGTGGTAGCCATCTATATGAGCACCTTTTATAGGAGTAAGTGTTTGCACCGTTTTTTCAATCAATTCCAAGCTCAAAACATTGACATTTTTTTTACCGCTTTTTCATACTGAACCCTGATCGTTTATATTAACATTTCGTGTGCGAACTTATTTTCACTTGTTAAAATTCTAAAAGAAAAATAGTGGTCCCATTGAAATAATGACGATGACCTCGAAACCTCCGAAACGACTCCACCCGAATGAACCTCGTACCCACCACTCAATGATTCCCTTTGAACTCTGCAACTTTCGTGGGAAAAGTTTTCTCCTAAGTCTGATAGGTTAGAAAATATTTCTACCGCTCATACTTGTTGCCTCGCCCGGTATATGATGCATGTTGCGTATGTTTCAACAAATATAAACACACATCGGTCCGTTTAAAAATGTCATTTGATTTCAGGGAACGTCTTCATAGTAGCCTAACCTCCTCACACACTATGTATATAGAAAAACAATTTTTTTCTACGATATTTATATGCTCACATTGGTCTAAAGACCATTCTCAAGTAATTGGAGTTCACATAAACATTCAGGCCCATGTGGTTCCTAAAACCAACTATTCGTTAAAGGAATTTAAGGACCGGTCTGAAGATAGCCACATTTGCTGATAGCCAATTTTACATAAGTACAACTGGTTGCTAATATTTTTTCCCAATATATATATATACATACATACATACATACATATTTGCAGTTATGTGCAAAGAGACGAGGGCTCTCGTAGTCCCCGGTGAGTCTGGGCCGGACCTCAGCGCTCTATAAATCCTCCGAGGGCACAATTATGTGCCGAGGATAAGGATTATTGTTGGAGAACCGGGTTCGCCTGAGCTCATCGCTACGCCACGCAGCGAGAGGGCACACAACGGCGTTGTATGGAGCAGGCTTGGTGGGGGATTGGTCTCGTAAATATATTCCATAGGGCCGGAGGGATTCGCCATTATTATTACTGAATAAACGGGAATAACGCGAGCGGTGGACGTTGATAACGTAATAGCGAGGGCGTGGACTAATGAGCGCCTCGTACATATATTTATCTATATGAATATATATATATATATATATATATATATATATATATATATATATATGCCGATGAAAACCTTCAGAGGAATATAATCTTATAAATAATGCTTATGCCAAGCGACGACGAATATCGAATCCGCGCACGGAGAGATTTCATTCTCGGTATCGGCCGCGTTGGCTTATTACGATCAACTTCTTAATATGTGCACGTAGTGCATACGCAGAGGGGGGGGGGGGCATCCGCACTGGGTGATTCGTATTGAAAAACACTGTTTTCAGAACCATAATTTGCCGCGCGACTCGGCTCGACCGATGAATAAAATTGTATTTTTATCGGTTCGTTTCTGCGCGCAAGGTGAAATTCTTCGCGCATTTCCGCAGGCAAACACACATCCCGTCTAACCGTTAAACATTCTCTTTGCGATGAAAACAGAAAAAAAGACAATCAATTTATCGCTGTGTGCAAAAAAGTTTTTATGTCACTGCGAGGAATCTCCTGTTGTAACTACGAGAAATTATTTGGTTTAACAGCAGAGCGCGTTGTAATAGGGACAGCCTAATTAGAATTGACCAGGTCGTTAAAATTCTGTCGGTATAGCCGCTGCGAAGCAGCTTATCGTACCGGGCTATTCGACCCGTCATTCAACCACCCGTGCGGAAATTATCTGTTGAGAAGTTACCGAGTTCCTTCCCATCCGTGTAGGGATTTGATAGGAACATCGCACATAGGGTGTCCATACTGGAATCCAAGTGGATTCTCGTGACGTTATAAAGGATTTTTCAATAAGGGCGCGTAGATGTTGAAATGGCACAAAACAAGCTGTGCGTGAAGTATTAACGAAATTCTTTTTTCATTTGAAGGCCTATGTATGCCATTATGCATGGAATATAACATATCGTGCAAATGTCCGCCGCGGCTTCTCGCGGTGGCACGGATCCGAGTGGTCCAATTTTTAATGAGTCCGCCGCATAGATCCGGCTGAATTTGAGCGATGGCCTGGGTTATGTTGACTTTGAGAGCATCGGTCGATTGTGGCTTATTGGCATAGACCTGCGACTTCAAGAAACCCCACAAGAAAAAGTCTAGCGGGGTCAAATCGCACGATCTCGGTGGCCAATTTACGTCACATCTGCGAGACATAACCATACCCTCTAATCGTTCATGCAGAATGTGCATCGTGGCGTCCACTGTGTGGCACGTAGCGCCGTCCTGCTGGAACCACATGGCGTCTACGTCCATATCGTTCAGTTTGGGCCAAAAGAAATCGGTTATCATCGTTCTGTAGCGTTCGCCGTTGACGGTGACGGCCTCACCAACGTCGTTTTCAAAAATGTACGGACCAATGACGCCGCCGACCGAAAATCCGCACCAAACGATAACTTTTTGTGGATGCATTGCCACCTGGTGAACCTCGTGCGGGTTGACGTCGTCTCATATACGGCAATTTTGCTTGTTAACATAGCCATTCATCCAAAAATGCGCCTCGTTGCTAAATATGATTTTACGGTCAAAATTGGGGTCCTGTTCCGAACGCTCTGAAGCCCAGTCAGCGAACAAACGGCGTTGTCTATGGTCATTAACTTTGAGCTCCTGGGTCAGTCGGATCTTGTACGGGTATAGTCCCAAGTCTCGACGCAAAATTCGCCAAGTTGAGGTCTGCGAAAGGCCGAGTTCTTGTGCACGGCGAGGAATTGACTACCTCGGGTTCTCCTGCACACTTTCACGGACCACGGTAATGTTCTCGGCCGATCTGGCGTTCCTTTGACGTACGGGTGTTGGCTGATTCTTTACCGAACCGGTCGTCTCGAATTTGGCCACCAAACGTTCGAGAGTCGACTGTCAAGGACCACCGAGTCTGCCGTAAAATGGGCGCAACGCGCGCAACGTTTGCACTAACGAACACTCATTTTGATAATAAAGTTTTATCATTTGGACGTGCTGTTCAATCGTGTAACTTGCCATGGTGATTTGGCATCGGTGACTGAATAATAAACAATAGATTAGACAGACGCCACCAAAACAACATGGCCGCTACGGGCCGCCAACATCTAGCCGCGCCAATTAAAAAACTCTATAGTATAGGGATTCAATGACCCATTGAATCCCCATCAGAAAGCAGGGACAAGTATGGGCATCTAATTGGATCTCTTTGACAATTTCTGCACCGAAGTTTGATGACAGTGTCGACACTTTTTTGGAGCACACATTTTTTGGAGCTCCAAAAAAAACATATACTTTCGTGATCCTGTGCACAAATTTGTTTGGGTGTCCCAAGATGGGTGACCCACATTTCTATAGGGGTTTGTTAGGGACACCACGTATAGGAAGTCTCCATTGGAATTCAGAATTTTTACCGCGTTCGAATCGAAAATATGCGAAAAGGCAGGAGAAAAAACTCAGCGGGTTGAAACATATCCTACACGTTTAGTGGGTATGTACGTGTTTGGTGATTTTATGTCAAAGTGCAGTGAAATAAATTAAAAAACGATAATTAAAGTGGATTTTATTGAAATCAATTTTTAAGATATATCTTTTTAAGCGACTAGTGATATAAATTCTGGATACTTCTCGTTTTTTCAAATTTCGTATCTTTTATCATTCCTACGTTATAATAATTTATATTTTATATTTTCATCAAAGTAGGCTCATCAAAGAGAAACATTATCGATTGAAATGAAACCATTTCAGCGTAGCAGAATATACATTTTCTGCGTAAATATAAAAGATGCTAATTTCGGTTAAAAATGTCCAGAATTGATTCCACTAGCCTATACTTTGGGCCAAGCTTATTAAGGCATACATTAAGTCGAAACATTATAGATTAAAATAAAAACATTACCCTATTATTTCGGCATACCCGAATATACATTTTCCGAGTAAAAAGCTAATTCCTCTAGAAAATGTCCAGAGTTACTTCCACGAGCGTATAAGTACAAAACCATATTCATATTTTTTCAAATTCTCTCATTTCGTCCATTTATATATTTCGTATAAAAAATTCAACGTACAGAATGCGATGGGATCCATCAAGAATCAAATCCGATTATGTTCCATAATTTGGGAACCCATGAGCATGAGGTCATGGGTTCCCAAATAATAATGACCATGACCATGACGAAATAATGACCATGAGGTCATCGCATTGGATCCTCATAGGGATCCAATGCGATGACCCATTGGATCCGCATCAGGAAGTAGGTTTGAGTATGCGAATCAAATTGGATCCCTACGACGATTTCTGCACGGACAGTCATATCCTCATTGCACTAGATCATGCGCAAGGATACGCGACATATCTTGCTTTGAACAATAGACATCGAAATCGCCTAATTTTGCGCACAAATACACCGTGGAGAACGACAAACTCAGCGTCTATAATAGTTTTCACAAATTCGAGAAAACTTTCCCGTTACCGACACCCGCATACGCGCCGACTAGCGCCCGGAATATCTATCGTCGACATTAATGCGAAATAATCGTAACGCACTCAGGCGCGAGCGTCGTTCCGCGGTAAGACGTCCGGTATCACGCTAGTCGCGTAATAAGGTACACAGGGTGATGAAATTAATAGTCCTTCTCGGATTGCCACGACCCGCGGTATTGGATATATACGCGCGATAAAGGAGAGAGAGAGAGGGGGAGAGAGAGAGAGAGAGAGAGAGAGAGAGGAGGAAATATTACGACGACCTCTAATATACGTGAACAGAGGAGAGGGCGTCGTCTTCGATTCGCCTTCTCGCTTATATTGCAGTTTCAGTTGCAACTCCGCGGATTGCAGTCGGTGATACCAATATATAGATGTGTGTGTGTGTGTGTGTGTGTGTAGGCATGTATGCGAGTATGTATATATGTGTATATGCATAGGATGAGAGGTATATGCGCATTCGATCCACGAGAGAGTTCGCGTAGGCCACGGCGCATGCACAATTTATAATGCAATTAGAGCCTTGGATAGTAGCATTCGGATTTATGGCAGCTGGAAAGAGTTAAGGGAGCTGGCTCGGGGGGGGGGGGGGGGAGGGCATTTAGAGTGAGACGAAGACAACCCTCGGCGTGTATATATGAGAAGTGAGCTCGGGGAGAGATCGAGCCAGAGGAACGGCTCCCAGCGAAATAAGAAGCAAGCAGAAGCGAAAGAAGAGTACACATACGCATATACATGTGCGTGTATGCGTGCGTGTGCGCGTGTTGGTGGATGTGTGCGTAGCCGAGAGAGACGCTCTTGGTGAAGCTCGGTGTGTAGAATGAGTTATATGCCTTCCTGAGCTCGGTAGCTTCCGATGCATTATTTATTGCCGGCTTTTCATTATTTCTTGGGGAGGGCCCTGTGGCCGAAGGTATTCCGCTCGTTCTCATCGTACGAAACTAGTTCGAGAGCATTGGTGAAAACAGTTTCGTGCTTCCGCGACAACAACGCCCCCTTTCGTCCGTACATACTCGCGAATGTGGCTTTCCTGTTTTTTTTTTAATATTCAGTTTATGTATAAAGAGAAAGGGTGCTTTCGAAGAAATTCGGTTTAAATTTAGACCTACGATTTCCTTTATTTTGAGGATCTGAGTCGAAATTCAATAAATAAATATTCGCCTACGGGTTAGGGACACTGATAAGTTCTCGCTTGCATTCTATGAGAATGGAACCAGCTGTATCGAATGCTTGAACGAAAAAAAATCCGTTCGGGTCTGGTGACATATCATTTCAATCTAGAAGACCGATTTTTCGGACCAACAGCTTAACATAAATCGCAAAATATAGATAGTGAGCACACTGAGCAAAATGAGTTGCAATAACGCGCCTATTAGGCACTGTATGCTCTTCGCGCTCAAACTGAAAAAAAAATACTTTCGAGATTAAGGAGACGATTTGTCAGGTACTGGGGGAAGATGCCGTAGCCATCAGTACCGTGAAGAAGTGGTTTTAAAGGTTCCGGAGTGGAAATTTTAATTTGAGAATGGCGAGGGGAGCAGAACGACCAGAATGAAGACAAAAATTTGGAGCAGTTGCTGGACGAAGATCCTTGCCAAACGCAATCGGAGCTTGTACTGTGTTAGGAGTTGCTCATTACAAGTAATTTCCGGCCGTATAAGAAAGCTCGGCGTGATTCAAAACGGCCTTACACAGGCAAGGGACCTAGGCCAGTCATATTGCTGCATGCCGGACCAAATACAAAATAAACAATCAGAGACGCTTTAGACTTGTTAGGCTTGAAACTTTTACCACACTCGGCGTATTCACCGTGGCTGATAGTCACTTCAAAACATTCAATGAAGTAAAAAAATTCCATTGCCAAACAAACCCAAACAAACCCAAACGAAAAATTCGGGTTTCATACTTCTACACCTGGTAAACACACATTTTTTTTTAAGTGCCAAAGTCACTTCGAGTGTGGCGTTTCTTTTACACGGCATTGAAATGCAACTTGTGTCAAACATTAAGGGTTAATGTTAAAAATGTAATATTGTATGCATAATATTAGGTGTACAACTTAGTTCGGTCCGTTTTCATACATGGAATAGAATGAAAAAACAACGATTCTTTAGAAACAAATTGTCATCTTCATTGAGGAAACATTTTACATACACATATCAAGTACTAAGGGTACTATTATAGGTACTTAATTAGTCTTATAATTATCACTGAGCTTAAAACCGACTTGAGCAACATTACAATCAACTTTAGTAACATTATAATAAACTTAAGCAACAAATGTATACACATTTCAATGCGCACAAATTAAAACCCTACTTCGGCGCTATGTTGAAGGGACCCCAAAAACGTAAAAGTTGCCCTTAATGCCAATTTAACGTTTTTCTACCGTAATCTATCGGCGGTCCCTATTATGTACGTCCTTTTCGAGAAGCGTTCTGTACACAAAGCGGAAAAAAAATTTAGACGCTTTACGAAATTGCAAGATGTGCTGATAGCCAACGTCTCATAAAGATTACGGTTAAAAACATTCTTTTCCCATAAATATATGTATGTATATTTACATATAGAACCGCGTAATTGTTATTGGTCGAAACGTCATTAAATGTTTTCCGTTCTGCGCAGTCCTCGTATTACTTAACGCAAAAACAGTTGTAATGGACCGAGTCCGACGGTCCGACGTTCAATAAAGTCGCTCGATACTTCATGCTCTGAAATTTACAACTGGGGCCGATTTCTTACCAAGCGCCGAGACACCAGTTCGTTACAGAAGATCGGGAAAGCGACGCGTGTACATAGGAGAGAGCAAAAAAAAAGGTGTGTAGCTCGCGGTATCGCGGTCTTATACTCGGCGTACACGTTCCTCGGGTGGAAAGAATTTGTCGGTTAACTGCCGAGTAATAATACCGTACAATAGTTTCATTTGAAATAACTTTGAATCCGTTTGGAGCGGGGTCAGCAGCCGAGACCTTGCGCAAACGTCGGCGAGTGTTGCGGGACGAAAAAGTAGGTGCACGAGGTTTCCCGAGACCTATAAAAATGATTGTTCTCGTTATATGCCTCGTGCTAAATTGTTCTTGCCACTCGAGGGCTCGCGAGGATCTCGGACGGATGATGCACTGCTGCTGGGCCACCGGTGAGTTAAGGCGTTACCCCTACTTGTAGCGCAAAAAAAAGGCCTTTTTCATGATTTTTTTTTAAAGAAAACTACAAAACTTTTTTAATCGATCAATATAACATCTTAAAGAACACATCTTGAAGAACTTTCAGTAATTTTTTTATTGAAAAATATTACATTGTTTAGTGGCAAATGGCCGTCAATGAAATAATGTTTTTATATACACGGTTTGCGGTGACCAACATTGCGGCGAAGTGGATCATCTGAAAAAAAAATGCGGATGGATTTAGTCAAATATAAGTATAAACTGGTCTTTAATCGAAGGATTAAAAAAAAAATTCATTTTTCACAAAATGGCGGACATTCAAAGTTAATGGTTCGATTTTAACGAAAAAAAAAACGGTCGTTTTTTTGCTATAAAACGGCCATTTTTTCGAAAAAAATCGAACGATTAAAGACTACATTTTTATGGATTAAATAAGCCTGCAAAATTTCAAGAAGATCGGTTCATTAGTGTTCGAGTAATCTTGGTCACCGACTTCAGAAATGCCATTTTGAGAAACACGCATTTAAAGTTTCAATTTCAGTTCTTCAATTCACGGATTCTTCTCTTTCAACGCTCATACCTCAGTCAATTTTGTTCGGATCGACTTGAAATTTTTAGGACATATTCTCAGATACTTATACTTCAAAAAAATGCAATAAAAAAATCGATTTTTTCAAAATCGCAAGTGGGGGTAACCCCTTAAAACGCGTATATCTATCCATGTCGAAATTGTACAATCTCCATAGTGTATGTCCAGACACACACACACACACACACACACACACACACACACACACACACACACGCACACACACACACACACACACACACACACACACACATCAGCAAAAACCAAAAGCAGATGATTTTTATCTCGAAAACCGTGAGACTTTTACAAAACTGGAATTGCAGCATATAGTAGGACATGATCTGATATATCGACAGTTGCAGGATGATCCATTCATAACAGGACACCCTGTATATATAATATATACATATCGTAAATATATATCCCTACGAAGGCTATTTTTTTCTTCCTAAAAACAGACCAATCTCTCAGGTACGTACGGTAAGCAACAAGAGCTCCTCACATATCACCCTACTAGATATTTTATTCTTTGGTTTTTGTGTGTCTGTTTTTTCCCGCCGCCTCAGCAAACGCACATATGCAACAAACACGGTACAACATTCAGGAGCACCTCTATCATTAGGAGCAATAACTTACGCCTGCGTTACGATGCTAATGAGAATTCCACGAGGCGGCGGCACCGCTGAGTTATTTACAACCGTTGAAATTTTATTCTTCTCCATCGAGCGAACGCACGCGTGGGCGGACCCTTTGCACTTGTCGAATCGACGGGGTTGTTGGTGGCGAACGGTGTCAGGCGGCGAACGATCTAACGCAGTCACCGTATCAGAATGCTCAACGTCACGTGTCGAATTTCATCTCTGGGAATTTTAGAGTCGCTCGCTCGGATCCTCGTGGTCAGAGCTTGGATCGTTCATTGTGGGGTCTTGACAAAATGTTTTTGGATGTTTCGGTGATGCTTTGATCGACATTATAACGATGGTCGGCAAGTGGGTATCGTTGGAATGGGATCAAAGTTCTTTTTCTAATGATTTGATTGAAACTTCGACTGCCATAGCTACATTGTTTCGGCCGTAGTGTGGCACGTTGCGTGATCTTGTTGAAACAATTTTGCTTCCAAGTCCATGCCGTTTGTGCCATTCATCGGATATTGTGTTTACAGATAACCTCTATGTTTGAACCTTATATTAAAATTGAAATATTCGTACCTTTCAAATAAATAATACTTTTTAAAAATAAATTTGAATGTCAGATCATTCCGAGACACCCTTTATTTTTTACGTTACACCTGCCATTTTCCTATTTTCAGTTCCATGGCGGAAATAAATACCGTTTGAATAATTTCCGGACCCGCAACCTGCCAAAAATTAACTTGGTCGATAAATTAATGATTTTAATAGCATTCCAACGATGAAATTTTCAATGGTATCCAAAGATTTTCGAATTATTCCGAATTAATTTTTATGAGTCAAAAACGGATCAATGTCATTTTCCTACAAGTTACAAGCTTTTATTTAATTTGACTTGGTGTAAGTTGCAAAACGGAAAATCGATATTCCATCCACTTCCCGACTACTTGGAGCTCTAAAATGTTATAACCATGCATCCAAGAGGTGACAATGCATTATTCAACTTAAAAAATAATCAAAATAATACAAATAAAAAGATAACTTGACTTTCTGTGAGATGCAAAGCGGAAAATCGATGTTTCATCCACTTCCCGACTACTAAGAAATCGAAAATTTTGAAAACATGCATCTCCGAGGTGACAATGCATTATTCAAGTTTAAAAAAATATCCATAAAATGTTCAACTTTTCATGTAAAATTATCGATATCTAATCATCCATATAAAATCTCACTAACACATACAAATAAATTCGTAGCCGATTGTGTTTGTATGTTAAAAGTTTATATGCAATATTTAGTCGTAAGTTCAATCCCAATGATCCTCTTTCTTATTTTCTGCAAGCATTTCATCTTTCTAACCTACAAACTCGTGAACTAGTAAATTACTAGTAACGACTAACCAGTTAACCTTTTAAGGACGGGGAAATTTCAATTAAAACGACTTTTTTTTACATGAAGGATATCAATAAAATCGATTAATTTCTCAATTGGAGTCCCAAGCCTAACTGCTGGTCGATATATCGACCAGCCCCGCCTGCAACGAAAAATCCAATCTAAAAATTTATGAAAAAAGTTTGAAAGCGTATTCCTATGTAATTTGATGCGCTGAACACGGGAAAAATAATGAAAAAAATCCTAGTGGCAACATTGGACTTAAAAATCGCCATTTGAAACTCAAATTGTTTCTCTGCTAGATTGGCCTCAAAATGTATATACTCGCATTGTGGATGCACTGAGTACAACAAAATAGGCATATATGTTGTAAATGTCGTCCTGATGAATATTTCAAGGACGCCAGTTATTATTCGTATTCAGCGTATCAACAAACGTAAGAATGCCAACTTTTAGGCCCCAAAAATGACCTTGAAATAACAATTTTCAATGTCAAAAAACATCCAGACATTTTCACAATATTTTGGCCATATTCAATACATAAAATTTTCCTTCAAAAACATTAAATATTATGTGCCCCCCTGGCTGGTCGATATATCGACCACTCCCGTCCTTAGAAGGTTAAATCAATTAGAGACTAAAAAGTAGAAAATAATTTATATACAAAAAAATATTTTTTAAAAACGAGCTTTCATTTAATGTACTCAAAAGTAGAAAATATTTTTTTTACCACGTCACCTATATGTGTCTAAGAATAAAAGTTTGTGGCGTTCAAAATTTACACATATAATATTTAGATTAGAAAAAACGACCTTAGATTTCTTAAATGAACATCCTGAAATGGAGTATAAACGTGTGATAATAATTTCCCTAATTACTATCGTGCCAAACTAAATACGGTTAGTGAAACTGAATTGATCAGATTTATCAAACATTCAAAAATGCTTCAAGCTTTCAAACTTGCTTAAAAAATAATTTTTTTTCTACTTTTTAGTACATTAAATAAAAGCTTGTTAAAAAAAATGGAACACATAATTACACAGAATAAACAGCACGCTACGGTATCTGATTCCGCACTGGTGAAACTACACATAGGATGTTTCCAAATCCTAATCTACAGAGAGAAAAGTCGAAATTTCAGTAGTTGCGGTCTTAATAGTCAGCCACGTTAATATACGCTGCAAGCGCGAGGTTAGAAATCTGCGAGAAAATATCCGCATAACTTGCGCGGCAATTAGTTTCCCCAACGATGATGAGTTGTCGAGAAGCTTGTCATCGAAGGTTTCGTGTTCGACGTCGCCACAGAATCTTCGCCTGTTTCATCGGTAACGCACCGCACGTACGGAAGAGTCTTAATCCTCCGTCTATACGAGTGGAAATCCACATCGTTCGATCGACGTCCAGCGCTCTCCGCTTAATTGTATTCTGGCACATCTCACGGTTGTCTCAGCCGCGTATGTGAAGTGCCGAATTGACACGCGAAGCACAGCTGGCAAAAAGATGGAAAAAATCGTTCGCAATTCCAAGAGTGACAGGGGTGATTTAATCGGCGAGGCATTGGTATGTTATTTGGTGACGTGCATACGAAATTCGAGACTGCAACGCCTGTATTGTGCAGCGTGTATACGAGGGGCACATGTAAAACGTGTGGAATAAAGCATATGGTACACGAGAGATATATAGGATGTACGGGCAAAAGTACAGGATACATGGGAGATCGATGGCGAGAGAGGAAGAGGGAAGAGGCCCTCGAGCGCCAGGAGCAGCACTTGGTGAACTACAAGTCGTTAATCCACCAGTGATTGCAATTAATTGTAACGTGACAAATCGCAGGAGTACAGAGCGCTCGATTCGCTTGTTTCCCCCTCTAGCCTTTCTCTCTCAATTGCTATCTCCCTCCCCCCCCCCCTCTCTCTCCGTCTCTCTATAACGTTCGATCGGCTTCCTTGGAAGCCTTGGATCTTCGTTCCAACATCTATAGACGTGGATAGGTACGTGTACCTATCTCTCGCGTGTTCACCTTAACGTAGCAGCGGCACGTTTGTTCTCCGTTAAAACGATCGCGCAAACCAGAATCGCTCCAAGATCCACCTCTCCCTCTCTCTCTTTCTCTCTCTGACGCGTAGACATTTTTTTCCCTCATTCTCTTTCACTCTCGGTTTGTATTCGATGCCTATCCTCGCTCATCTATCGTTTCGCTAGCTCGTCCGAAGAACTCGAAAAAAACGCCTCAGCAGCTCCCGCTTCCTGATAGTGTAAAGGTAACGATTCGTACAGGCAGCATCCACAAATTTACCAGCACGTATGGGACATTCCGCTTCAAATCGGTCACACTCTACTATCGGAAACTTTCTTTTTCCTTCAGCGTTGCTTTTATTTGTTAGTTTTCGGGAACTGATTCTGAAAGAATATTCGAAACGTGGGAGCCTCTCGCGAGTCGTAAAGCGTATCGTAACGACACGCTTAATCAAATGCCATGGTTTTGAACTCGCATTTCCGCAGTGGGATTTGAAAAATATTGAATCGCCTATATTTTTAGAGATTTAGGCTGCGAAATTTACACATAGGTTTTTAGGCCCCTTACAGGAAAACTAAAATCCGAAACTATAAAACAACATTGCACAATGATAAAAAGACAAATGGAATGATAATTCTAGTCGAATTTCAAAGATGCAGACTCAGGTCAAAATGTCGAATGACCAAATATAGATCGACAAAGATTTCGAAACGACAGAATTATGAACTCCCAAAATAACGAAGGTTAAATTATTCGAAATTTTATTCATTGACGGATGACAAAATCGAATAACTATTAGACCAAAGGATTATTTATTCGAGAGCTCATTTATTCGAAAACATATTCAGATAGTAATTTTTCGCTAATTAGCTTCCGTCTGCGGCTTTGCCCGCGTCGATACCGGCAAGGAATATATTTTTCCAAACAAATTTTTGGATCTTATCTCTTTAGGACAAACCGGTTTAGGTGTTCATTTTCGAAAAAATCCTTTCTTAGCTGTTCCTATACACCGTCTACACCTTCTAAGAAACATTTCTTCCAAATTTCATCCATCTATCTTCATCGGTTTAGGCTGTACGTTTTCTATGTATCACTCATTTGGTCAATCGGTCATGGTACTGTTTTATATACATCGATGCCGCTTACGATAAGTAGCATGTTTCAGATCGCTTACGAAAATAAGCACGTTTGATATGACCACGAAAACTAGCATGTTTTTCCTTCTGGCACGAAAACTAGCAAGTTTCGGTTTTCGCCACGAAAACTGGCATCTTTCTATATTTAACGCGAAAACTAGCACGTTTTGGCTTTCACCACGAAAACAAGCAAATTTCGATATTCACCGCGAAAAATTAACATGTTTCAGTAACACTAAAATTGTTTTCGACTCTTTTTCCATGTTTTTTTTAACGCTTTGTCTCGATTTTTTTACTCCAATTCCTTTGACTAACCGATTTTTACTCCAAATTAACGAAGTATTTTTTTTTGTCATTTTGTACCGTTTTATTTTTTTGTTCGCATATACATTATACATATTTTATTGTTTCAACTTTCATCTTTCGGGCTTATGACAAAACGGCAAGCGGAAAATATCTGGTCACTTTGGGATGAAAAATGCATGGTCAAAAAAACGGCCATGTCTGACAGAGGCTTAGTTCCAATCGAACATCAGCAAGATTTTTCAAACATATTAGACGATAACCATCTGTAAGATTACAGTACATTTGTCGAATGATATTTTCAATAACGTTATTTTTCAATTGTAGAAAAACACAATAAATATTTCATTATATTTAGAATTTCGTTATTATTTTTTAAATAAAAATTACTATTACCGATTTTTATTGATAACTATTATCAAAATGTTAATAAAACCAACGAGTAAAAAATTAAAATGTCATTGCGCAAAAAATTGTCATATTAAAAAAAAATACTAATTGTTTATTTTTCCGGATTTTTACCTCAGCACAAAGGACTTCAAATTCTCACCAAACCGCTTCTGTTCAAGATTGTACGAGCGATGAAATCCCTAAGGTGTAAAACTTACTCCGTTTACACTAGTCTTTACAGTGAAAATCAAACTAGCTAGTTTTGGCGGTGACAGCCGACACATGCTAGTTTTCGTGGCGAAAGCCGAAACATTTCTCATTTTCGCGGTGAATATGGAAACGTGCTAGTTTCCGTGGCCAAAGCATAATCATGCCAGTTTTCGAGGTGAAATAAAAAAGTGTTACTTTTCGTGAGAACTTTGAATCGTGCTATTTTTTTGTAAGCAGCGATGGTATGTAGATAATGATGTGGGCCATTTTTGCGAGAATGATTAAGGTGCAAAGTGGAAAGAAATGACTCTTGAACTTGGAGGCTGATCGATGAGGGATGAAATGTCCCATGTGTGGATTTAATTTGAGCGTGTGACGCAATAGGCTCGCGCGCCTGCGGTTTGGTGCTCCAGTTATAACGAGAAAGTAGGGGCGATTGTGAGACGACAGAAGCATAAAGACACACAGAAGAAAGAGAGAGAGAGTGAGAGAGAGAAAGAGAGAGAAGACGTAGGATACGGTCGCATATATATGTTGATCCCGAGGAAAAAGAACGGGCCACGATGAGCTCTGACCTCACCTCCTTGTATACGCCACGTGAAACTCTCTCGCTTTTAAGCCGACACCGTGACGCGAGAGGTTCTCATTGAACTGTCGAATTTATTCCTCGTTCCGGTATCACGGTATGCCGAAAGATCACAAATGGATCTGCCGCAGCTTTCGACAACATTGACAGGGCTAAAAAATTTGATTCTTCACTACTAGAAACTATTTTTCGATCAAAAGTGATACGGATGAATGAAAAAAGAACACCATCCACGACAATCACTGACAGAAATGATTTTGCAAATTACCTAATTAGGAAGAATATTTATCGAATTGACGAAAAATGGTTAGCTTGAATGAAAAGATGGTGTAGATCGAACATACATTTTTTCAATCAACATCAGTATTCTTTCGTGAGGAAGTTAAATAATAGTCCGGATTAAGTATGTGCAATTTCATTGTAGTGAATAGAAAACCCCATATAAGGGGAGACACCACTGTGACGTGTAAAAAATAGTTTTTTTTTTGCATTTTTTAGTGTATACATATTGAAAAAAATGTAAAAACAATTTCAAGTTAAAATATTGAAAATTGGCCAAGTTACGGACGATTTAGTGAGAGCAGGCAGCGCAACGATTTACGTGTATGTACTAAAACTTTCAATCGCGTTTTTCTCCAACCGACTTTTCTCGACCTCACCGGAATCATAACTCAAGCTATAAGTGTCGGACTCTTAAATTTGAAAAGCGAAAATTTCCGTTATTGGTAGTCATTCCGTAGTTATACGTATGCGTTGTGCGTAGCCGTTTTTTCTTATTCAGTATTTTTTAAGCCCCTTCATACAAGCGAAAATTTCCGACCTTTCGGGTCATGAAAAACAGGTAGGTACATGTAAATGATATGAGTTGGTTTTTATTATTAAAAAAAATATATTGATACATCAATAAATATAATATATTTTGTTTGAATGTTTTGTGTTTGTTCAAACAACCCAAACAAACCCAAACAAAAAGACTCTACAGGCATTACACAAAGTGCTTCTACTTCATAGCATTGAAACTGTAATCAGACTTTTCCGGCAATGAAAAATAGGTAGATACGTGTTAATAATATGAGTTGGTTTGTATTATTTTTCAATAAATGTTGATACATTCAGCTATATAATTGGGTTTATTTGTATAATAATGGTTATAGATTTTTAAAAATGTGTTTGTAATATAAGTTGCAATATAGTATTTAAATTAATAACAAGATTAGAATTGGGTTGGGAGAAGGCATTTTTCAAAATAAAAACCTGAGTTTAAAAATTCGGCAAAAACGACTCGGCCCGTCCCAGTCCTCCCTTACCTTGGATGATCTCGATTGGGGTCAAATATATGATTTTTTTCCGAGTCAGCCGAAATTATATACAAATCAGCGGAAATTTATAAGTCGCGCAAGTTACAATCAAATTTTATTTCGATACACTTTTCTGAGCACCACTGTCTTTCCGTGAAGTTTTCTAACCGCATCTAAACTCTGTATATACAGGCATATGTACGTTAAAAGATCGCGACGAGATATTAGAAAGTGCAGGCGTCTGGAGACCCAGAGTGAGAGAGAGAGGGGCGATGGAAGAGCGCGGGAAGATGCGATGATCGGCTCCAAGGAGCGATAGGGAGCACCGAGTCCGGATTCGTTGCTCACGCCGGGCGTGAAAATCAAAGTTGGATAACAAAAACGTGTGTTTTATAATAGCTACTATCCGAGCACCGATCCAAGCAGCGGGCAAATTCGCGAACAACTTTTAGCCTCCTACGTCTCGCGGCGTTAATCGTAAGCGTAATTACGATAATCGCTCATTGATTGCCTCGCGGACGTGCCTTCTGCACTTTCCTCGATGCATTTGCGATCGGGAGTTACGCCATGTGCAGCAACACACACACACACACACACACACACACACACACACACACACACACACACACACACACACACACACACACACACACACACACACACACACACACACACACACACACACACACACACACACAC
This sequence comes from Ophion costatus, assembly GCA_951751655.1. Taxonomy (NCBI): domain Eukaryota; kingdom Metazoa; phylum Arthropoda; class Insecta; order Hymenoptera; family Ichneumonidae; genus Ophion; species Ophion costatus. The sequence goes on along the minus strand of OX632362.1, from coordinate 17,604,333 downwards.
ACACACACACACACACACACACACACACACACACACACACACACACACACACACACACACACACACACACACACACACACACACACACACACACACACACACACACACACACACACACACACACACACGCACACGCACACGCGCACACACACACACACACACACACACACACACACACACACACACACACACACACACACACACACACACACACACACACACACACACACACACACACACACACACACACACACACACACACAGTGTATAGAAGAGCCGACTGTGCACAGAGTGATGTATAATACCCGAGTCGTGCCACGCGATAACGAGAATATATATGCCAGAGAAGCTTGACTCACGGGATATTACGATACAAAAAGAATCTCACGTACACCAGAATTCCCCCTATGTTACGAGATCTCGCTCATTTTTATCCTCAAATTCACTTCCAGCTGAAAGAAACGTCGATTTGTGTCGAAGGTTCTGTAGCAATAGAAGTCCAATTTAATTTTCATCAGTCTCCCAGGCTGATCTGTTTATAAATAATTCGCCACTCCGGCTATGAACGCCGTTATCGATATCGCTGGAATTCACAGAGCGCAATGTCGGCTGATCGAATCAGGAACGCGGCATTTTTTAGATTTACTATTGCAGCAACGTTGACGTCAAATTAATCCTTTTCGTTCTCTCATCTCATGCAATACGGGCAATTGTTTAAATCAACGGTAAAAATTGGGAGATTGGAAATTAATGCAGCCATGAGGGGAAAGCGTCGCGAATCGCGAAGATAAACTGCTGTCGAACGTTTATACGTGGAAGCTGCAACACAATGTAATTGTGTTGCAGTTTGTCAGAGAAAATACATTCGTTTGTTCATTTGGATCGGTCGGGTCTGTTGGAAAGACTGTAAAGGACTGTGATGAGCGCACATATTTTATATATATGATCGCAGTCCTTTGCACCGGGTGCCCCATTTTAATTTCACACCACATTTTAATCTCCACCAAAACTGCTCCGATCAAGTATCGAGTACGGTAAAACTTTTAGGGTTCAAAGGAGGACGTTTCAATTTTTTGGTGAAAAAAATGCCACGCTTCTATTTTTTTTTAGACAAGTCAGCCATCTCAACGTCGCCATTTTGAATTTTGGACAAAAACAAATTTTATTTTGGTCCTTAGATTATTTTTTGATTCACAATGGTTCAACCTTTTAAACCTTAAAAGTTCTACTATACTCAATACTTGATCGGAACTGCATTTTACGAGACTAATCCGTCGTAAGATTAAAATCGAACACCAGGTATGTATATATACAGGGTGTCCCAGAACTGACCGCCTTCCCTGAAATGGGGTGTTGGGGATGAAATTCTGAGTCGATTGATATAAGCATGTGTGGCTCTCAGATCAACCCCTGAACTATTATTAATTTTTAAAGGCGGGCGCACCTGATTGGCCCGCGTTTAAAAATTGACAGTAATTCAGGGGTTGATCTGAGACCCACACATGCTTATATCAATCGACTCAGAATTTCACCCGGAACCCCCCATTTCAGGAAACATATTCAGTTCTGGGACACCCTGTACATATATATGGATATACACTAGACCTGTCCTTAAGAAGGGCAAAATCGAATTTTAATGGTCTTACCCTCCAAATTGGTTCGCAATCATTTTAAAAAAATGGCAGAATAAAAAAAAAACTTTCCTCCATATTTACCCACGGCCAGGGAGCCTTACTTTTTCCCATAAGAAAAGCATTGTTTTTTTCGTGATTTTTAATCTTTTTTTAACCGTTGCCCTTATTATCAGCTAAAAATCGTAATTTCTCAGAAAATGTTGACAGTAATGTTACCTTTTTGTTCGATCTTTTGGAATTCGATACAAGCATTTTTGGGCTAGATCAATCACATCTTTATTCTCTGTATGTTGCGAAGAACGCGGAAAAAAGTCGAAAAACGTGATTTGGAGAGTTAAATGTCGAAAGAATTCAATCGGAGTAGTCTTAAAACATACGGAATTCTTTGTACAAAATAATTAATCACGTAAAAAAAATTCAAGGCCACCCCTGCAGCCAAATCGATTATGCCATGATTTAAATTTTTTCTGTTTTTCCTGCTTCACTTGCTGTTCGAGCACGTCGCACCCCCACAAAAACCAATTTCAAGAACCCGGTATCGCGTACACATTCTGATTGATTGTCCTGAGTGTTTATTCGTATTATGTTTTGGAAATCAATTATAGTATAATGAGAAAAAGTACATCAAGATTTTCGATCATAATTTAACGAGAGTTGGATGAAATTATAGAAAATAAACTATCTGAGATTTTAACTTCTATATTTAGAGCTCTGAAAGATACTTTTCGACTTTTTTCTATTTTCAGCGATTTCCGAGAATTTATAATCTTCGGCGAAAAGTTTCCTATTTTTTTACCCTCTGCCATTTTATTTCTCCTATTTTTAGCTCTTAAAACGACGTTCTTCGGCTTTTTTTTGCTTTTCTCCGCGTTCTTCGCAACATACAGAGAATAAAAATGTCATTGATCTAGCCCAAAAATGCTTGTATCGAATTCCAAAAAATCCGACCAAAAGGTAACATTACTGTCAATTACTCATTTGCTCATTTGATCATTACTTCCTGAGAATTTACGATTTTTTAGCTGATAATTAGGGCAACGGTGAAAAAAAAGATTAAAAATCACAAAAAATCAATGCTTTTCTTATGGGAAAAAGGAAGGCTTCCTAGCGGTGGGTAAATATGGAGGGGAAAAATTTAAAAAATTCTGACATTTAAAAAAAATTATTTCGAACCAATTTGGGGGGTAAGACCATTACAATTTGATTTTGCTCTTCTTAAGGACAGGTCTAATATAAACCCATATAGGGTGTCCCAAATGTCACGCAACATTTAACATGCGTGGCTTATGTATATTTTTGCGTGACATTTGGGACACCCTGTAGATATATATAAATATATGGGGAAATGCTATTGTGTGGCCAATCGAATTTGCGAGCTGTCTTCGAAGCAGCCAGATGTGCTGATCGCCAATATCACATAGATATGAAGGATTCGAAATATTTTTTCCCATATATATATATATATATATAAGTATTCTACTGTATCGAATTCGCAATACCGTGACTCAGCCGCGATGTTCAAACTGGCAGATAATGCTCATTCGAGAGAAGATATCGTGAATAAAGACATTAATAATACGCGTCGTGACGCTGCCGCGGATACACGTTTAGACATTATAAAGCGCGCGAGTGAGGAGGCAAAATCATATACGTACGGGTGGGAATAAGGCAACACACATAATATATGTATTCGTCAGAGTGAGAAAGAGTAAAATGCACCCGGTTGCTGCGGTTGTAGTACGTCGAATGCAACATCAGCAGCAGCCGGGAGATTTAGCAACCTCTGCCTTTCCGCGATACGTACAGATGCTCTACAGACATTCAAGGGCTCCACCGAATGATTCATATCGCCATTGACTTCCGTGTTATACATGCACGTATCATCGCACACACTTGGATCCGCGCATGAACGAGGAGGACTCCGCGGTCCGTGGAAACGCGACAAACTCTTACAGATTTTCCAAGGACCTGCATGTTACTCTGCTTTCATCGACGATTCATCATCGCGCCGATGAAGGCGTTCATTTTTCCGCGCGAACGTTTCTATTCCAATATTTTTCTTTTACCTCCATCACTGCGACATTTTACGCAAATGGAGGTTCGAAATGTGGGGATGAAAATTCGTTCGAGTAGCGGGAGTATGCGGAGCTGGGGGGGAATAAAGCTCAGTTGCATCCTTCGAAAATGCGAAGAGGAATAAGACGGGAGGCGAGGATGACTGTGGAAGTTTTTAGTATCGGGGAGAGCGTGTGTGTTAAGGGCGGGGCGGAGATCGATCGTGAATAAGGATCGGTGCGGCAGCTCGGAGATATATCCATGAATATATATAGTATATATATATATATATATGGGCACGCTTATAGGTAGCTGCAAATCGCGCTCGTTCGACTCGGCTCATTGCAAAACCCGGTTCTGTTAACGACCGACACGGCAAAGACGCGGTATGCATGGTATATGCGGGCGTGTACCTCATCCCTATTATATATACACGGTATACACAGCCTCGAAGTACATTCGGATCAATTGGGGATGCTCCGTGAAACGCCGCACAGCTTGTTTATAATTTATAATACACCGGGCATCTCCGTGTTCCCGAACATCACCGCATTAGTGCCTTCCATCACTCCTTCGTACCTTGTACTCCTACGATTATTATTCGTCTCGTTCTACTTTGCGGTAGGTTCGTCCGGGTGAGTCCTTCGAAGGTGCACGAAAAACGTGGGGTGACTAGGGTTTATTTGTCAGTTTTTATTTAACATGCTTCGTTCCTCTTTCCGGTTCAACAATTGTAATCCATTATTCGAGCACTTGCTGGCATTGAGCGGAAATTTGGCATATCTAGGTAAACTCGGTGACAATGCAATGGGACGGTAGCATGGAGATGGTCTGATGATGGAGGGTGGAGGTCGGCAATGCAACTCCTTGATAGCATGTACTGGGACGGTGGAGTTTTTGCTCGTTTGTTTTGCTATTATGAGCACAATTCATTACACACGAGAGTCTGACGATGGGGGTGGGAGGTGGACACTGGAACTCCATGATGGCATGTGTTAGGACGGTCGAGATTGTGCTCCTTTGTTTTGTTATCATGAGCACTTTTCATTACACATGATTTGAGAGTCTGATAATGGTGGTGAGAGGTGGGAAGTGAAATTTCCTAATTGCAAATGGTAGGACAATCGAGTTTGGGCTCCTTAACTTTGTTGACTTGAGCACTATTTATAATTACACTGTTATAAAGATTCTCGCGAAACCTTTATAACCGAAGACAAGGTTTTTTATTACGCTGATGTCTATATGGCATGGGAATCTGGCACGACAAATAAATAAACAAATTCTAATACTCAAAAGTATAAAATAAAGTAAACCTAAAACATCTTTTTAAAAGCAAGGTTTTATTTATCAAGTATTGAACTATAAAGTAAAAAACAATATTTCGTGCATGAAGTTGAATAGTAAAGCTACAGAGCCCCCATCCTTGGTCACCGATCAAAGGCGCAGGCAGTACATAGTTAATAAAACTTATATAAACATGGAACTTTGCAAAATTTAAATATTTTCTTAAAAGCTTGAGGCGTGAAACGTCATTGCACTTGAAATAAAGCGTTGAGTATTTAAGGGAATATTAACATTTTTTAAAGTTTTACGTTTATGTAAGTTTCATCAAGTATGTACTGCCTGCGCCTTTGATTGGTGACCGAGGATGGGGTTCTTCTGTAGCTTTACTTTTTAACTTCATTCAAAATATGTCAAATAAACCCTTTAAAAAATAATCCTATTCCTTTTTTCATACTCCCAAAATAAATTGTCAAAGTTACGCCTTATTTTCCGCCGCTAGAGTGGTGTTATCCCTTGAATTACCGTCCAAAGGTTATTTGCACTTGAGTCGTAATAAATTAGGTCTCTGCGCAGAACGCTCTTTAGCCGCCGATGTGAGTGAAAGAGCTGGCGATACAAGCCAGAGAAAACAGGATGTTGGTCGATAAGGCACAGGTAGTCAGTCGACAATGAGAGCAGCATTTGTATGAACGAGGAATTGAAATGAGGCTATGTGTATACACATATCATCGCAGATAGGAAGAGAGAAAGAGAGCGTTTATCTCATATTCCCGACGGTGCAGCATTGACCATTAGTCGTTGTCAGGTACGTCCGGTCTCGAACCACCTCGAAGAGATCGCGCCTTTCGACCTGAACCTTTCCCTCTCTCTCTCTCTCTTTCTACTTCCTTTCGAGCTGCATCTCCGGCACTGCACCCTGTTTGTTTTTATTTATTCACTTTTCTCTTCCATTATTATCTCTGCAACGAACATCTCGCTGCAGCGAAAACACAACGAGAGACTCGGTTACTCTGTTACTCACCGACCGTAGGAATCTGGCAATGCAAACAGACTCCAATCGCTGGGCTCCTCGCCACGAGGCGACTGCATATACAGATATGCGCGTGTATACACGTATATATAAATATTTGCACAAAGGAAGACGTTATTGTAACGTGACCCGGGCACGCTCGAGAATATTAAGATATCGGTCAGCGAGATGCACCCTTGAATAGAATTATTAATACGCTCTTTACGAGACGAAACGAGATACGAAGAAAAAGCTTTATTCCCTCGACTCTGCTCTCATTCGCACTGTGAACTATATTATGGATCAACGCTCTTTATTCTCTTGGCTGCCTGGAGAACGTTATCTGACTGGAGGACGGTTTAACAAAAAATACGACACTTCAATAGTAATATATTTTTCTGCTTCAGAATATGGAAAATATTTAGTGACTTATTGAGGTAAATAATCAATATATCTTTTGTGATATTATATGAGGGTTTTTATAGTATTGAAGTGTGTGACGTTGGAAGGCAACAAAACATTTTTTCGTTCGTATTGGCCTATTTTTTTCGTCACATTTACGCTCCAAATCTCATAGAAATATTCTCGAAGATCCTTGCTAGGGATCCGTAACCTAAACATGCACCAAAAAGAATTTATGTAGTGATGGAAAGAAAGAAATGAAAAAATACCGAAGAATTTTCGGTGCATTCCAACGTGTCGAATTTCAATATAATGTGTTTCTGAGGCTATAAAAAAAAAATTGTGGATCAAAGAAAAAACTCTGGAGGGTTTTGCAAACTTTCAACGAGATCGGTAAGATTGAGCCCGACAAAGAAGCTCGTTTTTTCTATATTTTTTTTTTGCGAGAGTATTGGAATGTGGAGGAAGGGTTTTTACACACACAATAGTTATTGCAAATTCAAGTTTTTTTGTCATTTCAAAATATCAATAAATAATGCAGGTGCTATTATTCAAACGCAGTGCCGCTGTCGTTGGATGACCTATCGGTGTGGATGTTTCTGACTACTAGAGTAACTTGAAAGGAAAAATAAAAAAAGTTCATTATGATAATAAAACTCTCCTATGCCCGGCCATTTTTTGTAGGTTAAAAATTACGAAAATGGCGAACTGTAAAAAGAGTCAAATTCTCCACTAAAAACAACTTTAATCATTCGTTAACAACAAATAGATAACATATCGAAAAAATTATCTCATTGTACGATAGAAAATATTATGAAGTATGATCTGCCTGAATTTGGAGTGAATCTGACAAATGAATTTTGAGATACGACTTACGCCGTTTCGTCAACCATCATTTCGAAAAAATTGCAAAAGAACAATGCATAAATCGCAGCAGGGTGTTTCGCTCTTCCAGGGACGACTTGGCCCTCCACAAAAATCATCACAACTCTGTCAATTTTCAGATTTTTTACGACATCGTTATTGCAAATTAAAAAAAACCCAGGCAATAAACACATTTTTTAAAATTAAAATTCAAATTTTTTTTTGAAATTTCGAGCAGATCCAGACCCTTTAAATCAAAATGGCCGTTCACATTCCCAAATGGCATTTATACTCTCTGTTCGTTCCATGCTTAAAACACTACGAAATTAAAGTTTGCCTCGTTGGAATGGAATGAGAATGAATATTTCCGAACTCTTTTGAGCAATTTTGGCCTATTTCGCCTTCAAAAGTTCGGCAATAATAGTTAAAGCTACATATTCAACGATCTAGTGTGTAAATCTGCATAAAAAGATCTCCTTTAACACCACAAATGCGGAAATGAAAATGGAAAAAGCTCTTTCGTTGCGTTCCAACGATGCAAACTTCAATACAATAAAACCCTTATCATCACAACCGTTATTTCCAGGTATTTTTTCGAACCTGACTTTTGTCGATGCTTCGATCGCGATTTTAAGGTAGTCCTATCGCTTCACACTAGTCATACCACTGATCATACTTGAGACCTGTGCTATTTACATTTTTAACTTCTGCAAAAAAATAATTTGTAATAACTTAAATTTAACATTTGTAAACTGTTTAATGAATGTTCACATTTAATTAGACAAATGAAAAAATAGCTATTCCAATGATTTGCGTAGTATTTCTAGGTTTTACATTTGGCAACAATGGTTCTGTCACCGTCTCTTTCTACTCATTCAGGCGAGTTTAACCTCCATGCTTTTCAACGTCGATCTGTCAAAACAACGTCAGGTGCGGGAAATGTAAAGCATTGTATTTGGGCCACGACCGGTAAAAAAACGTGGAAAATTTGTGTCCGCGAAATATGTCGGTTAAAAATGAAATATGTGTGGAAATTCGAATGAGTGAGATGAGGTTACTACAGTCAGCTGTTGCCTTGCTGTCACGTCTATCGTAGCAAGTGGTAATAAATCCAATACCTGAAGTTCAAATTAAACTTGATATTACATGAAAATTAGATCAATAAGCGCATTTTTTTCTGAGAGCATTGGGTTATTACAACTGTCAAGTATGTAAATCTGATTATTTTTAAGAATCTGACGGATTCTCACTATTGTATGCACTTTTATAGCTACCGGAAATTGGGTTTTTGTATGTCGTCTCGGAATTCCTTCAAAAAAGTACGCAATTTTTATATTTTTTTTCTTTGTAATAGGCCGATAACCGACCCTCAAATTTTACACAGACGATTATAAATATATTTAGGGAATCTCAAAAAAAAAATGAAAATCCTATGCATTGAAGTCTGGCGATAGGACTATCTTAATCCTCCGCAGGAAACCACAGAAATATGATTGCGGTAAGGCAGATGAGATTTTATTATTCCGCACTACAACGAGAGTCGAAGACCTTTGAGAGCGCGTAATTACGAAAATCGCGCTCGGAATCGAGCGCATCCCGATCTGTAGAATATCGGTTTGAAAATAATCATCACGAAGAGACGATAGGATACGTAGACTTGTGCATAAACGTATATACATTCTGGGGTATTTCGTGAAGAATTAATCATTCGTTTGATCCTCCGACCTCTCGTGATATTCAGGTAAGATTAAAGTAATGGTTGTCGGACGAGCGGTGGAATGATGAATATTTCCCGCCTCGTGCTTTCATGTTATGTATATATATCGTCCACTTTCTCTTCGACCTGACGCGCGCGATTCAACTGTACAACTAATACATAATAATAGTAGTGTATGGCTGAAATCGCGTGAGAATACATCCGTCTATAACAAGTACACAAGCTTCTTCCCATATATATGTGCGTGTGTGTGTGTGTGTGTATCCGTATATGTACATAATCAATTTTAAATAATACATAATATATTCTTTATTTCCCATAATTCTATTACCATCGGCACTTAATTGGACGTTGTCCGCGTAAATCACGAATTGAGTTATCGACGGACACCGGAGCGATCGTGTATACGTAGAAAACTTCAATAAGGGGCGTATTAGACGAGTCAAATTGTGGAGCTGGCAAACAAAACCGTACTCGTCCACACTAAGTCAAACTGAAATTTTCATTTAATTTTCTTTATCATTTTTCCGAAAAACTGCCAATTCGGTGAATCAGGCACCATTTTTAAGGACAAGTTTATAAAACAAGTATTTTCAAGCGTCCGTCAAAATAAAAGTACAGACGTTCCTTAACGTATCTTCATTTGTTATTACACTTTGAACATTTAACTTTAAGATAATTTACGAAATGGAAACGAAGTCCTATCAGATGAACCTCAAAATTACAGTTTTCCAAGATCACGATTGGCTACATCTCCCGGAGTATCCGGGTGTGATGGCCATTGGAGTAGAGGTGAGAGGTTACCCAGCACTAGGCCCTCGGTTTTCTCTTTCGTTTCATGTTATGATTCATATTTTTTTTTTCTTTCGGCCACATCTGGAACACGTATAATCGAAATCGGTACGATTTTAGTGTACCCAAAGTTGGCACATTGTCCGCTGGAGCCAGTCTTCGATGAGACGAGTTTAATAATAATTTTCTGCGCAACATTTTTTGCCATTGTTTTTTTGTCATTTTTGACAATTCATCATTTTTTACCGCACTAATAGCTGATTTTAAGCATGTTGAGTCCCTATGAAACATGTTAACGTTAATTGTTCAATAAATAGCTTCTTAATCGTCATGACATTTTTACACGACCTCCTGAATACTTCATGTAAAAACATACCAAATTTTGAGAATTCTATCATCATTACTTCAACCTCCTTAAGGGTTAAAATAAAAAATGATAAGAAAATTCTGAAAATTTGGTATGTTTTTGTATGAAGTATTTAAGAGGTCGTGTTAAAATTTCACGACGATTAGGAAGCTTATTATTAAAAAATTAACATTTTGTTAAGAACAATATTTAAAAGAAATTAAAAAAAATTATCAATATACTTCGTTTTGTTTTCGTTGCTTTCAGTATATTGTAGATATTATAAAATTGAGAGGTCAAAAAAAAAACTTATTGCAAAGTTACATCAGTTTCCATAAAATAACATTTAATTTGTGAATGTTAATTGTTCAATAACGAGCTTCCTAATTGTCGTGAAATTTTTACACGACCTCTGAAATACTTCATACAAAAACATACCAAATTTTCAGAATTCTATCATCATTTGCGATTTGGGACTCAACATCCTTAATGATTCCTGAGTCTAGTTCCCTCGTAGAGCAATGGCTTTTCTCTTGTACTTGTTAGGCATCTAAAACAAATGTAGAAAATATGAATTACTTGAACACGTTACAACCAACACCACGGCCATCATGCACCGACTGTACGTGCCATCTCGCTTAATCTCCCGGGAGAGATGGCCACATCTAGAATGTAAACAATTCGAAACAAAACATGCGAAATCTTGACGTTATAACAGAGCACCGTTCGTGAACTATTCAAGAAATACAAAAGTCACCATTACTTTTACAAAATAACACCACCGCAATGTAAAACATGAAACCTTCAAAAAAATCTAGCAGTAGACAGAATAATTAAAAAGTATTTTACTTAGTTAACATTTTTGTTGCCAAACTTTTGCTCGTACACTTACACCTGCGCACGACGCGAAGCGAATTGAGCAGTAACGGGTGAAATCAAGTGCGCGGTTCAATGAAACATTTCTATTGGCCATCTCTCCCGTAAGGCCATCTCCCCCGGTATTACCCTATTTAGAGCCGGATTCAATTCAAAATATTTCTGAAGCTAATCACGAAAATAAAAAGAAAAATTAAAAAATCGACGTCGTGTAGACAAGTCCTGTTGGCCCGCTCTTCAATTATTAATAAACCTTCCTCCTCCCCCTTCTTTTCCCTTCGCGTATAATCCACCGTCCATAAATCCCGGTGCTTATAATGATTTCCCAACAATTTATTTATAATTATACAAATAAACTTTTCGCCTTGAGCCAGTCTTTTCCCGCGAACTTTCCTGGCGCAAGGGATAGAGAGTGAGCAGTGACGAGGGTGAGAAGGGGAGAGAGAGGGAGAGAGAGAGAGAGAGAGAGAGAGAGAGAGAGAGAGAGAGAGAGAGAGAGAGAGAGAGAGAGAGAGAGAGAGAGTGAGAGAGTAGCTCGTTAATTTATGCCGAATCGTAAAATCAAGTTTTACCACTTTACTCGGGCGTCGTCGAACCCGCCGGATATCATCTCGTCCTCGAAACTTCGAGGGAGAAACGGTCGACTCTTGTCATGCTCATGGCGCCTGTGAATATATGAAATGCACATGCATGTGTGCATGAACATGCCAGGAATCAGAAGGGCTCGACGGACATGATTTGATGTGGAAAATCGCGTATTGATGGAGTCCTTCTGTCCGCTACCAATCGGCAGAGCCAATAAGCGCTACCATCTATACGTGCAGTCGCGACTGACTCGTGAATCGATATGATAATTAAGATATCCTGTGAACGAAAGAAAGCAAGGCAAAGCTTAAGAGGGAGAAAAAGAGAGAGAGTGAGAGAGAGAGAGAGAGAGAGAGAGAGAGAGAGAGAAACGTGCTGAATTAATACATTAATACCGGAGCCCTTGCCATTACATATACGTACCTGCACACTTTTTTCTTCCGTCGCGAAAAGTACAAAGATAATTAGCCGCAGTTTAATATTTCCATCGGCACAGTTAAAGAGTGCGCGATACTTAACCGCAAATTCCGCCACTTGAACCGAGCGCGAGGGAACGAAACATCCCCGTGGTATGTTTATGCGTCGCGATATGTCCAACATTCCGAACGACTCATTTGCGAGGAAGCGATATCTGGCTCGAGAGCACAGCGCGCAGTTTACAAACGCGTGATGGTCGCTTTTACCACGCCCGTCCACGAATCAGGTTCAAAACTTGTTCGATATATATATATATATAGGGTGTCTTTTCATGAATGGATAACCCTGCAACTGTTGATAGGTCAGATCACGTCCTACTATGTGCTGGAATTTCAGTTTAGTAAAAGTTCCACGGTTTTCGAGAATTTGAGCTTTATGTTATTGTTTGAAAAAAATCATCTGCTTTTGGTTTTTCGCGTGCCGTTTCTACAAATGATATGATCCGACAATAAATAAGCAACTTTTTAAAGTAATTCGCACGATATGCGTAGTACATTTTTTTACACTGTATGCTATCAATCAAATGTTCGAATTGGTTTGTATGAAAATGCTGCACAAGATCTTTTTTCATAACGTTTCCTTAACGTTTAAGGTTAAAAAGAAGACTTCTCTAGATAAAACAAATACAGAGTGAATACCATCCGGTTATCGGACGAATTAGCGTATGTTATTCGTCCGGATAGCGACTCAGTACATGCCGCATTTCCAGTAAGCGTACATACTATTGTGATACGTGTAAGCTAGTATCCGGATGAATAACGTATATATAATTGTCCGGATAGAATGGGTTAAATTGTTAAACAAAATATCCGGAAGAATAACTTACATGTGGTGATCCGAATGAAATCTTTATAACTTTGTTTGCATTTGTTTGGTTTGGGTTGGTTGTTTGGGTTTGGGTTTGTGTGGGTAGATTGGTTGTAGTTGGGTTTGTTTGGTTTCGGTTGGTTGGTTTTATGTGGGTTTGGGTTTGTTTATTTTGACTTGTGTTGTTTGGGTTTGTTTGTGTTTGGGTGTGTTTGTTTGCGTTTGGGTGTGATTGTTTGCGTTTGGGTTTGGTTTGTTCGTTTGTGATTGTTTGCGTTTGTATGTTTGGGTTTGTTTGGTTTGGGTCGGTTGGTTTTGTTTGGGTTTGGGTTTCTTTGGGTTTGTTATTTTGAGTTTGTTTTTTGGGTTGATTTGTTTGGGTGTGTTTGTGTGAGTTTGTTATTTCGAGTTTGTTTTTTGGGTCGATTTGTTTGGGTGTGCTTCTTCGGGTTTGTGTGATTTGGATTGTTTGTTTGGGGCGTTGTACAGCGTGAACCGCGTGAACTGAGCTGCTATGCGGACGAATAACATACGTTTATTCGTCCGATAACCGGACAGCTAGCCGCAGCCAAACAAATAACCAAGAGGATTTTTTGAAAAACCGGGTAACAAAATTTATCATTTGTAGAAACGCCATGCGAAAAACCATAAGCGGATGATTTTTTGCAAGAAAATAACAGAAAGCCCAAAATCTCGAAAACCGTGGCACTTATACTGAACTGAAATTCCAGCATATAGTAGGACAAGATCTGACCTGTCGACAGTTGCAGGATGATCCATTCATAACAGGACACCCTGTATATGAAGGGTGGATCAATAACTATTAGCACCTTGGATATCTTCGAAACTATAAGGTTCACAGAAATATTTGCTGAAATGAAATTGCACAGTACGAAAGGGGCCATCCGATAGTGATAATAGTTTCTTTGCAGGTGGAGATACTTCGGACATTTGAAGGTCAACTCCTTTTTTAAAATGGTTCGGTATGTTTTTTTTCTGTATCATGAAAGAGGAGCTTAAAACGAGTTCAACGACCTATAACATAAGGTTATTGAAGGTCATAAAAACTACAGAAAGATGATAATACAATATATATATATATATATATATATATATATATATATATATATATATATTAGACTGATTCAAAAAAAAATATTTCCTTCTGGATTTTTGTGCTACTGTTGCGCACTAATAAAAGAAAATTTACCTAAAAAAATGGGCGCCGCCACTCAATTTTTAGAGGTGGCTATATCGTCTTTTTGTAATTTTTTTCATGATTTTACTCAATAAATGTGATCATGGTATTAGATTATACCGGAAATAGAACAAATAAAGGAAATAGTATGTTTCACAGCTGTTTTGTGACGAAGAAAAGTATATCGCACACACATTGAATCCCTAGAAAACAAAATCGAAAATATTATTATGAATCGGTAAATAAATTGAGCCCAAACAATATTTAAAACGCTGTTTAATAGAACATAATAACTTATCATGATGACGACTTGTTTTATCATCGATAATTTAACAAAAACTAATAATAATAATGAACTAAGTACTGAATGTATATGTAGTAGTACAGAATCTTTTATTTCATGTGCACCCTTGCGGGCTTTTTACATTTGCTCCTATCTTGCCTGCCTTCTTTCTTTACAAGGCTTCTTATTATTAATCATCAAACCTCAATCCTATTATCGTAGCGCTTTTTGCGTTCATACAAATTCCTTCCCCGCTTTCGTGCCTTCTTTCGCTTTCCTTACCTCGGCTCCGCTGATCCCTTTTTCCTCGCTATATTCTCAAAATGACCCGCAACCTCACACATCTCTTTTACTAAATCCTTTCCCTCTAGTGCCTTTCTCCATCCTCTAATGAACTGAATAATAAAAATATTATATAAGTGTAGCATTTTGAAAATGTACATACATGGTTTATGAATAAAAGCTTTTAATTTAATTTTTCGTAAAAAGTGCGAGATGTTAATGCGTATAAATAAATCTATATGAATAACAAGAGTAGTATAGACGCCATTATTGATCTACCTGTATTTAAATTGTGAATATTGCAATCTTTTCAAATTGTTAGAGTTTATTTTTGTTACGAAATAGCTGCTGGATGTGATTTTTATCTGTATTCCGAAGCCATGACTATGCTTAAATGCAATACGTTCATTAAAAAAAATTCAAATACAAAAAAGTCGAGATAGCCACCTCTAAAAATTGAGTGACCGCGCCCATTTTTTTAGAGAAATTTCCTTTCATTAGTGCCCAACAATAGCACGAGAATCCAGAAGGAATTTTTTTTTTTTTAATCAGGCTAATGTATGTGTGTGTGTGTGTGTGTGTGTGTGTGTGTGTGTGTGTGTGTGTGTGTGTGTGTGTGTGTGTGTGTGTGTGTGTGTGTGTGTGTGTGTGTGTGTGTGTGCGCGCGCGCGTGTGTGTGCGTGCGTGTGTGTGTGTGTGTGTGTGTGTGTGTGTGTGTGTGTGTGTGTGTGTGTGTGTGTGTGTGTGTGTGTGTGTAGATTCAAAATAAGCGAAACGCATCCGCGACAGGGATTGCGTTCCTCTTCCTCTCGGCCTTTCTCCATCGCCATGTCTCTCTCGATCCAGTTTCCCTTGAAACGTGACAACCCCGTCGAGAGAGTTCGCCCACGCGCCGTATATACCCTCTGCCCCGCTGCTGCGGAATTTCCGTCACTCAGCTGGACGCCGAATGTTCACTGGTACGAGGAAGCGATAATAATCCCATAATAATGGCGATAAGGATAATAATGTTCAATATTCAATGTTCACGAATTCAGTATAATGGGTTGAAATAATTCGTGTTGTCAAAGATCCAAATTCATTTTTCTACATATCACGCAATAGAAACACGCGTCTGAAACAACCCCACTTTTCTGCTTGCTTTGCTTTAATTATCGTTTGGCAAATTTGATGTTTTTTTCAAGGTTATCCCTAGGGGATCGTAGGTCATTGGTGTTCTTTTTTTGTGCTCTACATTTGTGGCCAATAAAAAAGGAGCCTGCTTTGAAAAAGTGGAGGTGACCTTGAAATTAGGTTGATAACTCCGTTTGCAAAAAAGTCTAATGCAACCGAAATGTAAACAACGACGAACTATCCTACGCGTTCGTCGTCTAAAATCAATATTTATAGGTCTTTCCGAGTGGCTAACTTCTAGTGATACCCAGAATCGCATTTTCCCATGGAAACCGCATTTCCCCATGGAAATGCGTTTTGTGCACGTCCGACTTTGAGGACCGTCCGCATATTAGCCAATTGTTTTTATACTTGAAACAATGTGAACTCCATCATCTCCAAAATTGTCTTCAGACGAATATATTGTCGTCAACAAATATAACCATCATCTCCAAAATTGTCTTCAGACGAATATATTGTCGTCAACAAATATAACCATCATCTCCAAAATTGTCTTCAAACAAACATAATTTATGTGAAGATTATTCACACACCTGAACTGCACCAAAAGGTGAGCTGGAAATAAAAAAAGGCAGGTAAAAAAGTAAGTAAAAAATATAACAGAAAAAACCAGATTATTTTATAGTCGATATAGAACATAAATTTAAAAAATCGTCGCTTACATTAGTTTTATTGGAGAGGTACACAGGATTACTGAAAAATTTGTTTTCTTCCGCAAAACAGCGTGATTTGTGATCATTTTTTTTTGCTGCACCATCGGCATCAATTTGTTTGTAAAAACGAAAATATGAGGCGATTTCTCATTAATGGGATTTGAAAGCGATATATATATATATATGTAGCGTGTCTCAAAATGATGTGACATATTAATTTATTCATAAAATATATTATTTATTTGAAAAGTACGAATATTTTTATTTCGATATAAGGTAGAAGCATGGAGGTTATGTGTGGAACACAACATCCGATAACTGACCGCCTCGTCCCGGCAAGCGTTCACTGTTTAGACTGAATGTTCAATAACATTTTGGCATAATTGCGGACAAAATCGTTTTAGTCCGCAATTATGCCGCGATTAATTTTAGTACCATTTAGTCCGCAATTAGGCAAAAATGTTATTGAAAATTAATTATTAATTAATTCATAATTTTCAGCATTTATTTTATCAAAGGTGCGCCCAATTGCTTACTTGAGTCCCGGAACGGTCTGTGGATCATTGGCGTCCACTTTTCATTTCTGAAAACCGCAAAGTAAGAAGTTCAGTGGCGTCAAATCGCACGATCTGGGTGGGCAATTCACATCACCGCGAAGCGAATGAAACTTGATAAACCTGAACATGAAATTCCGTCTGCAATAACTATGTATTAACAATGCAGCAAACGTCAATTTCTACGCGTTGCTTGATCTTGTAATTCTCCATAACTAAACCTCAACACTTCCTGATACCATACTTGTCAAACATTAGTACTCTATGTTCACCACCATAAAAAAGGCGCGGAATTTAAAATGTAAGGTCATTCTGAGCCAGCCCTTTGTATATATACGTACATGCATGCACAAACAGATCCACGCGAGAAATCCCCACCTTGATCATCTTAACGGTAACGAGCTCCATCGCGTTATACCGAGATTGTGCATATCGGTGTTTCAGATATATACATCTTCATCCGTAACCCGAGATAGAGATAGAAGCATTTTTACTTTGATTCTTTTGTTTTTACATTTGAATCGGCAAAGAGTTAATCCGCGAAGGCCAACGCGCCAGAAAGGCATAATCCGTGCGGGTTTCTAGCTGGATGTAGG
>OX632362.1:17487585-17586546 GCA_951751655.1 Ophion costatus | reverse complement strand
GAGAGAGAGAGAGAGAGAGAGAGAGAGAGAGAGAGAGAGAGAGAGAGAGAGAGAGAGAGAGAGAGAGAGAGAGAGAGAGAGAGAGAGAGAGAGAGAGAGAGAGAGAGAGAGAGAGAGAGAGAGAGAGAGAGAGAGAGAGAGAGAGAGAGAGAGAGAGAGAGAGAGAGAGAGAGAGAGAGAGAGAGAGAGAGAGAGAGAGAGCGGGAGAGCGGGAGAGCGGGAGAGCGGGAGAGCGGAGAGCGGGAGAGCGGGAGAGCGGGAGAGCGGGAGAGCGGGAGAGCGGGAGAGCGGGAGAGCGGGAGAGCGGGAGAGCGGGAGAGCGGGAGAGCGGGAGAGCGGGAGAGCGGAGAGCGGGAGAGCGGGAGAGCGGGAGAGCGGGAGAGCGGGAGAGCGGGAGAGCGGGAGAGCGGGAGAGCGGGAGAGCGGGAGAGCGGGAGAGCGGGAGAGCGGGAGAGCGGGAGAGCGGGAGAGCGGGAGAGCGGGAGAGCGGGAGAGCGGGAGAGCGGGAGAGCGGGAGAGCGGGAGAGCGGGAGAGCGGGAGAGCGGGAGAGCGGGAGAGCGGGAGAGCGGGAGAGCGGGAGAGCGGGAGAGCGGGAGAGCGGGGAGAGCGGGAGAGCGGGAGAGCGGGAGAGCGGGAGAGCGGGAGAGCGGGAGAGCGGGAGAGCGGGAGAGCGGGAGAGCGGGAGAGCGGGAGAGCGGGAGAGCGGGAGAGCGGGAGAGCGGGAGAGCGGGAGAGCGGGAGAGCGGGAGAGCGGGAGAGCGGGAGAGCGGGAGAGCGGGAGAGCGGGAGAGCGGGAGAGCGGGAGAGCGGGGAGAGCGGGAGAGCGGGAGAGCGGGAGAGCGGGAGAGCGGGAGAGCGGGAGAGCGGGAGAGCGGGAGAGCGGGAGAGCGGGAGAGCGGGAGAGCGGGAGAGCGGGAGAGCGGGAGAGCGGGGAGAGCGGGAGAGCGGGAGAGCGGGAGAGCGGGAGAGCGGGAGAGCGGGAGAGCGGGAGAGCGGGAGAGCGGAGAGCGGGAGAGCGGGAGAGCGGGAGAGCGGGAGAGCGGGAGAGCGGGAGAGCGGGAGAGCGGGAGAGCGGAGAGCGGGAGAGCGGGAGAGCGGGAGAGCGGGAGAGCGGGAGAGCGGGAGAGCGGGAGAGCGGGAGCGGGAGAGCGGGAGAGCGGGAGAGCGGGAGAGCGGGAGAGCGGGAGAGCGGGAGAGCGGGAGAGCGGGAGAGCGGGAGAGCGGGAGAGCGGGAGAGCGGGAGAGCGGGAGAGCGGGAGAGCGGAGAGCGGGAGAGCGGGAGAGCGGGAGAGCGGGAGAGCGGGAGAGCGGGAGAGCGGGAGAGCGGGAGAGCGGGAGAGCGGGAGGGAGAGCGGGAGAGCGGGAGAGCGGGAGAGCGGGAGAGCGGGAGGGCGGGAGGGCGGGAGAGCGGGAGAGCGGGAGAGCGGGAGAGCGGGAGAGCGGGCGGGAGAGCGGGAGAGCGGGAGAGCGGGAGAGCGGGAGAGCGGGAGAGCGGGAGAGCGGGAGAGCGGGAGAGCGGGAGAGCGGAGGAGAGAGAGAGAGAGAGAGAGAGAGAGAGAGAGAGAGAGAGAGAGGGAGAGAGAGAGAGAAAATCGACGATGGTTGTGGGCGTATGGTTGTTGGGTTGGGCTCTTCCAGAGGGGTCCTCGGAGGTCAGGCTTACAGCAGGAAGGTGAGTCGCCCGGAGCACCGTTGATATCGAGAAACGAATCACCGGGCCTCACGGACGCAAGAACCACACAGAGACTTTTTGCCTCTCCGAGAGAAATATCTCGACTTTGCTCTCCTGTAACGATAATACACTGCCCTTATACATACATCCTTGTACATACGTATTATTCGTAGCTCACGCCGGATGTTAAACACTCAATGAATTCGCATGCAAAGCTGAATCATATCGCAATACGCTTTAAATAAGCGAGGCAAAGTAAGAGGAAATGTAAACTTGCATTTCACAGTTGGCCATGCGATTTACGGTTTCGGATAACATCCCATTGACGTTTTTTCCAGTTCCGAGCTGCCGGCAAACGAGCCTTGGATATCGCATTTTTGCGGATTATCTCATTGAAAAAAAGCATTCTCTTTAATTAATGATAAGAGAAGGTAGAGGCGGCTGTGCAGGTGGAACCGCTGCGTCAACGGTAAAGATGAGAGAACGCAACTGATTACTTCAATTGTTATCCGAAGTCATATTTAGTAGATTCAGGTTGTAGATCGCTAGATAAGGATCCTGAAAAAGGTTCGATCGATTTCCGTGGCTCGAATCTCGCAAGGGAAATATGGGAAATTTGAAAAATCACTCTTGTTGCATTCCAACGACACAAACATTAATGTCATATCGGAAGATTGCGCTGCTCCAAATCTTATTGCCATTTAGGAATAAAGGAGGAAGGAAAAAGTGATAGTTCCAATGCCATGGAATGTACTTTGTGTAATATCCGAAATTTTTTAAAAAAGCTCTCAATATATGTGTACCTTTGGGCTTTGTAATTTTGTGTTAACATTTTTTTTATCCATTTCACCAAACGTTTTGCCAGAAAACAAATTCGGCATTTGGCAATTGCTTCGGGCTTCCAGGTAGATGTAGCCTCTTAAGGAATTGGTATCGAATTTTGTTTTTCCTGTATATAGAGCTTACACAATGGTTGCACATAGGTCGCAGTCTGAGCTGGCACAGCTGCGCGTGTGCGCGAGGGCGCGAGTCCACCACTCGGGGGTCGCTATCCCGAGAGACACGCGCGGTCCAGGCAGCATCGGTGAAGTTTTCCTCTCGCCATTTGTGTCTCTCTTTCTGCCCCTCTCTCTCTCTCTCTCTCTCTCTATATGTGTGCGTGCGCGCGCGCGTGTGTGTGGACATGTTGTGCAGTGTACAGAGTCCGAAGAAGGCGCGGGTCATGCAACAACAGGAAGGTTAGTTGCTCGGGGCGGCGACAACGGAGCCGAACACCGCAGCATCTCGCCACAGCTCTTCGAGCTCTTGCATACATACGTATAAGCGGCGCCGACGCTCATAATTCCGCTCGCAAGACTTTACCTCGTGCGAGATAGAGAGGGAGAGGGGGGAGGAAAGGATGCGCGGATTAAGAAAAGAACATGCACCACGTATACGTTGCAGTATGGACCAAAGCAACGTAGACCAAACTGGGCATGGCGAAACCCACCTGTTTTCCTGGAACATTGCACTTTAACCCTCTGCTCATGGCGCGGTTCCGAAGAGACTAAAATATACTTTTCTCACATTGGTGTGATCACAGTATCCAAATTCGATTAGGTTTGGTTCGGCTCACGCAAGCAAAGCACGCAAGAAAAAAGTGGAGCAGGAAGTTGTCGATTGGAGATGTATGAAAAACAACGATGCGAAGAAAACGAGAGTTCGAACGAGTCGAATCGATTTAACTGGTTACATCCAGCTCGTGGCCGGAAAAAGAAATTTTCGTGATTTTTTGGTGGAAACGGTGTGCAAGTTTTCAACTTAATTTTTTTTTTAATTTACAGAGTATGGTTTCGAGTAACTTTTACAATTTTCTTATTGGAAGGTATTTATAAATGTGGCAGATACAGCGTGCGGCAGCATAACTTCCTTTTTTCAAAGCTTAATAAAACTCATTGTATGAATCAGAACATTTTTATTTGTTTTTTATAATGTAGGCGCATGCCTAAGGTTTTGTTTTACACAGTTTTCAAGATCAAATCAGATAGGTGACGTCCTCCACTCTCCATACACTGAGTAAACCAATTTCTGCAGTTTGTCATGACTCTTGCCAGCATAGCAGGTGTTATGTTGGCAATTTCTTCCCGGATGTTTGTCTTCAGCTCTTGTAAGGTCCTTGGACGGTTCACATAAACACGAGATTTCAAAAAACCGCATAGAAAAAAATCACAAGGGGACAAATCGGGAGAGCGGGCCAACCACTCCAAGTCGCCCCTAATTAAGATGAGGCGCTCTGGGAAGTGTTCCCTGAAAACAGCCATCGATGCACTTGAAGTGTGTGCGGTTGCACCGTCTTGTTAGAACCAAATGTCCCCTAAGTCCAACTCTTCTATCCGTGGGAAAAAAAATTCGTGCAACAAGTTGACATACCAGTCGGAATTCACCGTCACTGTGACTTCATTTTCCTCAAAAAACCAGGGACCAATAATTCCAGCTGAGGAAATCGCACACCAAACTGTGACTTTAGGTGAATGCAAAGGCTTTTGATGCAATTCTCGAGGATTGGTGTCAGCCAAGTAGCGCATGTTTGTTTGTTGACGGATCCACACAAATGAAAATGGGCTTCATCACTAAAAAAAAACAATAGCGTCCTCAGGAACGACTTCGAGAAGTACGTCACACGCGTTCATCCGAGAATTGAAGTCACGTTCAGAAAGTTCTTGCACAATTGCCATTTTGTAAGGATGGGAATGAAGATCATCATGAAGAATTCTCCTCACAGAACGATCGGAAAGTCCAAGGGCAGACGCATGTTTGCGCGCAGAACGCCATGGTGATCGCAACATTGAAGCTCTCCTTGCCTCAATGTTATCAGGTGATCTAATGGGCCGAGGCGCTCCAGTTCTTCGTCTTGTCGCACTTGCAGTTTGTCTGAACGTCGTGACCCACGTAACAATTGATTTCCAGTCCGGGACAGGGGCCAACGGGGCTAAATTAAGGGGTTACCCCCACTTGCGATTTTGAAAAAATTGATTTTTTTATTGCATTTTTTTGAAGTATAAGTATCTGAGAATATGTCCTGAAAATTTCAAGTCGATCCGAACAAAATTGACTGAGATATGAGCGTTAAAAGAGAAGAATCCGTGAATTGAAGAACTGAAATTGAAACTTTAAACGCGTTTTTCTCAAAATGGCATTTCTGAAGTCGGTGACCAAGATTACTCGAACACTAATGAACCGATCTTCTTTAAATTTTGCAGGCTTATTTAATACATAAAAATGTAGTCTTTAATCGTTCGATTTTTTTTTCGAAAAAAATGGCCGTTTTATATCCAAAAAACGGCCGTTTTTTTCGTTAAAATCGAACCATTAACTTTGACTGTCCGCCATTTTGTGAAAAATGAATATTTTTTAAGATCCTTCGATTAAAGACTAGTTTATACTTATATTTGACTAAATCCATCCGCATTTTTTTTTCGGATGATCCACTTCGCCGCAATGTTGGTCACCGCAAACCGTGTATATAAAAACATTATTTCATTGACCGCCATTTGCCACTAAACAATGTAATATTTTTCAATAAAAAAATTACTGAAAGTTCTTCAAGATGTGTTCTTTAAGATGGTATATTGATCGATTAGAAAAGTTTTGTAGTTTTCTTTAAAAAAATTCATGAAAAAGGTTTTTTTTTGCGCTACAAGTGGGGGTAACGCGTTAAAGCGATTCCGAAAGGCACGCTGGGTTGCGATCACAGAACATCCACTCGAAAAGTAGGCCTCAACGGCAACAGCACGCTCCTCACTGTTCCAACGCATAATGGCGGTTGAACTGTGTTGGGATAAAACTTTAGAGTCCCCCCTTTCGAACGAGACCACTAGCACTTCGTTACGACATCAAGCGACTAAATGGCGCGCATTTCAAAAAAGGAAGTTATGTTGCCGCACTCTGTACAATGGATTGTGTAGAGCCCTGTTTGAGAAACGGCCTTCACGATGATTACTGCTGCTCGGAAACAAATCATCCGAAATGAAAAACCAAACGCATGCAGGTTTTGCATGAAATTATCTAGTGCTTGGACGCAGGATGTAATAGTATATTGATTTTTGATAAATCGGCGCAGCCCGAAGTGAAAGTATCGACTCTCGGTGAACAGAGCTCTATTTTCATTGGTAAAAAAACTATGGATCGAAAGACAAATTCCTTCGTTCGAGCTCTGCTTTTTGATATGTAAGGGCACCTTGTAAATTTTGAAATTGACCGGTGCTATCATTTTTGAAAAGTCCTGGTCAGCGATTTTAAAAGAGTAATTTAGAAAATATACGTTTAAGGGGGGAGATACCTTTAGGCGAGGAGAAAATTTCTCAATGTCATGATTTTTTAACCCTTCCCTGACACCCATGAATTTGGCCAGGGATTTGACGCACCGGGTCAATTTGCCTCCGATAGTTTAGAGTAGATAGATTTTTCTTCTATTAACACTTATACGCAGAATATGAACTAAGAAAATCGGAAAAATGTCGAAAATCGATTAAATGGTACGCTGGGGAAATGAAAAAATTGAACTTTTTGGAAAAATGGCACATTGTGCATTGAAAAATACTTTGTTTCAATTTTCAAAAACATTCAGGGTAATGTTTTAGACGATAAGGTTAGAAAGATTTATACCAAATGTCATTAGAATGGGTCGATTAGTTTTTCAGCTATACGTCACGCCAGATTTAAAAATGCAGTTTAGAACACCGTGAAATACCTCCGACATTTTTAAAGATCAATTTTTTCAAATACCATCTATCAGCCGAAAGTAGTAATACCACATACCTTAAGTTTAAAAAAAAACAAACAAACCTTTCCTCCAAAAAGAAAAAATCATGAATTTCAGCAAATCTTTTTCTCACCTAAAGGTATCCTCCCCCCCTTAAAGTTCGCTGATTCGCAGAACCCACCTATAAACGCCCCTAACCCCCGCAATTTTAAACAGATCGACTCAAAACTCCTAGAGAATATTTTTGAAATGTTATATTTTGGGAATCCGTAAAAAACCAAACTTTCATATTTTCAAAAATGTCAACTAGTTGTAAGCCCGTAAAAAGTATTGAATAAAATAATTATTTCTTTCGTGAGCTTCGCGCTAGTCTTTTGCAATTCCTCTTCCACTCACCATTTTACAGAACAATAGGATGTTTCTCCCAACCCAAAAATCGGTTTCCTCATTGCCTACAATTGCCGGTGTCCCGCATCGGAGAACAATTACCGGTTTTCATTTTTTGCTTAATTTTTTTTTCGCCATGCTCAGCATGTTTATCTTCGAGGATCACGAGATACGTGTTAGCGAGGCTGCATAGTTTTATTTGCCTTCGTTCAATTCTACGCGGAGCAGAGGAGAAAGTATATGCAATCAATTATCTTTCCGGGCATTGGGAACGATCATTCAGTAGCTGCTGGCCAAGTCGCGACGGAGATTAACACAGCGCGCGAAGACCTGCGTGCACTTTATAATTATTTAATTATCGAAGTCGGTTATCTCGCTGGTGGTAGAAACGTAAGACACTCGAGCCAAGAGTAAAGAGTAATGACGCGAACGTCGCGAAGGCGGTGCCCCAACTCATCTTGAGGTTCCCTCTTCCTCATCGCGCCTTTCCTCTCTACGTTGCCCCACCTAACTCTCTCTCTCTCTCTCTCTCTCTCTCTCTCTCTCTCTCTCTCTCTCTCTCTCTCTCTCTCTCTCTCTCTCTCTTTCTGTCTCTCTTCGTTTAGGTGTGCCTCACTTTGCTGAACTCGTGTGCGTCTCTTCGATTTCACGGGACGAGATACCAATCGTGAGCATCTCGCGGTTAACCTTTTACCTCTTGTCGGAGTGTTCGGTGCTGTAAGCATAGCGGCAAGCGTTTCGATTAATTTTTCGACACGCTCACCGGGCGATCCATAAGGGCTTTGCCGCGGGGCCTAGATTACTAAGCTTTACTTTCTTTTTCGTAACGAATGTCTACTATTTTTATGTCATACTATTTCTACTGTATCTGCTATAACTTTGGATAGATTTGCCTCGCATACTATTTTTTTTCCAATTTCGCTTCGTATGCACTACGGCGAAGCATTCGCCCGAGGGCACAGCGAAACTGTAGAAAACTGTGGAACATGCGACGATATTTTAGCGACGAGGAACATCACATTGGCGGTATATGGGAGGAGATCAAAAACTATTAGATGCGTGTTTTTTTTTCTTTCATTGGCGGAAAAATGGTATTAAGGGCCGAATCCAGCCCCTAGAGCGAAGCATGTCAAGGGCCGATTTTTCAGCTCGACCTTCAAGCTACTCTTCGATTTCAATAAACGAAAAACGAAAATTCTTCTAATTCAAAGTGATAAGAAATTCACTATGGGTAGATTGAAAAAAAAAACAAAATTAAGGGCCGAACCGCCCCTTTATTTTTCTTTCTCTCATGGCACATTTAGGAGGGGCGCTTCAATTCAACGTAACAGGTGACATTTTGATGGGAGGACACGATTAAAGTTTACATACTTTTGCTTTGTATCCGGACACCGAGCTTAACGGGGTCAACCACATTTCATACATTATCGACAATTTTCAATGGAAATTGAGGGTTTTGGGAAAACTAACGGTGAATTCGAATTCAGAGGGTGAAAACAAATTGACACGAACTTGCAAAAAGAATATTTAATATCCGAATCTTTTTTCTTATCTGGCCAAAAAATAAGTGTCTCCACTCAGTCGCCGTTTATTTCTTCTCCGTGTCGATTTAAAACTCCGCCGTGTGCGCATTCCCTTCGCCATCGGGTGTTCTAAAAACCGCCGCTTGATTAATAATGTTTCAATCACTTTTTTTAAGTTTGGCAGAGTTTCTAGCGGTGACCATTAATTCGGACACAATTTCTAAGTCGGCCCATCGACTTTGGCGGAATTTCTAAGTCAGGCCATCGACTTTGGCGGAATTTCTAAGTCGGGCCATCGATTTTGACAAAATTTTTAAGTCGAACCATCGATTTTCGCATCTTTACCATACTCTAAGCATCTATTTAAACTTTATAGCCGTATTTTGTATCAGCATACACATATTGAGTACAAAAAAAACAACTGTGCTAAGCAACTTGAAGTAACGGGTTGTTTACCCCCTTAAGCTTGCTATCCGGCAAAACTGCAAAGATACGTAAAATTCAATTTCATCCCCCTTAAAAGTGTGACCCGTTTAATTAAATTCAATGCCTTTTAAATGTGGGGTAAGAAATAGAAAAAATAAGGGTTGGTTCATCCCTTAATTTTAGTTGTTCTTCAATATACCCATAGTGGATTTCTGATCGTCTTGCGTCAGAATAATTACCGTTTTCATTTCACTGAAATCGGTGAACTGTTTAAGGGTGAAACTACAAAATCAACCCTCCACACGCTTTACTTTAAGGGGTGGTGTCAACCCCCACAACAGTTTATTCGCCGTTAAAAAAATACGCATCTAATATTAGTTTTTAACGCTCTACCATATGTACAAGTTAAAGAAATCGAAGGCGGGCACCAAAGTGATGTCCCTTGTGAGTTTCGGTTGTGTTACCATTGGAGTCGGTGAGCGGATGAGCGGTCACCCATCCAAGTATCGGCCAAGACTACCGCATCTCAACACGAGACATAGTCGAAGCCACATACCACTATTGAAACTATTAATCTCTATATTAATTTCTATCCCACACGCGAAACACCGCGAAGGCTTATTTTTTTCTCGACTTCAAAATCCAATCGCCGCAAGATTCATAAAACTGCCAACTCTTTTCACACGAGTTCAAGATATTATGCCCTTTTTTCGCCCCCGTCGCTCGCTCGTTCAATGCGCCGAGAATTCGAGAATACGACGGAAACAGCGCCTTTTAGTGATCGAATGTAGATTCCGAGGATTCTCCCAATTATGGGAGGGACCGATGTATAATACGTTACGAGGATGCGAGGCATCCTGATTTAGCGGTAATTGCGTTTTACCGAGAACATCTTGCGACTTTGAAACGAGATAGAGGGATGGAGGGGACCGAGAGGGAGAGTGTAATCATCCAGTGATAAATTGTTGTTGCCGGGAAAACGTATGAAATTGCCGTCAGGAGATATAATGAGAGAAGGATGCACATGCGTGCTACGCACGCGGATGCAGCCTGTATTCGAAGAGCGCCATCAGCGAGCAGAGACTAAACTGCAGGAAGCTATCACCCGCGGCACTCTTTGTAACGATCGGCTTATATACTCGAGAGCCTCCGACTACGAAATCCTGGAATCGTGAATAAACCTCGAAAATGTAGGGTCCTTTCCGCGATTTGCGCAAAATCGTGCATAATTAGCAACTGCGACGGTCAATTGACAAGTTGATCAATAATAATCCATCGGGCATTCGATGACCGTGCTGAATGTCGATGGCTTTGCAAAGGATTCTCGAAGCTTCCGAATCGTTAATAAGAGAAGTTGATCGCTGTTTCTCTCGTTTATTATTCCATTTTGGAGAACGTGGAAGGCATGGAGAGCCTATGCCAAAGCAGCTCAATCTCTTGCACCGAAAAAGAGGCTCTTTGGCAATCAGCGA
This sequence comes from Ophion costatus, assembly GCA_951751655.1. Lineage (NCBI taxonomy): Eukaryota > Metazoa > Arthropoda > Insecta > Hymenoptera > Ichneumonidae > Ophion > Ophion costatus. Next base: position 17,576,324 of record OX632362.1, on the reverse strand, counting down.
ACGATCGGGAAACCAGTTTGGGACCTTTCTCCAAGTTGGAGTCGCCGCAACATGCTTGCCGTCCAAATTAATTCACCTGCAGTCCCTCCCAAGTTCAATTAATTATTGACTGGCCTTGCCTCGGTTGGATGTTGGAGCCGCTTCAATTACCGCCTGTACTGATAACAAAAATGATTATCATTTGCCCATTGAATGCAGGGATAGCTCGAATAAGTTCGTGTAGGGGGAGTAGGGGCAAGATGAGAACCCTGAGGTCATGTTCAAACAAAACAATACATATGAATCAGTCAACTTCAATTATACTTATCAAATTTTAAACTACGTCAAACGACATTTTGGCGACGATATATAATTCGTCTGGTGTTTGACAAGAGGTTAGGCGTGTTAAAGGTGTCAAACTGTATATAGGTCCAGTTACTTGATGATTGCGTGAAGTTAGCGGGATCAGGCGAATTGACGTAACCCGTCAGTTCAGTTGCCTGAACATCGCCTGAAGGTAGCCGGAGCAGGCGAACGCATGCAAGCTGTCAATCCGTTCCCCTGACTACCGCCCGAAATTAGTCAGCTCAGGCAACTAACGGTAACCGTAAATACAGTTGCCTGGCTATCACCTCAAACCAGCCGGTTCAGGCGAATCAAAGCACACCGTAAGTAAGGCGTCCATACTACAACGTAATCAGTCCCGGATCAAATGACAGGCCAGCCTGACAATATTTCTACTCGGGAAGATCAAACAGCGCTGGGAGTAGTATGGGACAAGAATTATTCGCATCTTTCGCATACGAAAATGGTTTCGTTGTCACTACTAGCAGTTTGATGTGCCAATCGTCTTAGTTCTGTAGTATTAATAAGTTCGAATAATTTTGCTTTTACATCTTTTAAATCATTTGTTAGTTCTACTTCTGCCTCTGGTAGTAACAGCGGTTGAAGAGTTTATCATCCGGAATTATCATGTTGATAATTGCTACTTTTATTGTAGTTACTTACCTGTCTCTCATCAATATCAGCAAATCACAAGAACTGAAAGAATGGCAAGCCAAAAATTAGATCGATTTGGCCAAAGATCGATATTGTTTTCTCACCCGAGACGCGTGCTTCCGCCGCAGGTGACACTTTCACCCTCATTCAGCCCCGCCACCCCTTTAAATGCCAACACGAACACACACTGTTCAGTAGCTAGGCTCATTACTCATCTTCCTCGGCACTTTCGTCTTATCCCTAGATACCCTATTAGGAATTTCCTGTCGAGTTCCAATCTTGAGTTACACACAAGAATACGTTTTAACACCTAAGGAGGTACGACCACTTTCTCGGGATCAACAATGAGTCTAAATTTATTTTACCCACAGCTGCTCTGATTTATATTTACTTTTGTTGATTATTCGTATTATCGATTATAATGTGCCAAATGCTATGGTAAGTGATGCATTTATTGCACATGAAGAAAAGAAAACTGAAAAATTCGGTTGTCAATGCCTAGTAGCAGTCTTCATAGTAATAGTATTAATATGTCTACCTTAAAAGCGGACGAAAAAGACATATTGAAAAATCAGCCGGAAACCTATTAAAATAGGCCTGAATTACCTCAGCGGAATTAACATGATCGCTAGAATATAATGATACATATTATTGGTACGTGATAAATGATAAAACTCCATGAATTGTCGTTTGCATATTTTGTGGCAGCTTCCATTCAAAATAATTGCAAAACATAGCTAGGTTATGTTCGCCAAACGCATTAGCCGTTATTCGCGACGTTGTTAAGCTGTTGGTACTATTTTGTCGTTCTGACCATTTTCAACCGGAAATGGAAACTTTCTTGTAATGCAGTGCTTTAACTACACGGTAAAGATTGATTTTCTTATTTTTTATAATATCTATTATATCTAATCTACGTGCTTCAGTAACTCGAAGTGCTCGGCTTTGCAATTTTATTGCGAAAAAACTAAACGGTCAAAATGGCTTGCACGGAGAAAAATACGGCCTCAAATTCTAATACTGGTTGGCAGAATTCTAATATTCAGTGCTAGAAAAGTATAGCAGTTTACTGCCAGTTCGGAATTCTAAGACTTGTTGTTATAGAAGTGTAAAAATGATTCTCACACCGTATAGTAAAAATGATGCGTCCATATTACATTTGAAACTATTCTCGCATAGGCGCGAGTCCAATATGCTGTATAGTGAAAATAATGCGTGCTTTGTAAGATACCAACCTTTATTACACGCTATATTTTCATATGGATTTTTCTATGCGTATAGCATGAATCTTCGTGTATGTATAGATTTCACTATACGCATAGCATAAATCTTCGGCGTATAGAGAAAAATATTACGAAGTTATTAGTAAAATGTGACTCTTTATACCGTACTTTTTGTAGAATACTGGAAACTCATTGTTCGAATCACGTGGGCAAAATATTTTTTGAATACTACAAAAAATCACAATATGCCGAATAAAATGTATTATTTGTATCAGTTAACGTGCCATATCGTAGGTTAAAATTCAAATTTCTTCATTATTACTATACCATAATTACAATTTTTATCTTTCATTTAATACTTTTTGATATTTAATGAAATTTTTTCGAAGCATAGTATTAATTCTAAACTTCGAGGCCCCTGTTTCCTCCGTGTGGTAATATGCGCATAAAGTATTCGTCAAAATCATATAAAAATTTCGAACCCGAGAGTTGGATTCGTAGTAATGATCGTACCTCATTAATTCCACTCAATTTACCGCAACGCTGGGTCAAATTCGACAAAACGTTAATCTCAGCACTGAAAACATCTTGATTCCGTAAAAACTTTTCTCTTACGACTCTTCCACACTGCACAACGACGTGTCTGTGGTTCTTTACCGTCCTCGACAAATTGAGTATTTGTCCAGTGTCACACGAGTGTGAAAAATACAAACAGTGGCCTCAAACTCATCGTGGATTTAACGGTACCTCCGCCGTCTCAAAAAACATCTGATTTTTCGTGTTCTTTCGTACTTGTGGTACATGACAAAGAAACCCGATAGAAGTCAACGAGATAAAGGATGCGCGACGTGAACTCTCTTCTCTTGTCGTTGAACTCTGCGGTGGTCGCGAGAACTCATGACGGAAGGAGACATAGTTGTACATGAATATTAGGGACGGAAATAGCAGCGAGGAGGTTCGTGCTGTTTACCTGCTGCCGTTAGGCAGGTGGCGATGCTGATATGCACGTACACATACGAGTGTTCACCATATACGAATTTAGGTTAAAAAAAAGTTATTTTCGACCCACCATATTTCTGTAACGTTGGCTATCAGCCCATCTAGCTATTATATGCCGATCCTCAACATTTGTTTGACGATTCGTTGATTTTAGGGACAGTATGGTCCTTGGAGTTACCGCTCGATGAATTTTTCATTTCCATCTAAAGATTATTTTGCAGATTTTGATTTGACGTACGTATGGATGTACTTGAAAAATATTGCCTGACTGTGATATAGACGTGTATATAAATAAACACAGGCATGTGCGAGTGCAGGAAAGTTGGTCGGGAGTGAGGTGAGGAGCACGCGTGCATTTCCGTGTCATCCGCGTAATACATAAGCTCCATGAGAAAGAGGTAGGGAGAGCGAGGGAGAGAGAGAGAGTGAGAGATTGATAGCTCGCTGCGAGAAAAAAAATACTATGAGAGTTAAACGGTATCTTCGTTAAGGTCCCGTCCACTGTCGCAAACGCGAATCATCATCGTCCTGAGAGGCCTCACAGTCAGAGTCAGAGAGTATTTCTCTCTTTCCGCTGATGGCCGTATATACTCGTGCGAAATAATAGCCTCGGGAGACACTTGCGAGCATATGCATATGTACGTGTACACGCGTGTACATGCTTTCATCGGAATATATGCTTACGATCTGTTTGTAACGTTTGTAGGTATAGGTAGATGTCCGGGTCTATATATATATATATATTACCTATATTCATATGAGCAAGAAGCGCGGATTACCTAAAAGGCGAATCATTATTACATTACGTCTACTTTATGGTATATATAGCCGTTCCTCGTCGTCTCGCTACGATGAACTTAACCACTTTGTGACAAAATCGCGGTATATGTAATCAGGCTACTTATATATTACTAGTACATTGTCTTCTTCTTTCCCTTCTTTCTGCCTTTTCTCTCCCACCACTTGGATCGCTGTATGATATGACATTACGAGAAATTGTTTCTCTTAAGGAGGTACGATCATTACTACGAATCCAACTTTCGGATTTGAAATTTTTATTTGATTTTGACGAACACTTTATGCGCCTATTGCCAAAATTTAAGCTATTTTGACCGTTTAGGTTTTTCGCAATAAAACTGCAAGGTCGAGCACTTTGAGTTACCGATGCACATCGTCTTATGGAAACGGTCAACCGGAAGTGCTGTGATCGTGGTTTTTCTGCTCACGTATCCAACTAAACCCGTTGGAAAACTAAAATTCGATAGATTTGATATAATAGATATTGTAAAAAATAAGAAAATCCATCTTCACCGTGTTGTAAAAGCACTACGTTACAATTAATATTAAACAATTAATATGAATGGAAGCCGCCGCAAAATATGCAAACAACAATTTATGGAGGTTTATTATCGATCACGTATCAATAATATGTATAATTATATTCTGCCTTCCGTGTTAATTCCGCCGAGATAATTCAAGCCTATTTAAATAGGTTTGCGGCTGATTTTTTTTATCTGTTCAGTCCGTTTTTATGGTGGACATGTTAATATTATTATTACGAAGATTACTACCGAGTCGTTGACAATCTAATTTTTCAGTTTTTATTTGTTCACGTGCAATAAATTCATCATTTACCACAAAATTTGGCACACTATAATCGATAATACGAATAATCAACATAAGTAAATATAAGTAAACCAATCAGAGCAGCTGAGGTAAAATTAATTTAGACTCTGTTTTGACCCCGGGGAAGTGATCGTACCTCCTTAACGGTGTTTCCCGTCTTTCACCTTTTGGCGACCTGCAACATGCGTGCTCGGGAGGTCGTCCTGTCTCTTCTTGATCTCGGATCTCATGGACTTCAGTGGAGAAGGATTATGGAGTTTTGGCATCGATTTGGCGATAGGAAGTAGGTACCGATTTTGGGAATTGCGGGTCGTATTTGATTTGATGAGGACCAGCGATTGAAATGAAGAGTCGAGTGACGTTTCGACAGAGCGCACAGTGAACTTACCGCACTTGAAAATGTTCAGGGTTTCGTCTTGTTTCGAATCTTAATGACGAGATTCCTTAGCACTTGCTTTGCCTGACACGGTTCGCTATCGAGGGCGTGGAATTTAGATATTTTTTTAGATCGTCGCGAATCTCCGCGAAATCGCAGTCGACATTTTTTTCAAATGTTATTTACAAAGGAATTAAGATATTTATACGGTGCCCATATCGGGCGACGGGGTTTACAAGATCGATTGAATCAAGAGAAAAGCAATGTGGGTGCGTTCGAGGCGTTTAAGGGCCCACACCCATAAGGCCCAGTTCCACAACTCTCGGTTAACCGAGTTAAGCGAAGTTTAAGGGCGACGGGACCAATAAAAGCCACGTTTGACTGGCTAGACTCCGGTTAACTCGGTTAACCGAGAGTTGTGGATCCGGGCCTTACACATTTTTCGAAAATATCGTGTTTTGGTTTTCGATGATTTCTTAATATAAAACATTAAAAAATATTCAGTGGAAATTTCTAGCCGATCGGACCAAAATTGAGGGAGGGAACATGAAATGCGTTTTTCTCAAAATTACTTTTTCAAAAACGGTGATCACGACAGCAAATAAATTACTGCACCGATCAGCTTCGAATTTGACAAGCTTCTTTTACCTATCGGAAAGCAGTGCTTAAATAAAGGATTGTATCGTCGATGCATTTATTTTTTCTATGAAAATATAGCGTTTTCCCCTAAAACAGATACTTTCACGTTGGACAGCGGCCATTTTTTGTAAAACCAGTATTTTGTTAAATCCTTCCTCTGAGCACTAGACAATTTCATGCAAAAACTTGATTTTTTCATTTCGGATGATTTGTTTCCAAGCAGCAGTGGTCACCTCGAAGGTGGTTTTTCAAACAGCACTCTGCACAACCCATTGTATCTACCACATTTATAAATATTTTTCAATAAAAAGAATTGCGAAAGATATTCAAAACCATATTTAGAAATTTGAAAAAAAAACGTTAAACTGCGAACTGTTCCCAAAAAAATTCACGCAGATTCCTCCTTTGCAGCCACCAGCTTGACGTAACCCGTTAAGAAAATTACTTACTCTCCACGTGGTCGACAATTGGCAGTAGACCACAGCAGGCAATTGGAAATTAAAAAAGTTACGTAAACAACACTCCGGTTCTATATCGATTAGTTGGGTGGTGCCGCCGTTGCTGCATGGCCAATCGGTGTAGGGAGTTCTCGTAACTACAGTGATCGGGAATAGAAAATAAACAAATATCCGTTCAGTATAATAATAAAAACTTTTGTTTGACCGGATGCTATTATACATTTTTTAAATTATGAAGATGTTGACCTGCAGAAGAAAAGATTAATTTTCGACCAAAAAAACAATTTTAATCGCTCGTTGTTAACAAATTAATGAACCCATCAAAATGTCATCCGATCATACGATAGAAAATGATATGAACTATCCGCCGTCGGAATTTGAAGTGAATCGGACGCCTAGATTTTGAGATACGACTTACTTCGTTTCAGAAAACGTAGTTTCCAGAAAAACGCAACAGGAAAAGGTAAATATTCGGAAGTGAGGTTCCTGCTAGAATCAGGCTAACTTTTGTTTTGGTTTGTTTGGGATTGTTTGACGTTGTTTAGGTTTGTTAGGGGCTGTTTAGGTTTGTTTGGGTTTGTTTGGATTTGTTTGAACCCTTGAAGAAAATTACCCTGATTCTAGCAGGAGCCCCACTTCCGGATATTTACCCAGGAAAAGGGCGAATCTCCGGGATGTGGTTCGCCGTAGCGCGTGGGCGATTTGACCCTTCACAAAAATCGTCATAACTCGGTCAATTTTTGGAATTTTTACGAAATCCTTGTCGCAAATTAAAATTAAGACCCAAGTCTGCGTAAATAAGAAATGCAATATGGGTTTTGTGAATTTTCAAGCTTGTGCAGACCGCTTGATACATCTCCTTGAGTGCATCTCCAGAAAAAAAGGCAGAAGAAAAATGAGTCATATAATGATTAAGGCTAATAAAACTATTCTAGATAGAGCTTTTTTAAAAAGCTTTCTTATGAACATGGACGAATTTCCCACGCTGTTGTTCCTTCCACGGGAAAATCGCCCATTTTCAAGCTTGACGGATCCGTATGAAAAAATGTCGAATGAAATTCCGGAAGCGTTCATTTCCCCGTATCAAGGTCTAGCAAAACAGCTTCGGCTCCACGCCAACTTCGTTCAAGCAGACCCGGGCAGAAAAAAAAATTTCTAAAATGCTAAATATAGTCTACCAATCGTACACGGAGAAAACAGGGGCCTCGAAGTTTAGAATTAATACTATGCTTCGAAAAAAATATTATTGCATATCAAAAAGTATTGAATGGAAGATAAAAATTCTAATTATGCTATAGTAATAATGAAGAAATTTAAATTTTAACCTACGATACGGCACGTATACTGATACGAATAATACATTTTATTTGGCATATTGTGATTTTTTGCAGTATTCAAAAAATATTTTGTCCACGTGATTGGAACAATTAGTTTCCAGTATTCTACAAAAAGTACGGTATAAAGAGTCACATTTTACTAATAACTTCGTAATATTTTTCGCTATACGCCCAAGATTTATGCTATGCGCATAGTGAAATCTACACATACACGAAGATTCATGCTATACGTATAGTAAAATCCATACGAAAATATAGCGTGTAATAAAGGTTGGTATTTTACAAAGCACGCATTATTTTTACTATAGAGCATATAGGACTCGCGCCTATGCGAGAATAGTTTCAAATGTAATATGCACTCATCATTTTGACTATATGGTGTGAGAATCATTTTTACACTTCTATAACAACAAGTCTTAGAATTCCGAACTGGCAGTAAGCTGCTATACTTTTCTAGCACTGAATATTAGAATTCTGGCAACCAGTGTTAGAATTTGGGACCGTATTTTTCTCCGTGTACTCCTGTCATCTGGTTTGTCCCCACCTCAATAAATACGGGATTGGCAACGGCACATTTCAATACTGACGTCCCTACTTTCACAACTGGCACACGCATCATCGGAATCGCTCTCATCTTGCTCGCAAACGCGTAGTTATTTGACAGGTGCCATTAGAGCTCGGGTCCATTTGGCAACTGAACGTCCCTGTTTGATTATTCTTCGAAAAGTGCGTGCGAATAACGTATAAAAGCTTGCGAGGCCGTGTGACTTCTACATCGCGACGTTGACTGTACATTATCCATACATACGAACATATATGCGGAGAGAAGGGAGCCCTTGAGTGGCGTCCGGAGCCCTTCTATAAATCTTCATTTACCGCGCGGCTCTCGCCCTTTCTCTCTCGTTCACCGTCTCGCGGTCGCGCGCGAGGTCGTCGTGGAATTTAAAAAGTAACGAAAACCAAACGCGTCCTGCCGCTGGGTTTCGGTGGCTCTCCTCCTCTCGGTTCGCTTCGGGAACACGAGAGAGAAAGAGAGAGAGAGAGAGAGAGAGAGAGGGAGAGAGACAGAGAGCGCCAAGACCCCGCGGGATCGCAAATCAAACGGGGGTCCGTGGGGCCGCGTTTGGTTCGAGGACCTACTCGGCTGAATCGCAAAGAGGGGTCAGGGGAAAGAGGAGTTCAGAGAGAGAGAGAGAGAGAGAGAGAGAGTGTGGCCAGTAGTTGTGCGGTGGCCACCGTGGACCAGACAGGGACGTGACAGGAGGAGGGCACCCGGAGGGCAGCTGAGGTAGCTGCGGGCAACACGCGAGGCTTATTTCTTGCCTTCTGTCTTCCCTCGTATACCTCTCTTTCTCTTTCCCATCGTGTACCTCTTTTTATTTCACTCGCTTTTCTCCTTCTTCCTCAACTTCTTTTTCACCTTCTTGCTTCAAGATATAGCATACCCCCCCCCCCCCTCTCTCTCTCGCTACGAGACGAGCATGGGACAGAGGTAACATCGCGATATATCCCTGAGGGAGCATAAACACCGCGAGGTCCTCGCGCCTTCTTGATATTCCATCTCGTTGGTCCCTAGAAATCACTAAGAGAGAGAGAGAGAGAGAGAGAGAGAGAGAGAGAGAGAGAGAGAGAGAGAGAGAGAGAGACAGAGAGACGGCGATGAGAGAGTGTGCATGTGTGTGAGCGCCGTCGCGGTACACGCCTTCCATACAAACGTGTTTCTGTACAACTCTGGTACCTCTCTCGCTTATGCCCTCGCATCAATTTATTATTTATTACCACCTGCGTGCGCAAAACCCGATTCATTTCCCCTCTCTCTCTCTCTCTCCCTCTCTCTCCCTCTATCTCTATCGCTCTCTCGCGCTCGTATTTCCGATGCCCTTAATATACACGCTTTGCCTTCGTGTACCACACGCGTTTATCCATGCGCGTTTTCTTCAATTGCATTTGGACGACAAAAAAAACGAAACAGCGACCCGCATTTATTCGCCGATTTTGTCGTGCACACCGCAAGATACAAACTCGTTTCGCCGCTATTACGGAAATGGACAACCGATCAAATTGATCGATTCGTGAAAGAAAAAAACAAACGGGAGCGCAGCTTTTTTCCTTGTTTTCTGCGGGAAGCCGAGGGTGCGCGCGACGTCTCGTTCGTTCGTGCAGATACAGCGGGAAATGGAAATAATGGTTATCGATGCTCGATAAAAAATAAGGGGATAATATATATTGTGCAATTAGGGTGATTCGACGGCTTATTCAATGTTTTCGTCAAACGTTTCGCGATATATTTAACGGTGTGCCGAAAACGTACGGTCGATGGATACGAACCAGTTCGTGATCGAGTCATGAGGTGAAAAAAAATACATTCCTTTCTCTCTCTCTCTCTCTTTCTCTCTCTCTCTCTCTCTCTCTCTCTCTCTCTCTCTCTCTCTCTCCCCCTCCCCCTATCGCTTGTTCCGTGATCGCGATACAGCCGAATTTGGTCAATGCGGTGTGCCGATGCTGGGAGAATTTCTCCGCCGCGGCGAATCTACCGGAGGAGCGCAGTTTCTTGGAAGTTTCGTGTCTCCCGATAAGTTTCGTCAACCGCAGACAGGATGCGTGTATGAATGCTCCTCTCTCTCTCTCTCTCTCTCTCTCTCTCTCTCTCTCTCTCTCTCTCTCTCTCTCTCTCTCTCCCCTCTTCTTCTGGTTTTCGCTTTCAACCTCTCAAATGCCTCCGCCGTCTTGATATGCCGCTATAAATTACCATTGTTTTATCATTATTATCATTATTTTTTGCATAAGCTGCAAATCCTGCACGTTCAGCGATGCAACTCGGTTGCAGGTCAATTGAGTTCGAATTTCGGGACAGGTGATTTATTTTTTACCTGTTTCGCAGCGTTTGGCGGTGGACATTCTCCAGCTTCAACGGTTCTTCCGAAATCACAAAACCAAACAGGCTATTCAAGTTAGCGACGAATACGACTCATTGACGATCATCAATTTTTTTTTAACAAAGTGGTGACCCACTGAAACTAGAGCATACAACATCTATAAAAAAAAGTCGTAATTTATACGTAACTATAAAAAAATGAAGATCGACTTCCAAAAAGTGAGATCGTCAACGAGTTTTAAAGGTCTCTCATCGTATCTTGTATAAATTTGGAAATAATCTATCGAATGGTTCTCGAGATATCATGTCCACCGACTTTGAAAGCAGTGTTTCGAGAAAAACGAGTTTAAAGTGTAAAGCATGTTGCTGCTATGCCGGCTGCCGGCCGACAGTTAGAAGCTGTACCTCGTTCAATTTTAAGAAAATGCGAATTAAATTTTCCGGCAATATACCAAAAAGTAGCCAAAACGTGATATTATCGAATAAAAATATTGTAGTAAAATACAACTTTTTAACCCACCGAGCTGGATGTAACCCCTTAATATTCTTATATAGGTGTATACGCTACGATACGCGTATATTGCAATGCGGTCATGCCTCTGGTCAAGTTACCAGTGTAAGCCGAGGCTAGCCTCGGATTAATTCGAGATCTGGCCGGGTGTGTGTCGGTCTGGCGCGTCGCTGCATACGCGAGTGGGGTGCCCACAAGAACAGCCGTCGACTTTTGCCCACACAGTATGACCCGCGCGGATGCGTTTGCTGCAGCGACCCGAGTGCAGCAGCGGCGGCAGCCACGCACCGCACCTCCGTCGCGATCCTCTTCGATGACCGCTGAGAGAGAGAGAGAGAGAGAGAGAGAGAGAGAGAGAGAGAGAGAGAGAACAGAGAGAGCAGTACCAGCCGGTTTTGCGAGAGGTCGCATTCTCCCCACCCGCTGTCGGGACTTGCTCCAAATATTTACGAGCATCCTCACTCGTTTCGCATCGTCTTTATACGACTCCGAGTCTCGCTGTCTTACGCACGAAAAATTGAAAAATTCGTAAATGCGTGGGTGAGAAAATGGGCTCGTTAAAGTATACGTCGATACCCAATGGCCCAATGCCCAATACCCAAATTCGTAGACGTTTACGAAGTCGCGGATTCTTCTCATGCCCGCCTGTCACAGCAGCCACTCTTCGAACTATTCTAGAAGGCCTTTGGATTTGAAAAGTCTGAGGCCATTTTTGAAAATACCATTTTGTGTGTTCGTTCGAGGAAAATATGGCAGATTGTGTCGATCGTTTTTGTTTTCCTCCGAAAATAATTATACAGTAAACGCAATGAGTCATGAGATTAAAGGCTGCATGGTTGGAATGCAAGGGAAATGATTTTTAATGTTTTTATTGTTGTACTTAATTTTCATTGTTGGTTTTAATTGCCGATTTCGAAATAAGCGTTTTGAAAACTGGTTGCGTGATTTTTATAACTAAAAGCTGCTGTACGCTGGTAGAATTTATTTTGGAAACTTTAAAAAACTAAATTTTGCATTTATCGATCGTTTTTACGTAACATTTTTTTATATTTCATATTCTCATCAAAGTAGGCTAGATATTAAGGGATAAGACCACTCTAGCGGCAGAAAATAGGGCCTCACTTTGACAATTTATTTTGGGAGCATGAGAAAAGGAATAGGATTTCTTTTGAGAGGGTTTATTTAACACACATTAAAGTATAAGAAAAAAATGTTACTATAATTTTCATACAAAATGGCGGCGACGGAGCCCATCTTGAAAAATGGTTTTTTACAAATACACGGAGAAAAATACGGCCTCAAATTATCGCACTCGTTGCCAGAATTCTAATATTCAGTGCTAGAAAATATAGCAGTTTACTGCCAGTTCGGAAATTCTAAGACTTGTTGTTATAGAAGTATAAAAATGATTCTCACACCGTATAGTAAAAATGATGCGTGCATATTACATTTGAAACTATTCTCGCATAGGCGCGAGTCCTATACGCTGTATTGTAAAAATAATGCGTGCTTTGTAAAATACCAACCTTTATTACACGCTATATTTTCCTATGGATTTTACTATACGTATAGCATGAATCTACGTATATGTATACATTTTACTATACGCATAGCATTAATCTTCGGCGTATAGCGAACAATATTACGAAGTTGATTAGTAAAATGTGACTCTTTATACCGCGTACTTTTCGTAGAATACTGGAAACTAATTGTTCCAATTACGTGGGCAAAATATTTTTTGAATACTACGAAAAATCACAATATGCCGAAGAAAATGTATTATTTCTATCAGTTTACGTGCCATATCGTAGGTTAAAATTTTAATTTCTCCATTATTACTATACCATAATTACAATTTTTATCTTCCATTCAATACTTTTTGATATTTAATGATATTTTTTTTTAGAAGCATAGTATTCATTCTTAACTCCGAGGCCCCTGTTTTCTCCGTGTAGCTTCACGGGAGGACGCTTTTCGTGTAAAGTATAAGACCTGAAACAAAAACAAAAAATAATCATAATCTATATATTATTAGCTATGGGACTATGTAGGGATTTTTTAAAATCAAATTTTGAAAAAATAGCGCACTTTGAAAGAAATATATCGATTTTTTGCCCAAAAAATTAGCAGTAACTTGTTTATAAAAAAAGTTTACATTTAATCAAAAAACGGCTACGTACTCCTATAGAGAATGTAATTCTGAAGCTACTATGGAAAATTTCAAATCGATCCATGCAAAAATGTTCGGGTAATCCGTCCTCCCAGTTTGACAAGTGGTTCGAGAAAAACGTGTTGCAAATTGTACGAGCAAAACGCGCGCTCCGAGGCGCTGCGGCAAAATCGATAATTGAAACTTGGACAAAAAAATTCGCTTCAGGACCAATTGCATATTGTTTTTATGACTCCAAACTATTTTTCAAGCAAGAAAAACGATTTTTCCAACATCCTAGAGTGGTATTGTTCTTTAAGACAAATATAAAGTAGAAACATCATAGATAGAAATTTAACAATTGCAGTATCAGAATATACATTTTCTGCATAAATATTTAAAAACAGCTAATTCCTACCAAAAGTGTCCAGAATTAATACGACTAGTGTAAATCAATTTGATCAACTCAACCCCTTCGTTGGCCGAGAGAATTCGACAATAAGTGCCCAAAATGGCAGGACATTTTTTTTATCATAAAAACTTGTACTCTGGGGTTTTCGAGGGTGTTGATTACGAATTTGAACTCAAAATTCAGGAATTCACAATGACGAACAAATATGGTGAATAACAATACAAATAATACAGATTGATTTAGATGAAACTCGGTACTCAAACTTCATATACATATTTCCACCTATTTATTGTATTATGCTCCATGTTATTGAATTCACCATGAAAAATTCCTTCATGTTGAGTTCAGAATCACACTCAGCGTCCCCGAAAACCCCCGAGTATCACGATTTATCCAAATCGAGCAATTTTTTGCACTTTCGGCCGCCATATTAGATTTGCCGGGCATTTTTTTTTAATTTTGTGTTCAGATTCGTAATAAGCGTTCTCGAAAACCCCAGAGTACCAATTTTTATCTAAATCGAGTAAAATTTTCAATTTCGGTCCGCCATTCTAGCGCCGCCCTTTAGAATTTTCAAATTTCAAGTTCAGATTCGTAATAAGCGACCTCAAAAATCCCGGAGTACGAATTGTCATCTAAATCGAGTAAAGTTTTTGATTTTTGTCCGACATATTGGCGTTGCTATTTTGAGTTTCCAAATTTTGACTTCAAATTCGGATTAAGTGAGCCCAAAAACCCCCGAGTGAGGCTCCGATTCCAAATCCGAGCAAGTGAAATAGGGAAATAAAGGTTGACGCACTATTGCCTCAATGCCACACAGGGCACGGAATTATTTGACGTACTATTGCGTCAATGCCAACGAAGGGGTGGAGACGAATTCTTCATTGCATTTCAACGGCAAGCTTCAATTTCATAAACAATTGCCGTCACCGTAAAACAATTATTTCCGAAAGAGAAAAAAAGACCAGCTTGCAATTCGCCAAGATTCTACCTGCCACATTTCCGACACGAAAAACGTTACAGGTTAAAAAAATCCGTAACTATCTGTGTTTGTAAAAAAAGTTCAATAAAAAACTGATTTATTCGCAAACTTTTCGAAAGCGATCGGGTTTTGATTCAACATACTCACTTCTCTATGCATACCGAACGAGCCTCGTAATTCTGACTTCGATACATTGTTCGACACTTGGTCGCTTTTTTTTCAACGGATCGCACGTGTTTTTTCCAAGATATTTTACAGTCATTGTTGGATCGCAATCGTGCGAGTGAAACCGCGGTGGAAAAACGTGAGAATGAAAGTACGTGTCTGGCGAATAAACCGAATCATATGCGAGTATCGCGATCATAATTCACGGATTCAGTCTTATCGGTATATCGATCTGCTAATATAGCAACCCTATCCCGCCCTATCCGGCACAAATGACATTCTCCTTCGTGCATACCGCGATACGATAATTCCAAGAGGCCTCGCGCGACACAACGACTACCGGGCGTACACGAGAACGAGATCGTGGCTGCGAGAGAATGCGACAAAAAGTTGTCCGCACGATTTTACACACCTATACCTCTCCGATATTACGATCGTACATGTGCGCCTATATACATAGGGAAAGGATATTCTAAACCTTTTACATTTACGTACCATTGGCTATCAGCACATCTGGTTATTTTGAGATCAATCCTTAATTTTTTCCGATTCATGGTTGTTTTGGAATTGGACGGTTCTGAAACGGTTTTTATCGGAATATGCTCACGGCATGTAAAAGTTATTTCAATGCAATTGCGGTTTACTTACGGTATTCCTTTCACGAACCCGAATATTTAGCCAGTTACTGATTTTCGTCTTTAATCAAGTAAGATACTTTTATATAATCTATATAATAATACATCTCAATAATCGTCTGTATAATGATAATGTGAATATAATAATACAACTATATAATAATTCAGTTCAGTATACTGGTGACAGGTCAGGGCAAATTACCGAACTTTTAATGGAAAATTACGACTCTAAAAATCGTCTAATTTATGCGGTCCTTTATGGAGATGGCACGCTGGCCACATTCCTATCTGATAATTTAACTAAATACCTCTAGATGTCTGAAATAAACTACTCGCGTATGTGAACAAATCGAAAATTTCCGTAACGACAACAAAAACAGAGGGTCACCGAGTGTTTACATAAAATACTAGTGATGAAACTTAGAAAAACGTGACCAACAGAAAAATTTTCGTAGCTGAGACTTTTCAGGGAAAATGCAAAAATGTCTAAATCTACTGAATCCGAGTGAAATTTTGGATTCGACTTTATCGCTGGGTATTATAATTGCTGGTGGCTTATTTTTATTAATGGCAGATATACACCTAGGAGCCGGAAAAAGGTCATTTTTGTGAATTTTTTCAAGGAAAACTATTTGAAATTTCGGATTGGGGTTTTAATTACCTGAAAGTATATACATTCAAAAGTATGTTTAATTTTGTTTATTTAAAAATATCAAAAATATACAAGGATATTGTATGATCCTTGGAGCGTCGTAAAAAAATTGATACCGAAAATTTCTCGAAAACCAATGAACCGATTGCCTTGAGGGTTTTGTGGTTATTCTATACACCATTATTTAATACTTCTTATAAGATTTTTTTTCCGTTACTTAGTTTTTGTTTTATAGGCAAAATAATAACTAATTTTTTGCCCAAAAATCACTATTTATGTTCAAACGTCCGCCATTTTGTCATAAATCGATATTTTCAAAATCGGCTATGACAAATACTAGATAATGGTGTATAGAATAACCACAATAAACCTCAAGGCAATCGGTTCATTGGTTTTCGAGAAATTTTGGGTACCGATTTTTTCACGACGCTCCAAGGATCATACAATATCCTTGTATATTTTTGATATTTTTAAATAAAGAAAATTAAACATATTTTTGAATATATATACTTTTAGATAATTAAAACCCGGCTCCTGGATGTATATCTGCCCTTAAGCGCCACTTTAATTTACCAATAATTCAGAAGGG
Source organism: Ophion costatus (assembly GCA_951751655.1). NCBI lineage: Eukaryota > Metazoa > Arthropoda > Insecta > Hymenoptera > Ichneumonidae > Ophion > Ophion costatus. The sequence goes on along the minus strand of OX632362.1, from coordinate 17,559,718 downwards.
CCCTCCTCATGCTCCCGCAAATACGGCCGTCCATAACATTACCTATTGACTGTAGGCTATAAGGATAGATCTCAAAACCGTATGTCTTCAAAATCACTTTCCCCCATATACGTATATGAAGCATTCCACGTGAATCCGGTGGACTTTTTCCCTGACCCCCGCCAATTCGAATTATTTTTAAAATATGATTCCATTGACTCTAAAACACAACCAGATTTTTTTTACATTTTTCGAAACAACCCTTTGTGCAAAAAACAACAATGTTTCCGAAAAAAACTCCATCATTTAAAAGTCTGAAAAAAACCCAAGAATGCGTGATTATATGTAAAAAATTTCAAGCTATCACCCGGAGTGGAAGTATGATTTTTTTCTGTACTGAAGACGACTTCAATTGAAATTAAAACGGAAACTTTTTGACTGCTAACGCAAAAATCATACTTCCACTGCAGGTGATAGCTTGAAAATTGTTACATCTAATCACGCACTTTTAGGAATTTTTTCACATTTTTAAATCGGGGCGTTTTTTTCGCAAAAAACATTTTTTTTTTTTTACTAAGGGTCGTTTCGAAAAATGTAAAAAAATAATTAGGGTTTCTTTTAGAGTCAATGGAATTAGATTAAAAAAATTAATCGAACTGGCGGGGTTCAGGGAAAAAGTCCACCGGATTCACGTGGAATACCTCATATATATTAGGATGGTTAAAAAAAAATTAATTTTTTTTTCGTGGTACTCAACGGAAAATGTTACTACGTTATGAAAAAGTAATCCATACAAAATTTGAGAGGTCTAAACATTTTTTAGGTAGTGCTTAACCGACATAAAAATTTTTGTCTCGATTTTTCGTAAATTTTTTTTCTTCGTTTGTTTTCTTACTCTAAAACAACATATTACTCGAAAAACACGTATACTTGCTAGACGTTCAGTCATGTAAACACCGTGTTCTTGTTCATCAAGTGGTTGATATCATTTTCACAACCGAATTACATATATTTTTCTTAATCTGCAAAAACAAATTGTTTATGGTAAAAAAAATATTTAAATAAAAATTGTGTATTCTTACAGAAAAAAATTAATCAAGACAGTTTGGATCACGCACTAACATTTTCTGCATCGATATAAAAAAAAATTAATACTCCGATAATCATGAGAAAAAAAACATGAAAAAGGCGTTTGACCACTAGCTAAAAAAATGTTTAGAACCCTCAAATTTTCCAAAACTTTCTTTTTCTTAACGCGTTACCCCCACTTGTAGCGCAAAAAAGGCCTTTTTCATGAATTTTTTAAAAGAAAACTACAAAACTTTTTTAATCGATCAATATACCATCTTAAAGAACACATCTTGAAGAACTTTCGGTAATTTTTTTATTGAAAAATATTACATTGTTTAGTGGCAAATGGCCGTCAATGAAATAATGTTTTTATATACACGGTTTGCGGTGACCAACATTGCGGCGAAGTGGATCATCTGAAAAAAAATGCGGATGGATTTAGTCAAATATAAGTATAAACTGGTCTTTAATCGAAGGATTAAAAAAAAATTCATTTTTCACAAAATGGCGGACATTCAAAGTTAATGGTTCGATTTTAACGAAAAAAAACGGTCGTTTTTTTGCTATAAAACGGCCATTTTTTCGAAAAAAAATCGAACGATTAAAGACTACATTTTTATGTATTAAATAAGCCTGCAAAATTTCAAGAAGATCGGTTCATTAGTGTTCGAGTAATTTTGGTCACCGACTTCAGAAATGCCACTTTGAGAAAAACGCGTTTAAAGTTTCAATTTCAGTTTACACGAAGAACGGATTCTTCTCTTTCAACGCTCATATCTCAGTCAATTTTGTTCAGATCGACTTGAAATTTTGAGGACGTATTCTCAGATACTTATACTTCAAAAAAATGCAATAAAAAAAAACGATTTTTTCAAAATCGCGAGTGGGAGTAACCCCTTAACATACTTTAATTTTCCGTTGAGAACAAAATTCGATTTTTGTAGCCACTCCAATATATATATATATATATATATATATATATATATATATATATATATATATATATATATATATATATATATATATATATATGTGTGGGTGTGTGTGTGCGTGTGTGAAAAACGCCATGTGTCTTTCGTAAAAGGCTCCGGTCATTTTCGCTCCCCATCCGATGGGTCTACTTGTAGGACCATAGGCTCGCGAGCGCATGTAACCGTTTCGAGTCCGTTGCGCTAGTTTTCCATCGTGATTCTTTCTTTTAGCCATCGTGGAACGTTCGCCTGTTCGTGCTTGCGAATATGCTGTATTGGAAAAACAGCTAGATGGGGATAGACAGGGAGAAAGAGAGAGAGAGAGAGAGAGAGCGAGTGAGAGGGGGGGGGGGGAGGAGGAGGAAGAGAGAAAATACTATATGGGAGAGGGGAAGAGTATTTCTCGCGAATGCAGGTGTTTTTCACGAGGATGGGGCACACACCGCGCGCAAAACCGGATGTAATAAATTAAATGCGGTGAAAAGGTTTAGCACGTGAGTCCCTCCATATATATATGTGTACATGTATAGGTATATGTATATGTATATGCCATGACTCGACGACAGTAACGCCAAGTACCTTTATTATATATGTAGTACCGCAGCATCAAAGACGAACGACTATACAAGCGGGACAGCCGGGAACGATGAGAGACACGTCGCCGTCTATAGAGTTCCCGGCGCTCGCGATTCAACGAGACGAATCGTGATTCGCGACTTTACGAGTCCTTCGCGTTACTTCCCGAGGTAAGCGCTTCGCGAGCTGGCGCCTCTCCTGCTATAATAACAGCGTCGTTCGACACTACATTCTTCCGGTTTTTTTTCTACTCGCTCCTCTCCGCCTTGTCCGTTCGCTAAACGGTCAATTTTTCGCGCACAAATCTTATAACGAACACTGCAGGGTCGAGGACATGCACTTGCCGTGAAATGTCTTTCACCAGGGAACGGATTATTATCGCCCAACCGTAGGTATTTGATTGCTGATTTAACTTTCATGCGTACGCCCTTGGGGACTTTTATGAGCACGTCCCTTTGAATTAAGAACCTGCGGTTTGGCACTTTACTATTTGCAGTTTCTGCGAAACGAGGCTCAATGCATCACTGGGCTGCATTTGAACGAGGGCATAGGGAAACTGCGGAAAACCGGCACAAATGCGGCGTGCATTTTTTTTGGTGAGATGAATCATTTTGGGAAAGCGGGCGCCCATTCATTACGTAACGCAAATGGGAGGGGGGGTTCGGCCTGGCGTTACGGTCATCGTACGTGGGAGGGGGGGGGGGGGGGGGGTCGATGTTTGCGTTGCGTCACGATTTTAGAACTGTCAGAAATAGCAAAATGTCTGCATGTTTAAGTTTCTAAATTCAAAACTCATCGTTCACAATAGCTGAAGTGCAAGCTCTTATTATTTTGAGAAATATAATGAAGATGAAAAACTGTCATATCGCCCGCGGCTTGATACTTTAATGTAAATATCAATATTCTAGAAAAAAAAACATGACTTGATATCAAGAAAAACGGACCGAAAACTTCGATCGCGATTTTCTCGAAACTACTTCTTTCGACCTTGTCTCAGTGAATACTCAAACACTTATCAACCGATATTCAATATTTTAAAAACATTTTTGTAATCGCAGTGAGTAACGTTGTACGTAGCTGATTTTTCAAATTTCGATCATTACTATTTTTGAAGATTGCTTGAGTACAAAACAGGGCTTTGAAGATAGAAAAAAAATGTCCAAACTGTCGGCATTTGGTAAGAAAAACCAAAATGAAGAAACGGCTCCGCATAACGATAGCTACATTTGTATAGATATCGATAAATTGTTGACTTTTTATTTACAGATAATCTTTCATAAAGATATTGATGGCACAACCAAGAGAATTTTTTTTCGTCCCCAAATCAGGGTTTATTTATTTTTTATTCATAAAAATTTATATAAAACTAGATGAATATATATTATATAAAATGAGTATAAACCCGATCCTTTCATAATTAGTTATTTGTTTGAAAAAAAAAAACGCAAATATTGACGACAAAGTACCCGTTACGTATCGGAATAGAGGGGGGTAGGGTTTCAGGCCAGGCGTTACGGATCTGTTGGGGCAGGGGGGGGGGATTGGGAAATTTTGCGTTACGTAATTTATAGACGCCTTAAAAGGATGAAAATTGGGACCACCTTCAGGGCTGTTTATTTTGCGAATTTTGTATGAGATTGACAACATTGGAATAGCAATAATCAATAGAAATAAGAAAAATACGAATTCCAATAACTGTGATAAAAATGCATTTCTTTCGTCGGTGTGTCGGAATTGTTGGTTTTTTATCGGCTATTAGTCAGTTTCTAATTAATTGATTTACGTGTTTGAGTAGGTTTCCAAAAGAATTTTGGTAGACGAAGAGAATGACGTTAGATCTATTTCGATAACTTTTTTTTTTATTGTCATAATCATTTTTTTCTATGAGAAACAGTTTTTGAAAAGCTGGAGGTATAAGATAGATAAATGACGAGGGAATAAGAGGGCGGAGATCCTGGGATGTCGAGGGATGGCGCGGGGTTCGTAGGAAGACGCGAGGACCGGAAAACCCAAATTTACGGTGTTTACATAATACTCACCCCTCGTGTTGTTATCTATTAGATATTCGAAAGACTTTTTCTCGTAGAACGAAATCATTGTGATCGTGGAAAAAAATTGACAGGATGAATCCAACACGGTTCTCTGGATCTACTAAAATGCTTTTGGAAACCTACCTAACCTAAATCGGAGAATGAAAAGCTGAGTTATCGTCGATCTAAAGATCGATGAAAAAATATGTACTTGCATGTTTTTATTATATTAAAATTATTGAAACTCATATTTCTCTGATTTTCATTCGTTACTGCTCTTTGAATGTGGTCCATCTCAGACCAAATTGGCGAAAAAAATAACCACGCAAAAGGTCCCATATTCATCCATTCATAAATAACGCTGTCCCTGTCCTTAAGGGGTCTTCTCACTTTAGACGCAAAAAATGTTATATTCATGAATTTTTTTTCAATAGGTTCATATTATAGATACTGCTATAAAAATTGTTACACTTAATAAATACACTTCCGAAATACATCAAAAAATTATTTACTTATTTAAGTCACTATTTATAAACGAAAATGATAGACTCAGTGTGTTAATGGCTATAGCGCATATCATACGATTTTTGATATATGCAAAAATAACATAATGGCGGACATTTCTCGAAAAAAACGTGTTTTTCCACCGTTTTTGACAACAAAAAATATTAAATATCAAAATCTAAAAAACCCTTGATATGCTCTATAGCTATAGTTGCAAAGAATATGTGGTTAACATTTCATGAGGATCGGTTCAATAGTTTCAAAGATTTTATTAACAAACTGTCGAAAAACGTTTTTTCGAGAGGAACGCGTTTAAAGTGTGTTTGAGTTATATAAATACATTTTTTTTAAATGTATGCGTTTCAAAAATGTTTTTATTAGGTGTAACAACTTTGTCTCAATATCTGAAATGTAAATCTATCGAAAAATCCATGAAAATAGCCTTTTTAGCGTCTAAAGTGAGAAGACCCCTTAACTCATCTACAAAAAGAATCCGGAGTAGGGTATTATTCATTTTCCACGATATACAGCGCCTCATAAACACATACATATGTGTATTTAGCATATATATCAAATTACCAATGTATTATGTCATTAAGTATGAAATGTCCGACGACCGCAAGTACCAAGTTTGATACTCGACATCTCTGATATTTCACTTTGACAGTTGTTGCTTTTTTTATTGCGATGGTACGTCATCAGCCTTTTATATACGTACCATTTACTTTGTGATTAGCTGTCGACTTGCCGTTCACAGATTCAATTTTGTAAACCGTGGATAAGTAAAAAATTCGCGTTGTTTTCGACTATGAGTTCGGTCGTGGAACTAATGCACTGCAGGGAACTCGAAGTGTCAACGAAGAGTTTGGCAAGAATGTGGCTATTGCGCATGGCATGTAGATAGTTTGAGAAGTTCCGGACTAGCGATTCCGATCTCCAAAATGAACAATGTTGGCGACCTAAGATCAAGGTGGATAATGATGCGCTGAAAGCTTTAGTGGGATCAGATACGTCGCAAACTACCCGTGAATTAACAGCAACGTTTAACGTCAGCACTCTCGTAACAGTTGAAACAAATGGGTACGATTAAGCAGCCGGAAATCGGACCTTCAATGTATTTAACCTTTATTTACTTACCCTTATTTATCTAACGTTTATTTATTCAACCTTATTTATTTAACGTTTATTTATTAAACCTATTTGAGGTTTATACTTAATAACCTAATAGCTCTACGTATACGTTTCTTCCGAAACGTATACTTGGACATGCTTCACAAAACACACATATATGTGAGATCAACAAACACCCATCATATTCTGTTTCGAAGTTTCAAGAAACGCGGTTAGCAAACACAGGAAATGTTAATGAATTCTTGCACGTGTCCCTAACCAAATGAGCGACTGCCCGAAAAAGCGAGCGGAAATAAAACAAGCTGACTTTTAATTGTTTTGCCGCATTATCGCTTTACCGAATTTTTCGACATTAAAATAAAACATTCCTGATTAAAACAAACATTTTAATGTCCAACATTTTCCTCATTCCACTTCTGGAATTCGACATATATACGTATGTACGTGAGTATGTATGTGCGTGTGTGTATGCACCTACGTATGCACGTTTGCATGTGTGGTATCCATTCCTGCGTTTACGGAGAGTGCAGCACGCCCGCGTGATCACGAACAATTCAAATCTTTATCTCTATACTCCGCGCTTTATGAACCCCATGAGGAAGGAGGAGAAAAAGGGAGAGAGATTTCCGCGCACGAGCCGGATCGCACGGGGTAATATACGTTGAGACGAGGAACAACGTGTGTTTCGTATATATTTGCTATTCGCAGAGATAATTAATTCGTGATTGGTGGCTGCGCGTGGTTACACGCGCTCGCGAGCATTATTACCGTACCGTAGAAACGAGAACAACGCCAATACACATATGCATGCACAAACCTACGTATACATCTATAGATCTCTGTGTGTATGCATGTGTGTGTGTGTGTGTGTGTGTGTGTGTGTGCGTGTGTACAGTGCCACTAAAAAATTTCCGCACAGTTCACATAATTGCAAAACTTTTGACCACTTTGGATAATTGCAAAATTATATTAGAATAATATAACATATACAGAGCTACATAATATCTTCGTAAAATAATAAATGTAATGAACTATATTATTCTAACATTATTTGCCAATTATCCAGTGTTCGAATGTTTTGCAATTATCTGAGGTGTCCGTAAAGTTTTGGCCGGTAGTGTATGTATGTGTATATATATATATATATATATATATATATATATATATATATATATATATCTTTACCTACAAGTTGGTACTTTGCCATTTACGTTTCTTCGTCGCGGTTCCCTATTCGGAAACCGCGATCTTTGCGCCAACTCGCCGCAAGGCTGTGAAAATCCTGCAGTACAATCGTTTTTTTCTATCTCCATCTCACAATCGAATCGACTATGTATCAGACGGTTTATGTCGTCCTTACTGTAGGTATGGGCGCATAGATGTACACAACTCTTTCAATCTCTGTCCCCCTGTATTTTTCCTCTTCGTGCTTTTGCCCTATCGAGCGTGACACATCGTAAGCTTGGGCTGGTCGTTGAGGTATGCCAATGGCCGTGCCAACGTCCAGTCGCTCGTTTTTATACGATCTTGAAGGTTGCATCGACGGAACGCAGTTAAAATTAGCTTTGTGGGTCGGAATTTTTTTCTGGCCGATTTAGGTTGTGAAGTTCAGTGGAATTGGCAAAAAATAAGATTTCAGATGATAATGAAAATCACGATATGCAAAAAACGAAGAAAAAAAACGTTGCTTTCCAACGATGTAAACTTTATCGTCAGTGTTTTATAATGTACAAATGTCGCAATTGTGTTGTAGCGAAACTCAACATTATCGAGGACAAACATAATAATCGTGGCGTCGAATAATCATGTATTCTATACATGTACGAATATACACAGGGTGTCAGGAAGGTCGATGCAAAGCCTTAAGTGGATGATAGGTCACCTCGTTAGAAACATATCTAACCTGGTTTACCCCAGTCCAAAGTCTGAGAATTTCGAGTTATCATTGTACGTATGATTTTCGGAAAATTCCCAAAATTAGGTACCAACTCGTTCATAATGTCCAAACAGACAATAATTGTTAACCAAAAATTTATTCGCGTCGTAGCTTGGTGTGTATTCAATCAACAAACACCAAACATCTGTATCCACACAACTAACTAAATGGGACGTGTTGAATAATTAAAGACCTGTCAAAAATAAAAATACTTCTTATGTTAATGCTATTATTTAAAAAATAGCATCCACATGAGAGGTAAACGAGTAAGTACCTAATTTTGGGAAATTTTCCAAAAATTATACTTACCATGATAGCTCGAAATCCTTAGACTTTGGACTAAGCTAACCTAGGTTAGATATGCTCCTAACGAGGTGACCTATGCCCCCCTTAAGGGTTCGCATCGACCCTCCTAACACTCGATATATGCTGGATGAGGAAACAACTATTAGCCGTAGAGAAACTTTCTAACTTGTCAGACTTGGGAGGACACTTTGCCTACGAAAGTTGTAGGTAAATATTCGGAAGTGGGGCTCCTGCTAGAATCAGGCTAATTTTCTTCCAGGGTTCAAACAAACCCAAACAACCCTAAACAACCTCAAACAACGCCAAACAACCATAAACAGCCCTAAACAACCTTAAGCAACCCCAAACAACCTCAAATAACCCCAAATAACTTCAAACAAACCCAAAGAAAAATTAGCCTGATTCTAGCAGGAGCCCCACTTCCGAATATTTACCAAGTTGTAAAGTTCACAGGGGGTCATCGAGTGGTGGCTAGGAGGTTTATCCAGATGGAGGCGCTTCGGAGTTCCCCAGGTGTCCATTCTTTTTGATGGGAACACTATTTTTTCCCAGAATTTCATCATGTAACTAAAAGTAAGTTCACACGCCAAACTTCAAGATGATCGATCGGGATTTATCGTAAATAATCAACACCAAAAGAAATATCAATGTTTTTGGCCTATAATGGATTTAAACAACGGCGCAGACACTTACCCTATGGAAGATGCTCAAAGCGATGGCCACCACTTTCAATGGACACTTGCAATCTGATTCGCATTGATTGTATTGTCCGATTGATTGATCTGCAGTCGATAAGATTCTTAGTTGCGAAGAATGCAGAAAACGGCGTACGATTTACCTGGATTTTGCTTAGTATTAATCTATCGAAGCCTCAATCAGAGCTTGTTCGTTTATACAAAGTGACGCGATCGATAAGACAATACAATAAATGCGAACCAGATTGCAAGCGTTCATTGAAACCGGTGGCCATCACTTTAAGGCCTTAGGCCACAGTAACGGGTATAAAATCATATGCGAATTTAACTTTATAAGAGTAAACGTTTGCACCGGTGTTTTAGTAGACTCGAGTCTAACAGTATTGAAATTTCTTTGTCTCGACTTTTTATAGTTACTTTCGCTTGGCCATCTTGAAATTTGGTTTGTGAATTTATTGTTAGTTTCTTGATGAAATTCTGGGAAAAATTGTGGTCCCGGTTTTTTTAGCTATCAAGCAACAAGATAAACCATTCCTAACCATGCATTAATGCAAACTCGACGTTTGTAAACATTTAGATAAAAAAACCCACCTTGCCCGTCGTAAACCATATATATACTCAATACTGAATGATCCTGTTTTGATGAAAGATTACGAATCTTGGCTGGTGAATGAAGAGCGTTGCTGCCAACCGCAATGTTCGCGAAGTTGCCATATTCTGGCAACACCTAATATTAATTGATAGTAATAATAAATCATCTCGTGACAGGAATATAAATAGGCATAATTATAAACGAGTCAAAATTTCATTCTTAGTTGTATACAACATTCAAAAACACAGTTTTATTCATAATGATCATGGAAAGTGTATACTTTTGCAAGTTGGTAGTAAAACAAACGTTTTTTTACTGTCGTAATAAAAATATTGAAATGCACAGTTTTTCCCCTTTACGTATATATTTTGTAAACAATTAGCATCTACATACTAAATGTTATACTTCGTATGCAATTTTTTGAGGGTCATTGAAAAAAAAACATTCATCAACCGTCATTTGACTCAATTGGACCGCTCCAACCTCCTTAAGGAATATCGTCACTCTAGGATTTTGGAAAAATCGTTTTTCTTGCTTTAAAAATACTTTGGGGTCATAAAACATCAACGTAGATGAACAAATATATAGTGCAGGCATCGCAGACTAAAGGCAAACAAAAATTTCAAGGATTTACATGCTCGTACAACTTTAAACGCGTTATTCGCGAAACCACTTTTTCCAAACTCGGAGGACGGATTACTCGACACCTTTGCATGGATCGATTTGAAATTTTGATAGTAGCTTCACACTTAGATTCTCGATATGGAAGTACGTAACGATTTTTTGATTAAATGTTAAAATTTGTTATAATTATCATACAAAATGGCGGTGACAGACCCCATCTTGGAAAACGTGTTTTTTACAAATAGCTTCATCCCGTGAAAGAATTCAGCCAGGGCTTTGACTAGGCCCCGATTATTTTTCCCTTACACTGCGAGGGTCCTAACATGACACCTGATCAAGTCCCTTGGAGGCCGGTCACAATTTGTCGACGGGGGCCTAAACAGGGTTATAAATCAGGGCCCGACTGGTTGCTTCAATAGAACCCGATCGAAGCCGTGAAGCAACCTTATTACTGCCCTATAATTATCAGTTATATTAGTGTTATGCAATAATGAAAACTATCTTCTTCAAATAAAGGATTAATTATTATTCACCTCGAAATTAGAAAATGAAAAATAAGTTCAGTTTTACAGTTTATATTGCATGCCCTGTAACAACCATTGCCCTGATGAATCCCGCCTGGGCCCATCATTTTCCTCGCTACGACCTTCTTTGAATAAATTACCCAACCCTGTTGTTTTCCTGTCGGGGCCTATAGTCCGATCGTGTTGTGGAAAGCCCTAGTCGGGAATCCATATTCAAAGCCTCATGGGCCCCAAATTTGTTTATGGCTGCCCTCCTGATTTCTTTCACGGGAATACGTAAAAACTCCAAGTGTATACGTTGGAATTCAGAAAATAAAATTAATAAATATATATATATATATATATGGATACGATTGGTATATATATGCATTCTCGGACACACGCGCGCAGAGTGCGGACAAAAATGATATTTCGCGTAGATATACGCAAGCGAATACGAGTTATATCTTTAACGACTCTGCAGGACCAAACGAGCGAGCCTGCTGAATAAATGAATGTGCGAGGCGAAACCGGAGCATCGATGAGTTAAACCTGGCTGCATCTCAGAACCGTACATACACATGTCTATATACAGATGAGTGGGGAATGGAAATTTTGAACCCGTTATAAATTAAACCTTGGCCGTCCAGCACGGCTGGTTGCTTTGAGAGCAGTTCTTAATATTTATTTTCAACAAATAATTGATTTTGGAGACGGAGCGGTCGGTGAAACGACCGTAATATCAACATGCTCATATTTATCTGAAGGTACCGCGATACTGGAGTTTACGTAATGTTAAGTATGGGGACAATTCGTTACTATGGGGACGAATGAAGCTGCCTGCTTGAAAATAATGTTTTCCCATATGTATATACATATACATCTGTTTTGTGATGCCAAATGACCCACGATCTTCCCAGCTGTCATGCAGATAGACAATCGAGGGCTCTCGATATTATTAATGTGCTACTGTCAAAGTCAATGGATTATTATACGAAGAAATCCCTGATGTATGGTTCGCGATCGAAGACCGCGAGAGGGAAAGAGAGAATTGAAAAGAGAAAGAGAGAGTGAGAGAGAGAGACAGAGGGGGGGGGGGGGTAAAAGAAAGAAAGGAAGCGAAAGAGAGAGACAGAGAGAAAGAGTGTGTGTGTGTGTGTGTGTGTGTGTGTGTGTGTGTGTGTGTGTGTGTGTGTGTGTGTGTGTGTGTGCGCGCGCGTGCGTGTGTGTGTGTGTGAGAGAGAGAGAGAGAGAGAGAGAAAGTAAGGTCAGCTGTCTACGATACATTGTTGCCTCGTAAGATAATGCAAAATGATATTGCACTCGCATCGAAACAAGAGTATACGCCGTCAAATAATCGGTATGCTTAAGAAAAAAAAAAACTATTAATTATCATCACTACTATTATTATCCATGACAACGATAATTTCCTCAGCATTGCTTTCGACCCTATTGAACGCGTCGTCATCCCGCCGCACATATAAATATTCGAGAGCTCGAGGGAGCCCGTTGAATTGGGTGTCGCAAAAATACGAAAAATAGTGAAACACGTCGCGCAGCCTTTCGATACGGGCTCACGAAAAAAAAATCGTGCTTCGTTATTAATTCTCGAGGAAGTCTTCTCTCGCTCTCTCTTTCTCGCTTGTTGTGCGTTGCGCGCTGCTTGGCCTCGATCACGGAACGATGAAATATATTCTCATGCCCTTTCGCGTCTTACAGAGTTTCTTATCGGGTCTCGCATTAAGAGGAGGAAGTTTATTAATTCGACGTGAAGATATAACCGTCCTTCCTTATACATACGTATAATATCAGAAAGTGCAAACGGCTAATACAGCAGACGACCACGACCATGCAAAAATATATACTCATATGTATGTATATATATACTGGGTGTCCCATTTTAATGTTACACCTGATTTATCTCGAAAAATATTCATCCGTTCAAGTATCGAGTGTGGTGAAACTTTGAGGGTCCAAAGGGGAACGTTGAAAAAACATCCTTTTTGGTTAAAATTCAAAATGGCGACGTTGAGATGAGCGACGTGTTTTTTTTTTGAATGCGCAAATGTGCAAATATTGGGAAAAATGGGAACATGACTTTTTTTCTACCAAAAAGTTCGTCAGGACAAACCTAACAGCTTCTGTGGGAAAAGTTTTTTGATAACCGTCATAATTTTTAGGTTAGAACACAATTTTTTTGACTATTTTAGCACTATCCAGAATGGAACACGAGAGGGTAAAGTATTTGACATCCCTAGTGTGAGTGTGCGTGTGTGTGCGGGTGTGAGTTGGGTGCAAGCGTGTGTGATCGAGAGTTTGTATCTGTATGTGTATGTGTATGCGGGTGTGAGTTCGTTGGGTGTAAGTGTGTGTGATCGTGACTTTGTTTGGGTGTGTGGGTGTGAGTTTGTTTGGGTGTAAGTGGATGTGAGCATGAGTTTGTTTGTGGGTAAGTGTGTGTGAGTGCGAGTTTGTTGGGTGTAAGTACGTGTGGGTGTGAGTTTGTTTGGGTGTAAGCGTGTGTGATCGTGAGCTTGGGTGTAGATGTGTGTGAGCGTGAGTTTGTTTGGGTGTAAGTGTGTGTGAGTGCAAGTTTATTTGGGTGTATGTGCGTGTGGGTGTGAGTTTGTTTGTGGGTAAGTGTGTGTGAGTGCAAGTTTGTTTGGGTGTAAGCGTGTGTGATCGTGAGTTTGTTTGGGTGTGAGCGTGCGGATCGTGAGTTTGGGTGTAAATGTGTGTGAGCGTAAGTCTGGCTGGGTGTAAGTGTGTGTGAGTGCTCGTTTGTTTGGGTGTGACTTTGTTTGTGGGTAAGTGTGTGTGAGTGCGAGTTTATTTGGGTGTAAGTGCGTGTGGGTGTGAGTTTATTTGGATGTAAGTGCCTGTTGGTGTGAGGTTGTTTGGGTGTAAGTGTGTGTGTGTGGGTGTGAGTTTTTTCGGGTTTGTTCGATAACCCATTCAAACCCAAACAAGGATCAGATCTCTGCTGCTCGTCGCTTCCGTTATCAAACAAACCCAAACAAACTTACACGCACACGTACCCGCGGGTTTGTTTGATAACGGGCATGATGAGCCGCAGCGACCTAATCCTCGCTTGTATTTGTTTGGGTTACCGAGCCAACCCAAACAAAACCAAACAAATACAAACAAACTCACACCCGCACACACACGCACACTTACACTAGGGATGTTGAAGACTTTACCTGCTCACGGTACTTTCTGGATAGCGCTAAAATAGTAAAACATGGTGTTCTAGCCCAAATATTATGAACTTTATTTTAAAAAATTCCTATAATAGTTGTTAGTTTGGACCTGACAAATTGTTTGGTGGAAAAAAAGTCATGTTCCCTTTAAAAAAAGACACCTCGGTCATCTTAACGTCGCCATTTTGGATTTTGAACCAAACAATATTTTTTTCAATGTCCCCCTTTGAATCCTAAAAGTTTCATCGCACTCAATACTTCATCTGGGCAGTATTTTTCGAGATAAATCAGGTGTAAGATTAAAATGGGACACCCGGTATATATATATATATATATATATATATATATATATATATATATATATATATATATATATATATATATATATATATATATATATATATATATATACATATATATATATATATATATATATATATATATATATATATATATATATATATATATATATATGGTTTGAATGGGCCGAGTTCGCAAATGAACGCAGCCTACGCGCGCGCGTCTCCTCGTCGTCACCTTCGAAGATAATTAATGTCGTTCTGATTCCCCGGTTATCTCTGCTTCACGCTCATCGTCCGCGCTTCTCGGTAAATTTTGCCACTATCCGGCGACGTTCTCACACATAGGTACGTGTAGAGTATATACATATTAGATTATGGGCATGAATACCTAATGACCCCTGGTATGACGGAGATCGAAGCTCGGAGTTGCTCTTTCAATGGCACAAACGAAGCGGGCCCGTGCGCCCTAGTATCATTCGCCTTTTCTTTTTCCCCACGTATGTATATATTCACAAAGCGATGATTGATCGCTTCGCGTCCACGGCGTCTCGCGCGGACGCATTGCTGTCGTGCATATCAAGGAAGCCCACGAAATCTTGAAAATACATATGCACGGCGAGTGCACGGGGCATATATGATGGGCGCGTATGCGAGTGAAAGTCACGCTGTGCTCCATCACCGAGCTAATTACTTTCTGCTGGGGTTTTTATTTTTTCGTTTGAACTTGCACGCGCGTGTACGCTCGTGGTGTGCGGCGAGTGCGGATGTGCACTATCATTCGCAAATTATCCCTGTTATGCAGTCAACGTATGAGCAGAACTTCATTGTTGAGCCTCGCTGGAAAGAATACATTCGGAATCGAATTTTCGCAAGGATGCATTAGCGTGAATCTGTATGTAAGCATTGGGTGAACAAATAAGTTGTCGGCTTGGGAATAAGAACAGCTGTATCGAATATTTGAAAGAAAAATATTTCCCTCCAGGTCCGGCGTCGTAGTACCAACCTTGTGGACTAGTTTTCCGGATCACCAGCTTAAGGCGTTACGTGGGTTCCGAAGCAAAAAAAACATTTTATCTATTTTTTTGAGATATAATATATAAATAATTTTATTGAAAAGTTGAGTACATAAAAGAGCAACAGCTTAACAATGTTAAAAAAACAATTCATCCAAAAATTTGGGGCATCCAGCCCGTGGGAACTGCTTTCCGGAGACCCTTCAAAAAAGTGTCCTCGTGGTGGACAGGATAAGTCATGATAGCTTTGTCTGAAATTAAAAAACATATTTTTTTTCTGTTAGTAGATGACTATAGCTCGTGATTGAAAGAAGGATTTGAAAAAAAATTGCAATTGAAATTTTTGGCAGAGTTTCATGCAAAATAGTTCAATTACTCGTACAATTTACACTACGTATATACTTGTAAAATTAGTTGTCGAAAAAAACCTTCGTTTAATCACTAGTGCTATTATTGCCAATGCTATTTTGAAGAAGTGTGCAAAATTTCAATAAGTTCGGTGCATTCGTTTTTGAGAAATCGTGTCCACCGACTTCAAAAACAGTGTTTTGAGAAAAATGCAAAGGCTGTCTCTACTAGACTTTGACTCCGATTGACTTCGAACTTTGGGAGAATATTCTAGGAAAATTGTACTATTAGACAACAAAATAAAATTTTATTAAATTAAATTTATTAAATTAAATGAAATGTTTAAACCCACGTTACCCCTTAACCCTTCGCGGTCACACGTACTGGCTATAACACGCTGGTCACCGGGGGTCGCAATGACCCCAGCCATGTTTTAACGATTACCGCGTTGACGTATCGTTCCGAATGACTCATAAAAATTCAGGATATTAGTTGGAATGTTCTAGAATTTGACAATATCGGTATTATATTTTAATCGAATTTTAAATCCGAAAATTTCATAAGAAAAGGTATAATCCGTAAAAAAACTCTTTATTCCAGTCGCTTCGGGCGCCAATAACTCATAACAGTAATTTTGGCTTCAAGTTGCGCTTGGAGTCATTTTGACCCCGGGTGCCGACAGAGGGTTAACTCTTAGAGTGCACACCTCTGCCGCCGACCTATAAGTGCACACTGGGTCAATGTGACCCATGACGATTTTCGGAGCGTTATATCTGAGTAAATATGCATTTATTTTTTTGTAGAGACCTTTTTTGTAGTTAAGTATCTATATTTTATGGCTGCAATTGGTTTTTTTTTGAAATAATAAAGATTTAATGCCAAAACATTGGCTTAAAGTGGAGCATGCATTGAAAAATACGCACTTTCACGAAAAAATGCATGGGTCAAAACGACCCAGTGTGCACTTTAAGGGTTAACGTAACCTCAAAATCTCCATCGTGAGCACAGTGAACAAAATGAGTTGCTTATATCAATAACGCGCATATTAAGCACTGTATGCTTTCGCGATTGCTTGAAAATTTTACACTGTGATGATCCTTCGAGAACCTATTTGTACCCCTAATATGTATATGTGTACGGGGTGATAATTATCAGGACGGGTGTGTTTTGAAGGGTCTTGCGTAAAGATTTTGCTCCTGAGAAAGATATGATTTTTCGTGGTTTTTGCAGTGCTCTTTAAAAAAAATATTGAGTATTTTTGTGATGAGTAGTATGTACCATAAAAAAAGGAGCACTCTGCAAAAAATCGAAATTTCATTTCAGTTACGGCAGAATAAAGATTATTGAATGCTGAACTCAAAACACTCCTGAAAAACTTTTTTTGTGCATCTCCTCATCGAGAATGTAATCAAAGATTCATTTTAAAATGGTTAATTAAAATTGTATTGCATTCAAAAAAGATTTTTCAGGCATGTTTCACATTTAGAATTCTTGAAAGATCAAATGAAATCCATTCAGCAATTCTCGACTTGTAAACGCGCAAGCGTACAGACAGCGATCTTTTTTCTTCACAATACGTTCTTTCCACGTGTTTTAGTTAAAATATGAACGGCATGTAAATAAATTTCCCAAAAGTTACAGACGTTACAGTTTTATTATTATATATCCGTTACAGTTTTATTATTATATATATTTAGATAATATTTATGCAATTATTTCATATGTACTTTTATTTTGGTACGTACTTCGTTTCTCGATCCTTTAATGGTAACGGGGTGTAAAAACTCCACCATGGCCTGCAGTCTGCTGCGGTCAGGACGAGCGTGTGGTCAAGACGACCAAAAGTAGCAGCCCCAGGCGAACCGTCTGTATATACATTATAGTCTATCGAATAAGGAAAGAGAAGGACGACGGATTTGTGATGAGGGCAGGAGAGTGACTGCGGTGAGACATATGACACTGAAAGGGAGAGACACAGGAGGTGCTCTCGTCTGTCACGTTGTACGTGCACAGGTCGCTGAAAAAGAATCTCACCTGGAGGTATGAAACGGAATAAGAATGCTTCATTATTAAGGAGGTTAGAGCGTTCCAGTTAGGTCAAATGACGGTTTATGAATTTTTTTCCATGAACCTCGAAAAATACATTCAAGGTATAGATTTATTCTGTAGGTGCTAATAAATATATGGAACTGCAGGGAACTGCAGTTTGGAACTGCAGGGCTTAGGGTTGGAGATATGGGTGTCAAAATAGGACATCGCACCGATGGATTTCTCATGGGAAGTCGGTAAAGCAGCTGGGAATCGACTGCCGAAGTGGCCGAGACGGGCCAAAATGTTCCTGAACGTTCTAGAAGGATTTAGCATGTATCCAGGATGTTCGAGAATGTTGGAAAATGTTGTAGAATGGTCCAGAATATTATCGATTTTTTTCAGAAAGTTCGAGAATGTTCTAGAATGTTCCAGAATCTTATAGAATCTTCCAGAAAGTTGGAGAATGTTCTAGAATTGTCTACAATTGTCTACAATTTTCTAGAATGTTCTAGAATTGTCTACAATGTTCTAGAATGTTCTAGAATGTTCTAGAATTGTCTACAATTTTCTAGAATGTTCTGGAATTGTCTAGAATGTTCTAGAATTTTCTAGAATGTTCTAGAATTGTCCAGAATTGTCTTGAATTTTCTAGAATTGTCCAGAAATTTCTAGAATGTTCTAGGATTGTCCAGAATTTTCTAGAATGCTCCAGAATGTTCGAGAATGTTCTAGAATGTCCCAGACGGTTTTGGACCACCGAAAGGACTTCCTGATCATTTTCGTTCTTTTAGCTCACATTCAATAGGAGCTGGCTGGCTTTGTCCGGGCGAAGCAAGGCGTTTCCTTTCTAAATGTTTATAAAGTTTGGTTTACGTTAATCCGTTGACAGAAATGGTTTATCTTGGTGCTAAATAGCAAAAAAAAACTAAAAATTATCTCACCCGTAGTGTGAACGTCTTGCCCGCGCGTAAAAATTACATACATCAAACTATTTTTCATCTCCGTTGTTCTGTGGTGAAAAAGTTTCAAAAAAATCGTAAAGTTTCAGTATAGTCTAGACAATACCATACATCTTTTGCCTTCTTTCAATCTTGGATGGCGGTTAACACTCGCACCTCCTTAAGTGAAAAATTCCCGTATGATGATTCAATGATCATCGATACTTTGCATGATGAGGAATTCACGGCTCGTATCCGTGTGTGTCGATGATGCAGCCAATGGGTCGCGCACGTGAAAAAAAAAAGTGGAATTAAAGAGATTCCCTTTTCCTCCAACGCCACACCGAAAGGGGCGACGGGGGGGTAGGGGTTAAGGTGGCAGCTTTGAAGTTCGCGTTGAGAATTCTCGGAATCTTTTATAAAAGTTGCACTCACCGCTGCAGCCCGCGGGATCCTAAAGTCTCGGGAGCTTGAGAAAGAGCGGAAGGGAGAGAGAGGCTAAGATACTCTCGCGTTTGGCGAGCGCACCGAGAGCAGGGTCGGGAGGTCGCGATGCCACGGTGAACAGGATCATGCGGGGAATTCGAGGTGCTTATAAGAGCTTTTCGACGACTCATCACCGCAAATTCCTCGGTGTATCGCTGCGAGATAAGAAAATCCTTTTTACCGCCTCGCTCCCGCCTCGCTCCTGCCTCGCTGCCGCTTCGCTCCCGCGCGCGCATTTCGCCGGGTTGGGAAATTTCTATGCGTCGTCCTCGGGCTCGCTGCATACACGCGTTAGCATAGCGCGCGTTGGTTGGAGATGAATCCGGCGTGCTTACGGTGGCAGCAGCTCGGCTTCGCGGGGTCAGATCATCGGTGGATTCTTTGCACCTTTGCTAATTCGCCGTACGCGAGCGCAAAACGCGCAGTGAACTCGGAGAAATATTCGCATTCGCCTATAGCTATATACAGGGTGATAGGAAGGTCGATGCAAAGCCTTAAGGGATTGATAGGTCACCTCGTTAGGAACATATCTAACCTGGGTTACTTTAGTCCGAAGTCTAAGGATTTCGAGTCATCATGGTATGATTTTTGGAAAATTTCCCAAAATTTGGTACGAACTCGTTTACCTCTCATGTTAATGGTATTTTTTCAAAAATAGCATCAACATAAGAGGCATTTTTATATTTCGACAAGTTTTTAATTATTTCACACGTCCTATTTCGTAAATTGTATGGATACGGATGATTGTATTGGTGTTTGTTGATTGAATACACGTTAAGCTAACAAGGAACATCCCTCAGGTCCCTTCGATTTTGTTGAAATTCGGATATGTTATAAAGCACCGAAAAGTAAGCGATACGTATTTTTTTTTATCGGCGGAAAAACGGTTTTAAGGGCTGAAACCACCCCTCGAAAACGGCACCTCTAGGGTGGTTCACCCCTTAATTTTTTTTGCAATGTCACTATAGTGGATTTTTCATTGCTTCGGATTAGAAGAATTTTCGTTTTTGTTTAATCAAAAACGGTGGACTCCTTGTGTGTGAAACTGCTATATTACTCCTAGAGATGCCTTTTTCGAGGGGTGGTTTCACCCCTTGAAACCGTTTTTCCACTGATAAAAAAAAATACGTATCGCTTACTTTTCGGTGCTTTATAACATATCCAAATTTCAACAAAATTGAAGGGTGTCACCTGAGGGATGTTCCTTGTAAGACGCAAATAAGTTTTTAGTTACCAATTATTGTCTGTTTGAACATTATGAACGAGTCAGTACCTAATTTTGGGAAATTTTTCAAAAGTTGTACTTACCATGATAACTCAAAATCCTTAGACTTTGGTCTAAGGTGTAACCCAGGTTAGATAAGTTCGTAACGAGGTGACCTATCATCCCCTTAAGGCTTTGCATCGACCTTCCTAACACCCTGTATATTCACGAAACCAAGAGCTTCGAGCGACTCTTCGGTCGCGAAGGATCCTGAGCCTAGATAAATATGCATGTGCATACAGGCTGGCATTTTTCCACCGCCATGTACGACCGCAAAATCCAAAGTGTCACTTCGTACTTTCCGCATCGCCGTACTCCTCATTTTTTTTTTTACCCGCGCGCTAATTATACGGAGCATTCACGCGGGACTCGTCTCGACGGAGGATCCCCGCATCCTCGAGCCGACGCGTCCCGATATCCTCTATCGAGATGACGGCGACTTGCGGAGAAATCCGACGAAGAAAAAAAAAGCGGTCGCAGGTGCCCGTCGGACCACGCATCCAAGCGGGTTCCGCAGCTTGTTAGGTTCGCGCACAACTTTAATGACGAATTAAAAGTTAATTGCCTTTAAAAAGCTGGCGCCTTAATCCGCTGCTTATTGTACAACGGTATTTCGCAAACGGGGATTATTATCGATGTGCGACGTGTAATGTTTTTTCGAACAGGGTAGGAAATCTGGCAGATGGAGACTTGGCAAGATAAAAAGCCTTCTTCATTATCCCTTTTCGAGAGTCATTATTTTCCCGCGATGACGTTACGTGACAGTACCCAGTGAGCGCTGTCGACGAGATTGCAGAACGGGACTCATTTTTCCCGAGTCTGCGTGAGCATGGGGCCCAAAAAAACAGGTCGATTTTCAATATTTTTTTCTGGTGAGCGTTTTTAGATGGCAAGGTCAAGATTTGACATACAATTAATAACGGATGTCTCACAATGACCTGATATTAAATTTTGAAAAATAAAACGTATTATTTATTTGAAAAGTACGAATATATGTATTTTAGTATAAGGTATAAACGTGGAGGTTATGTGTGGAACATAATATCCGATAAATGGCATAAACGGTATGGACTTGAATATTCTTTCAACCAGATCCGAAGATCTTTCAACGATATTCTTTCAACAGTTATTGCAAACGTGCGCCAATCTGCAGGCGAATCTCGTAAACGGCTAATCTGAACCAAAAGTTAGCCTATCTCGAAGACTGCAACTACAGCACAGCAGTCCGAAGTTTCGTTCCATGATTTTGTAAATATTGACCAGCCAAACGAATAGAATCGAATTTTCGACCAAAAAATTGACAAGAAACAAGCCCTCAAGGAATTGAAGACCCAGAGTGTAGACGTGAAAATTGAATTTTTGGTAGAGTTTTATGAAAAATAGTTCAAGTATTGGTACAATTTACACTACGTATAGACTTGTAAAATTAGTTATAATCGAAAAAAGAACCTTCGTTTAATCACTAGCCCATGCTATTTTGAAGGAGTGGGCAAAATTTCAATAAGTTCCGTGTTTTCGTTTTTGAGAAATCGCGTCTACCGACTTCAACCATAGTATTTTGAGAAAAATGCACAGGCTTTCTCTACTAGACTTTTACTCCGATTGACTTAAAACTTTGGGAGAATATGCTAGAAAATTTGTACTATTAGATAATAAAATAAAACATAGGATTTTTTTACATTTTCGAACCCACGTAACCCCTTAACCCTTCGCGGTCACACGTTCTGGCTATAACACACTGGTCACCGGGGGTCGCACTGACCCCAGCCATGTTTCAAGCGATTACCGCGTTGCCATATCGTTCCGAATGACTCATAAAAATTTAGGATATCAGTTTGAACGTTCTAAAATGTAACATTTTCGGTATTATAATTTTATTGAATTTCCAGAAGGCGGAAAAAAATCAGCAAGGGTTCAATCTGCAAAAAACTCTTTTTTAAATTAAAAAAAACAATAACTCTTGCAATTTTCGGTGTTTTTTCATAAAATTTTAGGGTGATACTCTGGAGATATGACAGTTTAAGAAAAAAAAGCTCCACGCCCCGACCCTAGTCTGTACTTACAAAGAGGACATCAAAGCACCGTTAGAAGGCAGGCCAGTCGCCTTGGCCGCCAATAACTCATAACAGTAATTTTGGCTTCAAGTTGCGCTTGGGGTCATTTTGACCCCGGATGCCCACAGAGGGTTAACGTAACCTCAAAATATACATCGTCAGCACAGTGAACAAAATTCGTTGCTTACATCAATAACGCGCATATTAGGCACTATATGCTTTCGCGATTTCTTGAAAATTTTACACTGTGATGCTCCTTCAAGAACTTATTTGTACCCCGAAAGGACCCCTGGAAAAAATATGTTTTTTACGTGAATTTTGAAGTCCCCTTTAAAAAAAATATCGAGTATTTTTGTGATGAGTAGTATTTACCAGAAAAACTGGAGCATTCTGAAAAACTCCTGAAAAGCGTTAAAAGAATTGAAGACCCAGAGTGTAGACGTGCGTCGTGGGCTCGCGACGCAAAAGTGATAGGATAATAATGACGCCAGGGCTAATTGTGAGTAAAAGGTTTACGGTTCAGCGAGTTAACGAGCGGTGCACCGGCACCAGCCAACCGCGACATCTCTCCGTCTCTCTTCCTCGATCTCTGCCTGGTGGCGGCTCTTTCGCTCAAGCCTGCGTACGTAAATTCGAAACGACCACCTGCAGTGCCACCACCAATGAGTCCTCGCCAGTGTCCGCGAAAAAGGAGTGTTGATAGGTCGTAAACGGGCGCGGTAGCCGGTGAAACTTCTTGGAAATCCCAAAGTACCACAAACGCGAATAAACGTCACCTCAGCCTCGTATGGTAAGTCCGGACGGTGCATGAGGTTGTGCGCGGGCTTCGACAACGCGTGTACTCGTCGAGGCAAAAAAAAATGGGGTGGCCCAGGGAGGCAACGAACGCGTTCATTCGGACGAGCATCAATAACGATGTCATCAGCCTTACGTGAGGAGGTTGGAGCTTGGATGTTATGACATTTCGCTGCCTCGTAAATTACGGCAGCTAGCCATTTCGAGGTGCGCACAGGTCCTGTCTCTGACGTTTCGATCTATAGGTCGTGCAGCCTAGTACCGTGATGTATCGGCTGTATATCATACATTACAAGTACGTAGTAGGAGTGGATATCTCATTCGAGAGATCTGAGTCGGCAGCGCAGCGTCGATACATCGATGACTGAACTATGAACACCCATGTGCGGGTCTACGACGTTCCGAGTACGGCCGACGTTTGGCTGTATCATGGCAACACGTCGGCTGCCAACGGTCGACGGCCTATGATGAGCCAGCGTTGGCGAAACGTACTAGCCATGGTTGGCTATCAGGCGGCGATGGCTCGGCAGTCGACGATCGAAAGGCGACTATGGTGCAGAGTTGCCGAAACCGTTATTCGATCGTCGCTCCGACGGTACGCTTGATAGTTGGCGCAACGCTGGTCACCACGGTTCATCCGACGCTGGCTAGTCGTCGCCCGGCTGTAGTTGGCCATGTGTGCAGACCCAGAATACAGCCAACCCTTGGCAGTAAGACGGCGTCGAATAAACAGCCGACGGTCGGGACGCGACTATGGCTTAGAGTTGGCGAAAGTGTTGTTCGAACGTCGCGCCGACGTTACGATCAGTACTTCGCGCAACGTTGGCTGCCACGTTTAATCCGACACTGGGTAATCGTCGCACGGGTGTAGGTGACCATTTTTTGTAGACCTAGAGCTCGACCGATGCTTGACCGTAAACAAAGTCCAGTAGACCGTTGGTACCCGACCTCCACCGTTCGAATTTTCTTTTGAGCTTGCCTGAACAGTATTGTGTAGCGCGCAACCTAAACGGTGTGGATATTCCACAGTGGAATTAATTTAACCAATGGCGGATAAAAATAGGTCTTCGTATAATCGCGTAAAAAAGTTTCGTCGTCTCCATAAAGAGGAAAACGAAGTTAACGCTTCTGCCCACCAATCAACTTCTAACAGCTACACGGAGAGAATTTTTAAGTAATTTTTACTGCGAAATCACAGTAACTCGGTGCTAAATGTGCAATTCTTCAGGTTTTTAGGAAATAAATTATAAATTTTCATGGAAATGAATCAAAATTTACTTTTGCGTAACAGAAATTTAAAATATTTTCTAGAATGTTTACTGAAATTAATAGTAAAATTTCATGAAACGTAAAGATTACGACAATAAGTTAAAAAAGTGCTAATATAAATGAAATTTTTCAGTAGAACATTGAGAAATTTTCGTGTTTTCCATAAAAATTTAAAAAAGGAAGCCGAAATTTTCCGTGCGTCCACCGGAATTTTACGTTCTTTATAGTAAAATCAGTTAGGGCTACGTCGCCTGACCGTACGCGTGAGCTCTGTGTGCGAGCGTGCGTATACGTGAACGCAAGCTGTGAGAGTGGGCTTATGTATGACGCAGTATGACGAGTACGAACGACGCCGACCCGCGTTGCTTAGCAACAGCGGTACCGCGCATGCGCATTATAGTACGAAACATGGGCCAAGAAAGCCTCGTGGTCTCGTGCAGTCTAACGTGTTCTACGCAGTTGTACGCAAGAAAACAAAGAAACGTGAAAAGAAACTTCGATAAAGGACGTCTACAATGGTACGGAAAGATGATATGCTAAAATAAGTAGCAATCAAGAACACAAATGTTCAGAAATACAGTATATAGAGTATTTATTTAATCATAGGGAATTCATTTTTCGCTAGGGATTTTAGAAATTTCAAGTTTGTCCAGGTTATTTTTACTGTAGAAACTTGGAAGTTTTGAGGCAGCCCATTGTTAAAATTCTACGCGAGAATGTGTCAGAATTTTTACTGAAAGAAATGTAAAAAATTATGCTACTTGCTTAAATTTTTACATGAATGGAAGCAAAATATTAAAAGCTAGTGTCAATATTTGACTATGTGCACATTTGTCACCGGTTTCAAATTTTTAATGTAATTTTTAGGGAGATTTCACCGTAAAAAATACTTAAAAATTCTCTCCGTGTATGTTTCGGGAGCAGACACGATTGATACTTCCTTTGGGCCTTCTTCACATTTTTGTTACCATTCTAGCGTTTATAACGTTGTAGGACTGAATATATTAATAACGTTGTAAGACTGAATATATTTATGAAGTTGTAAGACTGAATATATTTATGAAGTTGTAAGACTGAATATATTGATGAAGTTATAAGACTGAATATATTTATAACCTAAGCCAGACATCAATACGTCAATCACTGACAATAAATTTCTATTAATGCTATGTCTTTTTTCTTTTAAATAGTCAATCTGCTATTCCTTTAAACACCCTCTCGTAAATGTAGTGCCATCGTCGCAAACGACGTAGGGTCGATTGCGCAAACGACGTAGGTTCGATGCCGCAATGGATGTAGGGTCGACGCGGTGATCGACGTAGGATCGATACCGCAGTCAGCGCAGGGCCGACGCAACAATCGTCGTAGGGCCGACGTTGCAACCGACGAAGGGCCAACATCGATTAAATATTGTGGCGCAACGTTTGGGAGGATCGTCGGGCCGACGTTATCATTTGGACGTTTATTGGACCCCAAAACGACGTTGGCGAACAGAGTCGGGCCGACGTCCTAACGCCGGCAAGCGTCGTTGCGCCAACGTAGGCGCGACTTTAAAATCCTACCTGGGCAGCTGCTGGGCACGTCACGCCGTTGCCCCCACACTGGGCTTGAACGATGACATCGTCGATGACATCGTCGATGACCCCACGCGTACGCCGTATCATTGACTCGGCTCGTTCTTTCTCCATCTTCCTTCCTCCTCTTTCATCCTGTACGAAACCTACGGTCGATCTGGCGAGTAAAGTGTTATCGTCCTCCTCCGGGACATCGTAAATCACTGATTTTGGGATTGAAAGAGACTCGCCGATTCTGCATCCTCGTGAACCGTACAGCCGTCGTTCGGTGCTACGGTACCTTGGCACAAGCCGTGAGTGGAATCGGCGTCGATTGATCGTATCTCGCCAATTACGAGGAATCTCAATTGAGAGGGAGTGAACAAATTGCCCGTCAATTTTGCAAATTGCACGTTTACCGAACGAAATCTCTTACAATCTGGAACTATCAGGGAGCGCGCGCGCGCCACATCACACGTAGCTTTCGATACGTGTATCACGTGTATGAACGCGGTGTGTCTCATGCAGTACGCGCTCCTTCGCTCTTGCCTCTCCTCATGCCCGTGAAGTATCCAACGTAGCTGCGTTTCTTATACGGGCGATCACGTTTTTATCGCCAAGTTAATGCAAATACCAACTGACCACCTGTCCGAGCTTCGTTGTTCAATCGTCGTCCGTTTGTCCGCTTTGTCCGCTTTACGCCGTCACCAACGTCAGGATGAATTATCGTCCTCCCAGCTTTAAGTGGCATTCTAATCGGGGTCGAGACTTTGCCGTTGCAGCTGTGCGCGCCTGCTGAGAAGCGAAAAAAGCTCTCCCCGGGAATGCTCAAATTTCAAGTTAAATCCGTGTCCGCGGTTATCCACACCCGCATGCGCGTAGAGATGTACGCGCGTACACATATCGATCTTCCGAGATATCGCTTTCGCGACGGTACTGCGCACCTGCCGCAATCTCCCCCCGAGGATCCACCGCTTGTATCTCTCGCACCTGCGAACATCCACGGTGATCGCCGATGCGCGCCTAGAGGAGAAGAAAAAAAAAACATTTCAGCACGCAGGAGCGCGCGTATGTGCTCACGAGTTTTGCTCCTCCGGGCAAAGCGAATCTCCCGGGGCAATTATTTCCCGCAGAATCCACCGCGCGCATCCAAGCCAACGGAGAAAACTTGGCTACATGGATATCCCTCGAGTGCTGCCTAGCTATATATACACTGGTGCGCACACACGATGACTATTATATGCCTTTGAAATCTGCGCGCACGTTACGCTCTCGATGCTCCACCGGTGCTGCTGCTGCTGCTTTTGCTGTTTTGCATACAAGCGCAGTTGCATTTTCTGCATAGGGCTTCGCCACAGCCTGCGTGCATATCGTATCACTGTAGTCGCATTATACTAAGTAGTTCAGCCTGCGGGCGGCTTTTACTTTCGATTTTCATGCGACCGCGCGCTTATGTACACGGTGTCCCGTTTTGAAAAAAGCAACGGAATAAATGACGTTGAAGCTTGCATTGGAATGCAAGGAAAATTATCATTTTTTCTTCAATTGCCCATTCTTGGGGCTAATTTAGGTTTTGTAAAGCACTGAAACGTCTTCACGAATTCTCATTGGAGGTCTGTTACCACAATTCGTAAAAAAGACTGTGGTTATCCTAAGCCTTGTTATTATTAATTGAGGTAATATTATATTACCTTGTTATTTAATTTTATTAATTACCTTGTTATTCTTATTAATTCCCTTGTAATTAATATTAATGAATCAATATTAATTAATATTAATTGATATTATTATTGCTGTTATTATATTATTCATTATTATAATAGGATTATTAATAAAGATAAAGAAATGAAAAATGAATGAAAAAAACAAACGTTGCATTCCAGTGATGCAACCTCGTTAATTAATAATAAGTTAAAACCTACGTATCATACCCACGAACGTTGTAAGTATGATACACAATTATTACGGCTTCGTAATCTCCAAACCAATTAATAAATATTAATTGATAATATTATTATTGTATTATTAATTATTATAATAGGATTAAAGATGAAGTAATGAAAAATGAAAGAAAAAACAATCGTTGCATTCCAATGATGCAAACTTTAACGTCCTTGAAATAAATTGAAAATATGACGTCGTACACCGTCAATCCAAGTGTGTTATTTGTTTTACGTAAGGTGTGTAATTTTAGGAATTAACACGTGCGAATGCCATACACAACTTAAAACAACTTATTTATGTGGGTGACAGCAAATTTGAACACATTTGATGTGTATTTTAAAACACTTGAACATTAAATTTCAATTTATTACAAAGGCTTCAATCTGGGGTTATAAATTCGTTTACTTTATATAATAATCACACTGATTGGTCCAGAGCACTCATTGATTGTATCTATCGAAAATGGATTGCATTGGAAAAGAAAACGTTTATTTATCATGTGTAAATCAAGTGGAGAATAAAAAAATCTCATAAGTCACCTGTTAGAATTACCCTACAGGCTGCTCCTTTCACAAGCTCCGTTCTTTCATTATCGAATAATATTTCAAGGGGTGAGAGCCCGAATCGGAAAGTTTTGTTTAGGCCAGTCTAATACATATATACAAGGGTCTTTTGAGAAGTCCGTGCAAAGTCAGTGAGATGGCACTACTGGTGCGCATCGAGATTATTTTCAGTTAGTAGCATCTCTTGGAAGAAAACATACCAAGTTTCAGCTAGCTCGGTGCATTTCTATGTGTTTGGCATTCGTTTGAAACGAGGAAGTCGAGTGATTTAAAAAAAATGGACGAAAAAGCATTTCGTATGTTGATTAAACATTACTTTATGAAAGACAAAACGCCTCAGGAGACTAAAAAGAACCTTGATAAACATTATGGTGACTGTGTACCTTCGATTAGAACAGTTTATAAGTGGTTTCAAAACCTTCGGAGTGGCCATATGGGCACAAGCGACGCTGAACGTTCTGGACGCTGGAACTGTTCTGGAACTGTTGAGGCCACTACACCAGAAATCATTGATAAAATCCATTATATGGTGATGGATGACAGGAGAGTGAAGGTGCGTGAGATTGCTAGTGCTGTGGGCATCTCGAACGAACGGGTACATAATATTTTGCACCAACATTTGGACATGAAAAAGCTATCCGCAAGATGGGTGCCGCGATTGCTCACGAATTACCAAAAACGAAATCGTGTCAAGTGTTGCAAAGACGGTTTGTAGCTGTTCCAAAGGAATCCGCAGGACTTTAACCGTTGCTTCGTCACTGTGGATGAAACATTGATACATCACTACACTTCTGATACCAAAGAACAATCTAAACAATGGGTTGGCAAGGGGGATTCGGATCAGCACCAAAAAAAGGCGAAGACCGTTCCCTCGGCCCGGAATGTTATGGCGACTGTCTTTTGGGATTCGCAAGAAATATTCCTCATCGACTACCTGGAAAAGGGTAAAACTATTACAGGCGCATATTATTTATCGTTATCGGACCATTTGAAAACCGAGCTGCAAGAAAAACGTCCACGATTGGCCCACAAAAAAGTCCTTTTCCATCACGCCAACGCACCAGCTCACGCCTCAGCAGTTGCGGCCACAAAATTAATGGAAATAGGGTTCCCACTCGTTTCACATCCTCCCTATTCTCCAGATTTGACTCCCTCGGACTATTGTTTGTTCCCCAATATGGAGAAATGGCTGGCGGGAAAAAGATTTTATTCAAACGAGGAGGCGATTGCAGAAACGAATGGTTATTTTGCAGACTTAGACAAATCCTATTATACGGGAGGGATCAACAAACTAGAGCAGCGTTGGATGAAGTGTGTAAGCCTAAAAGGAAACGATGTTGAAAAATAAAAAAGATTTATCCCAAAAACCTAAGTAGTTTACATTTTTGCACGGACTTATCAAACGACCCTCGTATGGGTGTGTGTGTGTGTGTATGTATGTATGTATGTATGTATGTATATATGTTTACTTATAGGCGAGTATGCATGTACTCTTCACGTTATAGCGCAGGCGCGAGCGTAACGGGCTGCGCTTGCGGACCCTTCGACACACAAGCGCACGGGCTGGAATAACTTCAGAAAATTCACATCCACACAAGTTTATATGAGACCGTGTTAAAGGTCAGAACCCGCGCGCTCTTTCTAAATGTACAAAGCTGTTGTCCGGTAAGCAAACTGCTCGTGATTCGAGGGGTTATACGAATTATGCACGGCTCTGCGCTTATCGGAGTGCGGCGTAGCAAAATGGCATTGAATATGGCAAATGCTACGGAACTCGATTTAAATCGCTGGCTAAAAGGGCTAATGTCGAGCTTCGAAAATATGCGTGTGTAGGGGTAAAGCTTCGTTTCACCGCGTTCCATTCAGTTCTTAGGTGGTCGGGTTCGCGTGACCACAGCTGCGAATTCTGGCGGGACTCGAGGGTGCATGAGGATGTTACGAGAATGCTGGCATGGCGATGAAAATGAGATTCATTGCAGCTTTTTGTTTGAAGTTTGTATGCGGAATTTGGGATCGATCCGTCGAATCGTTGAACAATTAGAACATCTTTGGTATGCAGCCGTTTCGCTTTCGTAATTTTGGAATGGTTACATGTGATGAAAAAAAGGCAGAATAATAAAGGGGTAAAGAATATTTTAGGTTTTTTTAGTTTGGGTAATTTGCGTATGAAAGGAACTTTTTGAAAAATTTGGCTAACTTTCGCCACGCCATTGATGTGCAATCGATATTGTGATGTACTTATTGGAAAATTATTTTTTCTGGGCTCTACCATACATTTTTATCAAACTGGATGGCAGTGGTATGACCAGTTGAGTAGTGGAAAATTGTTATGGTCGCGAGACGCGGCATATTCGGTCTTAAGGCAGGGCACTACCGTGACGGGCCGAAAAAGGTCGTGTTTTCCGATTTTTCAATCTACTGGATTATTTATTTCGGATTTGGGAGAAAAGGTATGCTATGAAGCAGACAATGAACTTGTTTTCTGTAAATGTTGATATTAAAAAAAAGTTAACTACGTTATTGAGGTATAACAGAGCCTCTGTATAAAAAATATAGTCAAACGCCCGGATCGATAACTTGACAATCGTTGGTCTGACAAACAAAATTTAAAAAGTTCTACGATCTTTATACATGTAGTTCTCATTGGACGTAGCCGTTTTTCGGCAAAAAACACATAATGGCGGGTATTAAAAAAAATGCAATGTTGGTGAAACTTCCCTTACATGCAAGGGGTTAAAAAATACTGAATAAAGAATAATAGCTACGTGTAATGATAGCTCGTGCAATTACAGAAATGTTGGTTTTTTAAATTGAAAATCGGACAATTATAGCTAGAGTTATGATTCAGGCCAGGTCGAGAAAAGTCTTTTGATAAAAAACACGATTGAAAGTGTTTTAGCCTACGTAATCGTTGCGCTCCCTGCTCTCACTAAATCGTCTGTAACTTGGTTCAACTTTCAATATTTTAACTCGAACGTTTTGTCACATGTTTTCGAACATGTACACTTTGAGAGAACGCAAAAAACCTACTTTTTTAATCCGTCACAGTGGTGTCTCGCCTTAAGACTTCCCCGGATAAAGTTAAGCATTAGCAAACAGGTAAAACAATAATTTGTAAAAAAACACTTTTCAACTGTCAAATTGAGGCTTGCTCTCCATAGCATGTCACTTACGACTCGTTTATCACTACACCCACGACCACCCAAGAACTTCAAAAATTGGTTTTCATCACCTAAAATATCCTGACCACCCGCAAAGTGACTTTTCATTACTAAAAGATTCAAAATTTGCATCAACCGCGTAGTTGCCGCTCCTGCACGGACCCTCTGATCGTGAGAAGATCAATGCGAGTCTCCACAGATCCGCCATTACTTTCAAGTAGTACAAATGGGGATTTGAAAATATCCCCTTCCCTCATATCCCCATAGCCAGGCTAGGAAGTACCCGATTACTACACTTCTGCAAATCCACGGGATATCTTCCTCAATATACCATTTTCACTTCCTACGATCCCCCAAGTAGGTATTCCGAGTCTGGAGAACACATAAATACGTCTGATGGTATCAGCCCGAATGCCAGCCGCCCACGTGACACAACGTTCACCGATGTAACATATCAGGTGTCACGAGAATGGTCGAGGGTGTATTAATCATTCCACGCGCCTGTTCATATATGTGCAGTACTTGTAGGATCGCGAGTGCGGAAGAAGGTGCCGTTTGCTCGGCTCTGTATTCCATTCCATGTGTGTTCTTCGTGCGTACACTGCATACGTACACTCACAGATAGTGAGATAGCGCAAGAGAGCGAGAGAGAGAGAGAGAGAGAGAGAGAGAGGGCGGAGTCGCAAAAGATCGCGAAGAACGTTGTCGCGGGTGAGTTGGGATGCCTAGAGCTGTGGAAGCCGGGTCCAGCGAGGTTGGCGAGCTACATCGAGGTATCCATAATACGACTATCTGGCGATCTGAACTGGTAGTCGGCAGGCGGTGCATGAGTTTGCGGTGTGTATAGCCAGCAGGGCGGCCTATTCGCAACGGCACAGAAGCAAATACTTGGGCGGTGGAATACGCTTATACAGGCACCGTCTCCTGTACAGCTGTTCGGACAGGCATATGTGAGCATTGCGCGTTCGCCGAGGTAGCAGCCCGGTTGCATATTGGACCGTAATTACCCGTGCCTGTTAACTCCGCGCGCGGTGCCTCCTGCTTAGCTTTTACTTAGAAACTACGGGCGTGCTCTGGCGGGGAACACCTGTATACCCCGGCACAACGTTTCTACACGACAAACGGTTCGTGCGCAATCTCTGTCCTGTATATGGAAACGCGAGAACAACACGCGCGGATGCTGCCACGGAGCATGGAATTGCAGAGTAAAGAGGCCCGCTAACGTCGCTCTCGGTTGCGTCGAGGAAACGAAGTTGCTGGGTGGTCAATGGCCCGATTCGAATGTCGATACGGTACAACCGCGTGCATTTCTTTCTTGCACCAGCTCGCGCCCACCTCCGATGGACGTCATCTCACTGTTATGCAACTGCTGTGCTGGAGCATTCGTTTTTCCAGGCTGGAATGAAGCTGGTAGGATTAACGTGTGGTGAGGGGATATCTTGAACTTTTAGCAATGTTGTCTACCTCCTTGTCTGAGTGAAGTTGACGGCAACACGGTGGAAGTTTGGTTTTAATTGTTTGGTAAGTGGTGGTTGACGTTTCCAGACTTTTGCTGTGCTGCTTTTCGTCTGGGTCCAATAAGTCGAACCTCAGAAGATGCAATTTCCGTTTCAAATGACTGCGGCACGTGAATACCGATTCCAAAACAGCTCGATTGTTCTTAACCCCTTCGTTGGCGGAGAGAATTCGACAAAAAGTGCCCAAAATAGCAGGAACATTTTTTTATCCTGAAAACTTGTACTCTGGGGTTTTTGAGTGTGCTGATTACGAATCTGAACTCAAAATTCAGGAATTCACAATGACGAACAAATATGGCGAATGAAAATATAAATAATACAGATTGATTTAGATGAAACTCGGTAGTCAAGCTTCATATATTTCCACCCATTTATTGTATTATGCTCCATGTTATTGGATTCACCATGAAACATTCCTTCATTTTGAGGTCAGCATCACGCTCAGCGTTCCCGAAAACCCCCGAGTACAGAGATTTATCCAAATCGAGCTGTTTTTTGCACTTTCGTCCGCCATATTAGATCCGCCATTTAACATTTTTGAATTTCCTGTCTAGATTCGTAATAAGCGACCTCGAAAATCGCAGAGTACCAATTTTTATCTAAATCGAGTGAAATTTTCGATTTTGTTCCACCATTCTAGTGCTGGCATTTTGAATTTTCAAATTTGGACCTCAAATTCCAATTCAGCGAGCCCAAAAACCCTCGAATGAAGCTCCGATTTCAAATCAGAGCAAGTTAAATAGGGAAATAAAGGTTGACGCACTATTGCGTCAATGCCACATAGGGCACTGAATTATCCGACGCACTATTGCGTCAATGCCAACGGAGCGGTTGATCAATCATTAACCCTTCCTAAATCAACAATGTAAAAATTAAAAAATAGTTGATTCCATGGTAAGTTTTGATAAATAAAAAAACACGTATTGCATAGTTTTTGAGAAACTTCATCAGGGGGCTAGTTATAAAGCAATAAAGGGAGTGTGACAGACATGTTACATTGTGTCGTGTCCATGGGTGTACCTCGGAGGAGGCAGCCCCCCTGGAAGAAAAAATTTAGTCTTTATCTGCCCCCACCCTCCACCGCGAAACTGATATGAGCTGCCCCCCCCCCCCCACCAGCTTAGATCCTCCGTTCGTCCTTGGTTGCAACATTCATTTATGATGTATGGAATGCTTTGAAGCAGTTGTGTTGCTTGTTATAGCACAAAGCCACGCCACATTTGTCACACACCGTTTGTTCTTTTTACTTAACATTTTTTTTATTCTCACAAGACTTACGCACACTCGAATCTTGCAATCTCGCGATAAGTGAACTTTAAAGAAATTTGAATTCAATTAACGCCATCTATTTTGCATAAATTGCACTTAAAAACCATAGATCTGTTGGTAGCCGGCGTGTAATATTGTTTAAAAAAGAGGATTAAATGTCAATATGGGATTTTGTGAGGACTTAGATGGTTTGTCACAGAACTACCACACGATGATATAAAGGGTTGATATGACTTTGTCGGCTCTGCGAAAAGCTTTGCGATTGTAGTTATGACAAGGTGATAAATTGTAAACCTTAAAATAACGCCTCAGTAGCGTTCAATTTGTTTGTATTACATCAATTCGTCTGGCCACAGATGGCCAGAAGCGTTTCCTCTCAATAAAGTTTTTAAAAAGTATATAAAATTTCCTTAACATGCATACTTTTGCTTACTTGTAATTTTGTTATGAGACGAGAAAAATGAAGCTACATAATTGCTTCTTGTAAAATTCAGACCGAAGTGAGCATAATTTTAAAGCACGCCATCGAGAACATAACTTACAATATTAATTTCCAACCTCAAACTCAATCTAAGGGAAAACTGTTGGTATCTGCTGAACACGTCAGGGACGTAGAAGAGTTAAGGACAAAACGTGATGGAAGATTAATAATGCAAGCTCATGTCATATGGTAAACCTCTGTTTCTTCGACGCCTTACAAAACTTCTTTAATCGTAAAACTGCAGCTATCCTTTTGTTGCAATACCTAATTTCCTCTTTCCCGTAATAAATCGATAACATTTGCCCTTACCATTGCTTACGGTATTTTTGCAATTTATTACACAGCAACGGCGTGGCCAATGTGCGATAGGACAATATTTTTAATTTGATTGCACACATTTCATACAACGCTGCAACGAATTTAACAGATAAGTAGCGAAGCATATTGCAATTTTTGTTCACAACGAGTGCTGCGATCCATTTCATTACACTCCTTCACTACACTGCATCTTACACTCTGCACGAAGCTAATATTTCTTATTTTC
Source organism: Ophion costatus (assembly GCA_951751655.1). Taxonomy (NCBI): domain Eukaryota; kingdom Metazoa; phylum Arthropoda; class Insecta; order Hymenoptera; family Ichneumonidae; genus Ophion; species Ophion costatus. The sequence goes on along the minus strand of OX632362.1, from coordinate 17,524,068 downwards.
TGCATCCGCAATAATTTCTTCGCATAGTCTCGATACGAGCTCGAGGAGGAATATCTTCACTGACGAGTACACCGTGATCAAATGAGGCAGGGTAAAGCTAGCAAAGAGTACGCACTTCACAAACTTTTATTTCTAGAAAAATCAATTTTGATAATACACTTTATACTTCTTATTAAAATTAAGCATTGGTCATTGAGGAATATTATTTTTAATATAAATCTTAAGTAGCAATCTCGAAAAGTCTAAAAAGAAGGCTCAAACTTAGAACTCGTATGGTGTGCACTCTTTGGGTGCTGTGATGCAAAGAGTTGGCAGGGAGAATCCTTCATAGAAGCTAAGAGTGCGTATGAGAGCGGAGTAGTGGTAAGCGCTAAAAGTGGTAAGCACTAAAGCACTATAGCGCACCCAACGAGTTGGGTGCGCTAATCTTACCAAATACGTGTTTTTAGTCTACGGTCACTATAATTTTCGTAAGCAAGCAAAACGGTGACATAACCTCTCAATAAAAACAAAATTTGGATCACAAATTTTAAGTAAAATAATATTCTTTTGGTGCAAATTAATCGCAAACTCTACAAATCGTGTTTAAACTTATTTGAAAAATAAGATAAAAAATATCGAAAATCTATTCGGGTAAGTCCGGGGCAGTTGGTCACAGTTTTTTCAAGGATCCGTCAAAATAAAAGTACAAACATTTCTTAACTTATCGTCATTTGTAATTAAACTTTGAACATTTAACTACTTTGACATAATTTACGAAGTGAAAACAGACTCCTATCGGATCAACCTTAAAATTACTATTTTTTTAGAATCACGATTGGCCGTCTCTCTTGGAATATCCGGGTGTGACGGCCATAGGAGTAAAGGCGAGATGGCCGGTTACCCATCTTTGTGCTCTTGGTTTTCTATTTGGTTTTATGTTATGATTCATATTCTTTTCTTATGGCCACATCTAGAACACATATAATCGAAATAAGTATAATTTTTGTGTACCCAAAGTTGGCACACTATCCACTGAAGTCAGTCTTCGATGAGACGAGTTTCGTAATAATTTTTTCCGCGACATTTTTTGTCATTGTTCTTATATCGTCGTTCTAAGGTCTTCCTAGGTATTTCGTAGGTCCTAGCCGGTCCCGGGAGCAATGGCCACATCTAAAATGTAAACAAGTAGAAACAATGCATGCGAAGTCTTGAGGTTACAACAAAGCACCGTTCGTGAACTATTCAAGAAATACAATAGTAACCATTACTTTTCCAAAATACCATCACCACAATGTAAAACATGAAACCTTCAACAAAAATTTGCGGTAGACAGATCAATTAAAAAGGATTTTACTTACTTAACATTTCTTTACCAATCTTCTGCTTGTACACTTACACCTGCGTACGTCATGAAGCGAAATGAGCAGTAAGAGGGGAAATCTAGTGGACGATTCTATGAAACATTTCTATTGACCATCTTTCCCTTATATTCTCAACTCCCCCGGCATTACCCGATTAGTCATAAAGTTGGAAATAAATACCTCAACACATCGACATATGCCACTGACAAGTTAGGTGGTGTTGCCAACACACGAAAGATTGAACCAATTAAGGAGGTACGATCAATACTACGAATCCAACTTTCGGATTTGAAAATTGTATATGATTTTGACGAATACTTCATGCGCGTATTGCCAAAATTTGAGATATTTTGACCGTTTAGTTTTTTCGCAATAAAACTGCAAAGTCGAGCACTTTGAGTTACCGAAGCACGTCGTCTTATGGAGACGGTCAACGGGTAGTGCAGTGATCGTGGTTTTTATGCTCACGTATCCAACAAAACCCGTTGGAAAACTGAAATTCGATAGATTAGATATAATAAATATTGTAAAAAATAAGAAAATCAATCTTCACCGTGTAGTTAAAGCACTACATTACGAGAAAGTTTCGATTTCCGGTTGAAAATGGTCAGAACGACGAAATAGCACCCACAGAGTCAGCAACGTGGCGAGGAACAGCCGATGCGTTTGGCGAGCATAACCCAGCTTTGTTTTGAAATTAATTTGAATAGAAGCCGCCACAGAGTATACAAACAACAATTTATGGAGTTTTATCATTTATCATGTATCAATAATATGTAGGATTATATTCTGCCTATTGTGTTAATTTCGCTCAGATAATTCAAGCCTATATTTTTATTAGGTTTCCGGCTGATTTTTTTGTCTTTTTAGTCCATTTTCATGGTGGATATGTTAATATTATTATTACGAAGATTACTCTACCGAGTCGTTGACGATCTAATTTTGCAGTTTTTATTTGTTGACGTGCAATAAATACATCATTTACCATAAAATTTGGCACACAATAATCGATAATACGAATAATCAACATAAGTAAACATCAATCACAGCAGCTGTGGGTAAAATAAATATAGACTCCTTTTTGACCCCGTGGAAGTGATCGTACCTCCTTGAAAGCACTGTACACTCTCTGGTGACTCTGCCCTATCGAGGCCCTCATTTTAGTCACTATTCGAATAGGGTTGTCCCTAGAATTCATATCTTCGAAATATGGTCGTGTAAGCCGAAAGGTAGATTTTTCCCATGATCGACGATTACCGCATACACATAGAACGGACATAATTCGTCATCAAGCCATGGACGTCGTTTTGCGGTCGTTCGCAATGAAATTTTGCCGTCCGTCGTATGAAGATCGTTGAATTAAGAGAGTTTAGCGGGGTCTAACTGGAACGCGTGCTCCGAGGCGATATAAAGAGCTCTTGATAGAGACAGAGGGAGAGAGAGAGAGAGTGCGGGGGAGAGAGAGGGTAGACAGTAGTGGAGAGAATCGTGTGTGCAGTGGCCTGCCTCGCTATTAAGTTAACTAACGAACGTCTCGGCGTGGCGCGCCTTCGTTAATAAAAGAATATCTATATAGCCAGGGCTACATGGCTACACATGTATACGAGTCCGGAGTGTGCACGACGTGTAAGGATATATGTACGACGGGCCGGGTCTCCGGGTCGGCGATGATGCCCCCGGCGGTGCCGCGCGTTGCCGTTGCGGTGCAGCACGCCGCTCTCGCTCTCCTCGCGGTGTGGTGCACAATCAGCGAAGCGTGCTCGTAATGACCATTACCGTCCATCCGTCTCGCTACTTCGCCTACTACGGTAATGGCTCGTGTCCGCGAAGCGGAGCTCTACTTGTTCGCAACTTTTAGACCGACTAGGATGCTGCTCCCGTCTCTTTCTGATCTTACCTCCGAACACGTGCCTCTCGTCGTCTCGAAATTAAAAGAAAGTCAATTTTCAGGACAACACGCTCAACGTTCTTGCTAACTGAATTCTTCGTTAATTGTCTTCCGTCCGGTTTTCATTAGCGGGCTTGCATAAGATTCGGGCCGGAAAAACAGGCCGATTTTCAAGATTTTTTTCTGATGAGGGTATTGGGATGACGAGGTCGGGAATTTACACTCAACTTATGTATACCAGGTGTGTAAGTATGAAACCGGAATTTGCCCATAGGTGGCGCTAGATGTCGATGCAGTTACCGACACATCACGTCAGCGGTGTCTTGTTATTGTATTGATATCCGACAAAGATTTCCAACTCACAATAACACGAGTTTCATTCAGTAGCATTAGTTTATTAGAGATAAACATGTCGAGTTTTGTGCCAACAAATTACGATTTGCGGACAGCACTACTTTTCTGTTTCCATCTGAAGAAAACCGCAGCCGAATCGCATCGAATGCTTGTGGAGGCGTTTGGTGAGCATGCTCTCGATAAAACACAGTGTTTCGAGTGGTTCAAACGGTTCAAAAGTGGCGATTTTGACGTGAGGAACGAAGAACGTGGAAGACCACCGAAAAAGTTTGAAGACGCTGACCTGCAAGCCTTGTTGGACGAAGACGACGCTCAAACACAACAACAACTGGCGGATCAGTTAAAGGTGACCCGAGAAGCCATCTCCTTTCGGTTGAAAGCCATGGGAAAGATACAAAAGGTGGGGAAATGGGTTCCACATGAACTCAACGAAAGACAGCAGGAAAACCGCAAAACATCATGCGAAATGCTGCTCGCCAGGTTCAAAAGAAAGTCATTTCTCCATCGAATTGTGACTGGCAATGAAAAGTGGATATATTTCGAGAATCCTAAGCGCAAAAAGTCATGGGTTACTCCGGGTGAACCATCAACATCGACGGCAAGACCAAACCGCTACGGACGAAAGACAATGCTGTGTGTTTGGTGGGATCAGAAGGGCGTAATCTACTACGAGCTGCTGAAACCTGGGGAAACTGTCAATACTCAACGCTACCGACAACAAATGACCGATTTGGATCGAGTTTTGCACGAAAAACGACCAGAATACCAACAAAGACAACACAAGGTGATTTTGCTGCATGACAATGCACCAGCACACAAAGCAAAACAGGTCCAGGAAACGATAGAGTCGTTCCGTTGGGAGATTCTTCAGCACGCGCCTTACTCACCGGACCTTGTCCCATCCGATTACTACTTGTTTGCATCGATGGGACACGCACTTGCTGAGCAGCGCTTTACTTCTTACGAAGATGTACGGAAATGGCTCGATGACTGGTTTGCCTTAAAAGAGCATCAGTTCTTTTGGCGCGGAATCCACAAATTGCCAGAAAGATGGGAAAAATGTATAGATAGCGACGGACAATACTTTGAATAAGTTACTTTGTATCATATCATTACAATAAACGTGTTTTTTCTGTACAAAAATTCCGGTTTCATACTTACACACCTGGTAGAATAGCCAAGTTGGAGAATTTTTTTTGACGAAAAATATTGACGGATGGTGATGTTATTATTATTTGAACAAAGTGCCGCCGCTGCTGCATGGGCACTCGGTATTATGACAACTGGGGCAGGGGGAGAGAAAAAAAGTTGACTTTTCGTGGAATAATGAGACGAAATATGACCAAAAATTTAAAAAATGCACTTTTCGTATTATTATACTAAAAGTCTATTTCTTTATTTTTGGTCATATTTATATAACAAAAATCATTTCTATATTCTGTATGACTAAAAATAAAAAATGGACTTTTTGTATTATTATACATAAAGTCCATTTTTTATTTGTGGTCATATTTGTTCTCATTTTTATACGAAAAGTCCATTTTTTATTTTAATTGTTATTTTAATTAAAAAATGGACTTTTCGTGGAATAATGAGGACAAATATGACCAAAAATAAATAATGGACTATTCATATTTATATAACAAAAATAATTTATATATGACCGAAAATAAAAAATGGACTTTTCGTATACTATACTATACTATACTATACTATACGAAAAAACAATTTTTGTTACATTTACGGTCATATTTGGTCTCATTATTATACGAAAGGTCAATGCTTTATTTTAAGTGAATTTGAAGTCAATTTTAATATTTTATTTCAATCATTACAAAACCAAATATGACGAAATACTTTTTCGAAATTGTAAAAATTACGAAAATGGCAATCTGTAGAAAAAAACGTTTGATTTTTTACCAAAAGACCAACCTCAGTGATATGTTATGAAAAAAAAGATAAACGTATAAAAAAATCGACCGCTTATACGATAGAAAATGTTTTAAACGAATGTTCGAATTTGAATTGAATCGGACGAATAGATTTTGAGATACGATTTACACCGTTTTGAAAGAAAAAACAAACTTTTCGAGAAAAACGCCAAAGATAAAAGGAGTAAATCGCAGTGAGGTGGTTCGCCGTAGCGCAGTAGGCGATGTGACAAGTTTGTAAACAACATTCCCAACTTTTTCGACATATTAAAATGGATATTGGAGGTTTGGGGGAGAAGGAATGGTGAATACGTATTTAGGGAGTAAAAATACATCGACATGGACTTGTAAAAAAAATATTTAAAATCCAAATGTGTTTCCCCATTTCGGTAAAAAAAAAGTGGCTCCGCTCAGTCATCGATCATTTCGTTTCTGCTTCGATTTGGAACTCCTCTTTGCCCGCATTCGTCTCCTAATCATTTTCTCTCCGAAAAGCCATTAATTCGTGGAGTTCTGATTAGTTTTCGATTTTTGACGAAATTTCAAACACAGAGCACTCATTTTAAATGAAATATTACGAGTAAAAACTAAGTGTGATGTCAGGATGAATCAACGGAATTCTCTAAGTCCACCTAAATCCTTTTCAAAACCCCCCTATTAAGCTTATGTCACTCAAATAGAGCTGCCGCCACAGCTATTTCAAGTTTTAGGACGTTGGCGATTTTGAAAAGGAGACCAAAAGGGTAGAAAAAAGCAACTTTGACAGCATTCCCAGCATTTATCTGATAGAAAATATTCCGCCGATTAAAAACACGACGGCATTTCTTTTTCGAAAGCTCAAAATTACGGCGGCCAACCACGAAAAACATGGTTTCATACACAGTCATCGATATTTAACAGCGACTGAGAGTTTTAGGAAAAATGTATGGCGGATTCGTATCATTTTTTTTCAACACAAGTTTTCTTATTTTTGGGTTAATTTGTAAGTCGGGCCACCGATTTTCGCACACTTTTCCATGCTCCAAACATCAATTTGTTCGTAGAAATAATTCGAATCAGCGTGCGCATGTCAAATATAGAAAAAAAAACGTCTGCGATGAGGAACTTCAAGTAAGGGATGTTTGACCCTTTAAATTTATCTATCCGGCAACAATGCAAAAATCCATAAACTTTTATTTTATCTCTTCTCCAAAGTGCTTCCCGTTTCGTTCAGTTAAATGCACCTCTTTTGAATATAGATTGAGAAAAACAAAAATAAAGGGGTGGTTCGTCCTTTCACTTTCGTTTGTTTCAATGCATAGTGGATTTCTAAATGTTTTGCATGAGGAAAATTTCCGTTTTTGGGTAACTAAAATAGGTGGACTGCTTGCAGGCGAAACTGCAAAATCAACCCTCCACTCTAAGGGGTGGTTTCATCCTTAAAAAAAATCCGCCGATAAAAAAACGTATGTGATAGTTTTTAATGCTCTGCCATGTACATGAGTTTCGACCAAATCGGAGGCGGACACCCAAGTGATGTTCCTTGGTTGAGTAAACATTTGTTCGTGGACTGCCTCCTGGCGATTCTCAAATCAATTCTGACCTCTCGTTATCCCATGGAAATATACATTGTAAAATGTGTGCCAGTCTAACGTGGCCGCCTGGCTCGATCGTCAATCAGCGAGATCCCCAATTTTACTAATAGAAACAGCCGGATCGCTCTGCCAAGCGTCCCGGGACACCGGGATCCTTCGTCTAACTACGACGAAGACGGATCGTTGTCTAGATCGGACCAGTCGGCGCTTAGCTCCATGAATTTTTCTCTGACAGTCGAGTGGATTCCTGCCGTACAGCTAGGCTTCCTACGGATTATAAATTCCAAGGGTACGTGCAGTTGGTTTTTTGAATCGCCGACCGAGGAAAATCTCGAGACGTCACCCTGGGCACCTGGCGCACCGCGGGCATGGCAACAAAATGGATATTAAGTTCCCTCATTTTTAAGAGGAATCTATTTTCCCTCAAGGCTTATTATTAACAAGCCTGCTTATTATTAATAAAGTCCGATTTATCGAGCATGAAAAATGATAAATGAGTCTTGTAAAATACAAAAATAAACATGTACTTTTAATTACCCTAAATCACTTTTCTTCAAATCGAATTGTTTAATAAGAATCGAACGTTCCACTGATTGTTTTTTAATGATACTGATTTTTCAAAGATGTGGAATCATTTGAGATAAAAGTTTTCATTCTAAGCAATCCAGCGCAATTTCACCTAAAAAAGAGAGCGTGAATTTAGAATTTAGAATTGAGTTTTTTTCGTATGGAAAAGTGATTCAGTCATAAAATTAATTACACATCTATTTAGTATGAATATCAAGTTGTTAGACAATATGTACATCTTTTTCGAGGTACAAAATGGCAGGCTACTAATATTGTCTCTTTTGTTAGCTTTTTTTAGACGCTCCGCGGCGTGCCATTTAGCATCCACAATTTTTCACCCATAAAAAAAACAAAAATTTTCATTAATCTACATTAGAATACCTAGAGAAATACGTACGGAATTTAAAAAATATTGTTTTATTCAAAAGTTGTAGGTATTTGAACTTAAGAAATGAATTTTCAGTGAAAAAAATCGTTATAACTGCTCATGAACAGCTCATAAAATGAAAAGTTTTCGATTAATCGGAAATTCCGTACGTACTTCTCTGCGAAATGCAATTAGGAACACAATTTTTTAATTTGACGTAAATCGAGTGAAGATTGTTGAAGTGATTTGTCACGCCAATTGGAAAAAAGCTGTTTCGAGTAGTCGGCCATTTTGTACATCGAAAAAAAATATACATATTTCCTAATAGCTTGATATTCATACTAAATAGATGTGTAATTGATTTTATGAGCGAACCACTTTTTCATACGAAAAAAAATTATCAAATTCGCACATGATTTTATACCCGTCACTGTGGCCTAAGGCCTTAATTTATCACGTTTAAATCAAATGGAGAATAAAAAAACCTCATGAGTCACCTGTTGGACTTAACCTACAGGCTGCTTCTTTCACGAGATTCTTTGCTTCATTACCGAGTAATATTTCAAGGGGAGCCCGAATCGGGAAGATTTTTTTTTTGGACCAGTATAATATATATATATATATATATATATATATATATATATATATCAGTACATTTATAAATTTCAAGGACTGTCCTCGAAGTCGAACGTCTCCAAAATCGTCTCCCCTACATACATGAGTTGCCCCTGACGATCGCCGACCTACGCATTGCTACGTACCGACCGCGGAGTAGCCGGAACGTAGCGAGCATCACGTTAATATAATGGCAATCACGTTAATTATCGTAAGTAGAGCCGTACATGTGCATCAGCGTCCGTACGACCGCCCGCGCACTCGCGCGAACCTTCTTTCTTTTTTGCCCCGCTCTCTGCGCCTTCCTTTTCCCTCTCTCGGCTTGTTCGCATATATATATAGTAGGGTAACGGCGTGTGCCACCATTAAGGGGTGCGCTTACCGTGAACGCACGCTCATATTCATTTCTTCGAGCTATTGCCAGGTATACCCTCGACTTATGTGTATGCCTCGACGTACACGACCAGTGTGCTTGTATGTGCGGAGATTCGCGCGGAATGGAATAAGAAGGTGAACGAGGGCAGGGGGGGGGGCGAGCGCGAGCCACGGGCGAAACGCAATCCCTTTTTCCCTACGGTCAGAGGGGGGAGGTTCTTCTTCCGTTTCCTGCTACGGGCAATTAGCGAGTACGAGCGCACTGTAATTCCAACTTTCGTCGATTTTCATTACGGCAACGTATCGCGTGCGATGTTTTTTACTCGAACTTGAACGTGTACGAGCGAGGGGTTACGTGTATCGCTCGTATCGTTTCGTTAATACCATTTTCTATGGCTTATTATTCAGGTGCATTAACAAGGCGATTGAATTTATCGTAGTGGGAATATGGTCTCGAGTATCGGAAGCCGGTTGCTGTTGTTTCACAAACTTTCTCGTTTACGATCCTACGAGTGTACCAATACGTGAGCGAAATTTGAAAATAACTCTGAGGGATAGGGGATTGTGAGAGATTCCAACAATGAACGGGAAATAGTCCCGACGGACAGGTCGATATATCTTCGAGGCGAGGCTTCTTTTAATGTAGAGAGTCGATATCATCCGCGAGAGAGAGAGAGAGAGAGAGAGAGAGAGAGAGAGAGAGAGAGAGAGAGAGAGAGAGAGAGAGAGAGAGAGCGCATTAAGGTCGATCTTAATTAGCGGTAATTTAATTAGGATCGCCAGCGTGACGGGCGCGTCGTGGATACGCGTTTGTTGCTTGGGGCAGGTCCGAGACTCGAACGGAATGTACTGAGGAGACGAAAGAGGGGGGTACAACACATAGATACATACATACGTTACATATAAATAAGAAGCCCATGTGCGGGTCTACGACGTTCCGAGTACGGCCGACGCTTGGCTGTATCGTGGCAACACGTCGGCTGCCAACGGTCGACGGCCTATGATGAGCCAGCGTTGGCGAAACGTACTAGCCATGGTTGGCTATCAGGCGGCGATGGCTCGGCAGTCGACGATCGAAAGGCGACTATGGCGCAGAGTTGCCGCAACCGTTATTCGATCGTCGCTCCGACGGTACGCTTGATAGTTGGCGCAACGCTGGTCACCACGGTTCATCCGACGCTGGCTAGTCGTCGCCCGGGTGTAGTTGGCCATGTGTGCAGACCCAGAATACAGCCAACCCTTGGCAGTAAGACGGCGTCGAATAAACAGCCGACGGTCGGGACGCGACTATGGCTTAGAGTTGGCGAAAGTGTTGTTCGAACGTCGCGCCGACGTTACGATCAGTACTTCGCGCAACGTTGGCTGCCACGTTTAATCCGACACTGGGTAATCGTCGCACGGGTGTAGGTGACCATTTTTTGTAGACCTAGAGCTCGACCGATGCTTGACCGTAAACAAAGTCCAGTAGACCGTTGGTACCCGACCTCCACCGTTCGAATTTTCTTTTGAGCTTGCCTGAACAGTATTGTGTAGCGCGCAACCTAAACGGTGTGGATATTCCACAGTGGAATTAATTTAACCAATGGCGGATAAAAATAGGTCTTCGTAAAATCGCGTAAAAAAGTTTCGTCGTCTCCATAAAGAGGAAAACGAAGTTAACGCTTCTGCCCACCAATCAACTTCTAACAGCTACACGGAGAGAATTTTTAAGTAATTTTTACTGCGAAATCACAGTAACTCGGTGACAAATGTGCAATTCTTCAGGTTTTTAGGAAATAAATTATAAATTTTCATGGAAATGAATCAAAATTTACTTTTGCGTAACAGAAATTTAAAATATTTTCCAGAATGTTTACTGAAATTAATAGTAAAATTTCATGAAACGTAAAGATTACGACAATAAGTTAAAAAAGTGCTAATATAAATGAAATTTTTCAGTGGAACATTGAGAAATTTTCGTGTTTTCCATAAAAATTTAAAAAAGGAAGCCGAAATTTTCCGTGCGTCCACCGGAATTTTACGTTCTTTATAGTAAAATCAGTTAGGGCTACGTCGCCTGACCGTACGCGTGACCTCTGTGTGCGAGCGTGCGTATACGTGAACGCAAGGTGTGAGAGTGGGCTTATGTATGACGCAGTATGACGAGTACGAACGACGCCGACCCGCGTTGCTTAGCAACAGCGGTACCGCGCATGCGCATTATAGTACGAAACATGGGCCAAGAAAGCCTCGTGGTCTCGTGCAGTCTAACGTGTTCTACGCAGTTGTACGCAAGAAAACAAAGAAACGTGAAAAGAAACTTCGATAAAGGACGTCTACAATGGTACGGAAAGATGATATGCTAAAATAAGTAGCAATCGAGAACACAAATGTTCAGAAATACAGTATATAGAGTATTTATTTAATCATAGGGAATTCATTTTTCGCTAGGGATTTTAGAAATTTCAAGTTTGTCCAGGTTATTTTTACTGTAGAAACTTGGAAGTTTTGAGGCAGCCCATTGTTAAAATTCTACGCGAGAATGTGTCAGAATTTTTACTGATAGAAATGTAAAAAATTATGCTGCTTGCTTAAATTTTTACATGAATGAAAGCAAAATATTAAAAGCTAGTGTCAATATTTCACTATGTGCACATTTGTCACCGGTTTCAAATTTTTAATGTAATTTTTAGGGAGATTTCACCGTAAAAAATACTTAAAAATTCTCTCCGTGTATGTTTCGGGAGCAGAGACGATTGATAGTTCCTTTGGGCCTTCTTCACATTTTTGTTACCATTCTAGCGTTTATAACGTTGTAGGACTGAATATATTAATAACGTTGTAAGACTGAATATATTTATGAAGTTGTAAGACTGAATATATTTATGAAGTTGTAAGACTGAATATATTGATGAAGTTATAAGACTGAATATATTTATAACCTAAGCCAGACATCAATACGTCAATCACTGACAATAAATTTCTATTAATGCTATGTCTTTTTTCTTTTAAATAGTCAATCTGCTATTCCTTTAAACACCCTCTCGTAAATGTAGTGCCATCGTCACAAACGACGTAGGGTCGATTGCGCGAACGACGTAGGTTCGATGCCGCAATGGATGTAGGGTCGACGCGGTGATCGACGTAGGATCGATTCCGCAGTCAGCGCAGGGCCGACGCAACAATCGGCTTAGGGCCGACGTTGCAATCGACGAAGGGCCAACATCGATTAAATATTGTGGCGCAACGTTTGGGAGGATCGTCGGGCCGACGTTATCATTTGGACGTTTATTGGACCCCAAAACGACGTTGGCGAACAGAGTCGGGCCGACGTCCTAACGCCGGCAAGCGTCGTTGCGCCAACGTAGGCGCGACTTTAAAATCCTACCTGGGAGCATGCAATAATTAAGACAAGCTCGCGTTTGCGATAGACCGTTCTCTCTCTTTCTCTCTCTCTCTCTCTCTCTCTCTCTCTCTCTCTCTCTCTCTCTCTCTCAGCATTCACTTAGTCTCCTATCTCCTTTCTCTTTCTACCTATCCCTCTCCCTCCTCTCGTCATGGAAGTTGACCGCGTAAATTTCTGTCGGTGCAGCGAGCTCTCTTCCATCTCCTTCCATAATATAGTTCGTGTATGCGCTCTCGCTCTTATCAGACTGCGCTTTACATGTACGGGTTGATACGAGCGCAATAAACTAATAAACCTGATTGCCACGCCACCCTATCCGAGATCGGATAACACATGGATCTTCGTAGGTAAATGATAAGTTATCGTTACTCAAGCGTGATCCGGAAGTTCGGACACGCAAGGATTCTATGCGGGGATGCCGTTTATAGACGTCTTTTTTGCTGATTTCGTATTCATACGATTCCTCCTTTCTTACATATCGGTGCATGATAGAGAGGATCGTAGAGTTTATTCGCCGGAGCGATGTTGATGACTCCGTATGCAAAAGGATTATTGTTATTGCAGCTAACCAGGACTACTTTGTTTTATTAGTTTTAACGTATACCGTTTCGGGGTCTTCACGTATTATACTTCGAAGCTGAACCCTTTCCTATTAATTCCTACCCGCACTTCGTTAATCTAACGCAACTTCCGTCGCGTCCACAGGAATCTTAGTGTAACGGTACCAATGCTCGGACGGTTGAGAGGATCCTTAGATTGCAGGACTTGTTATTCATTTATGAACCGTGTAACAAAAAAGATAACCGGATCTAACGACAAGCTCGTAAGTTTTAGTTTTCACAACACATGCATTAACTGCCGAAAGGTTAAATATGTTTATTTTTATACATTTAAATGTTCAATAGTACCAAATGTACCAATTTTCGGACAGCTGTTAGGGTTACGTACCTATGTTTGGGCACTATCATAACCCAATTATTGGACACGTCTTAAGAACCGACCATTATGGGATCTTAGTTTTCGGACATGCAAAAATTGATTCTTATAGTTACAAGGTTTAAATTGAATAGGTACGTGAGAACTCTTTTTTATTCATCCATAAAGTGACCATATATTATCATAATTTTTGGTGACTCGACCTTCCGAAGCAATAATTCGATACATTAGTAGAGAAAGTAACCCGCGGGACACATTTCAAATATATAAATAAGAAAAAGGCGGCATCGATGCCGGATAACCTCGCGGAAAGCTGGCCACATAACCACGAACATTGTTTGCGTCGCGATTAGTTACGTCCCGTGGAAGAAATTAGGAGGGCAGCCATAACAAAATTCGGGACCCATCAGGGTTTGAATATGGATTCCCTACTAGGGCTTTCCACAACATAATCGAACTAGGCCCCGACAGGAAAATAACAGTGTTGGGTAATTTACTAAAAAAGGTCGTGGCGAGGAAAATGGTATAGGGCCCAGACGGGATTCATCAGGGCAGTGGCTGTTACAGGGCATGCAATATAAACTGTAAAACTGAACTTATTTTTTATTTTCTAATTTCGAGATGAATAATAAATAATCCTTTATTTGAAGAAAATCGTTTTTATTGTTGCAAAACACCTCGATGATATGTATTCACCAATAAAGCTGATAATTATAGGGCAGTAATAGGGTTGCTTCATGTCTTCGATCGGGTTCTGTTGAGTCAACCAGTCGGGCCCTGATTCATAAGCCTCATTAGGCCCTCGTCGACAAAGTGTGACCGGCCTCCAAGGGACCTGGTCGGGTGCCATGTTACGACCTTTGCAGAGTAAGGAAAAAATATTCGAGGCCTAGTCAAAGACCTGGCTGAATTCTTTTACGGGGTTACCTATTATATTATCTAAAATGGGACACATGTACTTACCAATTGATTCTGTCTGCTTTTTTCACTTCTTTTCTCAAAATCACAAACTAAGTTCGTAACAAGTCAGTTATCGCGAGGTACGCAGCGAAACGAACTGTTAATGCTTGGCGTCCGGTGATTCGGTCTCTGCGACTACGTTCTCTCGTACCAATAATCGGACATGAGATTCAGCCGTGGTACATGCGTATGATAGATGTCCCAATTAATGAGACGCTGAATTTATTATATAAAACTTTATCCAAACCGGAATGTAACGACGGCCTCGAAAAGTCGGTTAGTTCGCTTTCGATTGGTCATAAGTCTAGTATAGACATCGATAAAAAAATAGACCCCTATTACTATTACAAATTATCGCAACTCTTTAGCTCTTCGGGTTAGAAAAGTGCATTCATGACATGACTGATGCGGACTCGGTAATATAATTCGTCAAATGTACTACTAAAATTCGTTATTGGCGTACAATTTTTCACTAATAAATTAATAGCTGAAGGGTGAGTAGAATGGAAGCGTCACTTTTCGTTACCTATCAATTATATACTTAATGTAGTAAAATATTCGAACTGTCCGCACAGTGCGACTCTTCCGAGAAATGGTACCGTTACCTTACTACAGAACGTTGCTTAACGGGTTATGCCTAATTGTAACAGTCGAAAACAGCTAATTTTGGGATTTTTTAAGAAGATCGTGATGATCAATTTATAAAAAAATTAAGCATTAGAAAAAGTGTCATAGAGAACACTAAGTAATTTTTTTGTGTAAAAATATTTAATTATCATCGATTTGTAGCCGATGTCCGGGAAGCACCGCTCGGAAACTTTTTCTGCGGTGAGCAATGCCCTTCCGAATCAGGTTATCTAATATAAGAAAATCAAACTGCTTTCTTTAGTATATTTGTTTGCCGTATGATTAATCGAAGGCATTTTTTAAATATCAAATTTGAAGTGTTCAAAGCGAGAATCTTGATTTTGGCGAAAAAATTGGCATTTCGCGTACGTAAAATCGAAAGTATACATAGGAAAAAAAATCCTTCGATCAAATACTATATTTTTAAATCTTGGAAAGCCCTAAAAAATTCATAATAATCAATGGAGTAATTTTCGAGATATTTTGTTCACCGACTTTGAAAACGGCTTTCGAGAAAAAGCGTTTCAAGCTTCGAACGACGCTCCGAGCGTTCCGACGGGCGTCGACACAACAGCCTATAAATCGATCAATCTTGATGTGATCACTTTGAAGATTTAGGGGTCAGTTATAAGGTGACTAACTGTAAAAATACATTGATTTTGAAAAAAACGATTTTTCGCCTTTTATAACTAGGCATAACCCCTTAAGAGGGAATGATACCTTATCGCGGTCAGTATGGTAGAACGATTATAGATTCCCACGAATCTCTGAAACGGCTCTTCAGATCCCGTCGAAACTTTGCCAAACGACGTCAAATAGATAGATGAATGGCTCTCTTCTTCTCAAATTTTCTGATTTTGAGAAAAAGAATGTAGATTGGCTTATGATAACCCAATCTCAATTTTTTTCTCTCAAATTCGGAAAATTTGAGGAGAAGACAGCCGTTCGTCTATCTATTGGACGTCGTTTGGCAAAGTGTCGACGGGATCTGAAGAGCCGTTTCAGAGATTCGTGGCGATCTATAATCGTTCTACCATACCGACCGCGATAAGGTATCATTCCCTCTTAACTCAAAGACCCCCCACCGATGTCGGTTGCCAGCCTCGACGATTTTCAAGGAAACGCTCACCCGTGATTATTTTTCCTTTGCCGAATTGTTTCCTATACAATTTTCCGTTTCTTCATGCTTCGACTCACGCTGATCATTTCCGGGTTACATGCATGCAAATTATCATTTTTAGACTGATTTCATCTACGTTCGGGCTGCTGTTTTGCCCGTAATGTTGCTCTTTCTTTTGCAAGATGATTGCTCGCGGCTAGAGCGCGCACAAGAACTGCCATCATTCGCCGCAAAAGTTCCGCTGTGCCGTTTGTCAGTTTACTTTACTTTTTCGCATAACTGATGCATTCGCACGTCGGGCATAAATATTTTTAATAGTCGCAGCAAAACAAGGGAAAGGTATGTACCTGCAAAAACTCGGTCATGCGACTGAGACCGTTGCGCGAATTGTGCACAAGCGAGAGAGAGAGAGAGAGAGAGAGAGAGAGAGAGAGAGAGAGAGAGAGAGAGAGAGAGAGAGAGAGAGAGAGAGAGAGAGAGAGAGAGAGAGAGAGAGAGAGAAGTTCCAGCATTGATGCAGACCAAAGTGCTCCGTGCATAGATAAGTTTTAAGTTTCACATTGGCCTTTCGTATCCATAGTCTTCAGTAGCATGGCGCGATGCATTCTTGGAGGCCTTCGCTCTTGTCACAGTTTACCCGAAGTGTAGCTTACTCGTGGGTCTCGCGTGTGATCGACCACCCTGAACACATGTGTCCTGTATTTCCAGACCGTCTGATGTTGCATTCACCAGAGAGAATGTACCTGGTTCTGTGTAGATTCAGCCATGATATTTTTGAAATCCAGGTCGGGATTAGTTGAGGGCGTCCATAAGTGCACAATTGCCTTCCGGTACATTAAAAGTTATTCAAAGTGACAATTTTTTGGAACTTACATCGAGGCTAATAATAAGCTAAAACGCCAATAAGGTGCATGAATATCTTCCGGTGCAAGCCATTGAAAGGCAACTATACTTTTGAATCCACTTTGAGACTGAGTTAAAGCGCCAATAGGGAATGTCTTGTGGTTCATTTGGAGACATTTCAAAGCGACCACATCTTTCGTCGTTGGCAGACTTTCAACAGCGATGGTTTTATACTTAGCCCTCTATTTCCCGAAAGACAATTTTTTAAGTATACAGAAGTCAGAATCTCGTCCTTCCCATTGCGAAACCGACATAATATTCGTTCCTACCCTGGGCCGAACGAGTGGGTGGTTGAGCTCGCGTAAAATGGCCCGTACATAATGCACCAGGTGTACATGCACAGCTCCAAAGTACCGTCCAGAAGCAGACTCCTCTCTCTCTCTCTCTCTCTCTCTCTCTCTCCCTCTCTCTCTCTCTTCTCTTATTTATTTAGCAGGCCGGGAAGCCGTTAATTCTGCCGGCAGTACCGCAGTAACTAATTAAAGGTCATCCGCAGTCTTGTATACCGACTCGGGCAGGTAGAGTGCATCAGCGGTGCGAGCTCCTCGCGGCGAGCTTCCGTGACTCCTTGGAAGCAGGTAAACGTGTATACCTCCATCCAGGAGTAAACTTCTCGCGAACTTGCGATCCCTATACCTGTCACGTGCACTACAACAGTGGACGAGAAGTACTTGATACAGAATAGGATACACGGCACAGACTTTACCAGGCAATATAAGCGCTCGTTTCCGGCCCTACAAGCACATACGCGCCTATGAAGATTCGTGTGGCTCCGGAGGCAGACAGATCACGATATAAAGCCGGGAGCGATAAAAGATCGAGCCGCGAGATCGAGGATCGCATCTTCGGTCCATCGCGTCGTCAACAACGCCGTAGACTAACCTAGAAACTCTTTCAGCATGCAAAGTTCCACAAGCTGGCCAAGGTTCATTGCATCAACGAAAGCTACGGTTGCGGACCTGATGTTTGGTTAGTTTAACCAACTCTGTAGTTCCTACAATAGTTCTTCAACTCTCGTATGGGAACGAAAGTTCAATAGAAGCATCACAAAACATACACTGAGCAAACAGTTTATTTATAGTAAAGAAATACATTTAGTTGGCACTTTTATTCAAATATTCATTAACTGTTACAAAATTAGTTAGTCGTCAAGAAATATTGGTGTTCTCGTGACAAAATTTTACAGCCATAGTATTTCTTTGAAAAGAATAATTTATTTGATCACTTTTATTTATCTTAACTCAGTAGATGTTTATGGTAATCGAATAACGAGTTGAAGTTATGGTATGATAATATAGTTCAAAGGAGTAGAGAGTTGTTCATTACTAATATATTTAGATTTAAGGCCGTCAACTTATAGTTGCCGCGACTATCCTGGGTTCAATGCAAATGAACATGTCACAACAATTAACTGATCTTCATTCAAAACGACCATTTCGGCCGCATTTGAGCCAAGAGTCACACAGTTGACGCGACAACTTCTCCATTTAACACAAATAAGGATTTATCAACTATTAATGAATCTGTATTTACGATGTTGGCCCAGTAGTTCTTTGAGATAACAGCCGCACACTTATTACAAAATAAATATTTGGTAATAATTAAAAAATCTTCAGTTAAATCAAATATAGCCCTGTTAATATTTAGCAAATAACTGTTAAAGAATCGACGACTCATCCCAAATAATGATTTGTTAATAGCTAACAAATCTGTACTTGAGATAAGTATCGTATATTTGGCAGGACCATTTACTTTGTACGCTACCATTGCCCTTTGTCGCACAAGCTCTTTCGTGCGCAGCCGCGACGTAGATACGATTGAGGTACACTGGAGACCGTGTGACCGTATGCCCACTTATTTAGAGGATATCATTTAGTGACCGTGAAAACGTGAATTTATTCTCTGCGCCAATGCATCAATTAACGATTTGCTTGTTTTGTGGGACCTGCCAAATCTTTAGAAAACTTTCTAAAGTATATATATAGAATATTAAATTATGCATTAGAGCAAGGATGGCCAAGACGTCAACCGTGAGCCTGGTTAATCGCTTATTTTCTATGAGTGTCGTACCTTGCTCTACGACGTATCGATTCTGCCATCTTTGTTGTCCTCCGATTAACGGACTTGTTACTCGTAGAGGACAAATCGTTGTGCAACGATTTGTCCTCTACAAGTAGCAGGGAACAACTCTCATAGAAAATAAGAGTTGTTCCTTGTAATGCCCAGTAGCACTACGGTGCTACATTGATTCAACTGCACATTCATCTGCCGACAATCAACGAATGACTTTGTCCAAATCTTAATTTGGTAACTATACTCGAATGCTGTTTTGTACGAATATAAAATAGCGTTTACTCACCTATCCTTTACATGTGAGACTTTTCCACTGCTCTCATTGAATAAATGACTCGGTTATAGGAAACAAGTATTACAGTATATGAACATGAAGCATTGGATTAAACCGACTGTATATCTATTGGCTGTTAAGAATGGGTATGTTTCATTAAAGTACCCATTTCTTAACTATTACCAAACCTTTATTTGTGACAGTTCAGATTCTCAATTGAATGATTCATTAACTGTCAGAAGGTATTTATTTCTAGGAAATATATTGTTTTCTCAGTGTAGTCACCTTTGCTAACAATAAGATTGGACATGCATATGTTTTCGTGCCTAGCCAATCCAGCGAAACGGCAGATTCCAAAAACTTTCATCAGTCATCGGGATGCTTGCAACTTCCGCGTAAAAATAGTCTTCGGTATGCAAGATCGAATTGAAACGGAATCTTCGCTGTTCCCCCTCACCTTTGTGCACCCAATTGGCGATATCTCTCGCCTTCTGCTACACCTTCGCGATCTCCCGCTCGTTTTAACGATCTTCAAAGTCTTCATGCCACGTACGAGGTTTCCGACTAAATAATGGTATTGTACCACCGATCGGATTTCTATCGTTAACAAGCCGAGACAGAGACAGAGATAGATCGCGAGAGAGAGGGGGGGGGGGGGGGAGAAAGGGAGCTTGGACGCTCTCCTCGGCGCAAATATATACGCGCGCCTATTCACCGCTCGACTCCGGTGAGCAAAGCAGGGCAAAATGTATACGCCGCAAAAGTTATACCAGCGAGATTTTCTGCATACACAGTGTGCGCGACATGCCGGTTCCAGAAACTGCCGGGCATAAAGATCCCGAGGCCGTAACTCAGCCGCTCCCACAATGCGTTAGCATTAACGCACTTCTCGTTACATATACCTTTGAGTTTGTTCGCTCCGTTGCAATTGGTGCCTTCGGATATGGCCACAATGGACGTAGAATTTTGCAGGATTCCACGGAGACGTGTGAGTACGTCCCTGCGTGTGCTCCTTGTATGGCTAGGCCGCGACCGAGACTACCAACTCTATAACCCATTATCAGGGCGACTTGGCGCGTAATCCTAGAATCCTGCAGTCTTTTTACCGCAGTAGCCGCCCACGGGTGTATATTACGTGGTGAGTGAAATAATACAACCGGAGGAACTCCGTGAAACGGGGCTACGAAACCTTGCTCCGTATCAACGTCGTAACTATCGGCGAGAAAGCTCGCGTACAATTGTCCACGAATATGTGTATTGAACACCTGATGCAGGCTGTTCAATCAGGCTTGTCCTGAATACGACGGATCTTGCTCAACACTGGTAATCCAAAAGCCGTTTATGAGGATGGAATATCTTGCCGTGCAGACATTTGTTGCGGAGTCATCACATCCTACCGCATCCTTATAGGAATGTTATAGGGAGTCCACATTGGAATACAAGTGGAGTCCGGGTTATCTCCCGATTTTGACGTCAATTGGGATTTTTTTTCTTGAAATTCTCTACCGAGATTTGTTCGATCTGCAAAAAATATCCGATCGTGATCTCGTGCACAAATTTGTTAGGGAGTCCTAAGATGGTCACGTCTCTATAAGGATTTGTTAGAGACATCGCACATGGGAAGTCCTCATTGGGGTCCAACTGGATGGTGCAGTGTTCCCCGATGAACGCCGTTTGAGAATTCTTATCACGATCCAATCGAAAGTATGTGAAAAGCCACGAGAAAAAAGCCGCCGTGTTCGAACAAATCTGCACGTTTCGTGAGAATGTACGGTGGTATACCAAAGTGCAGTAAAGTAAGCAACAAACGATAATTTAAGTGGATTTTCAGTGATGTGATTCAAATCGATTTTTCAGGCAGTATTCTAGTGTAGAAATTTGAATGAAATCGATTTTTTGCATTCTTTGAAGTGTAGACTCTTGAGAAAATGTGCTCAAATGGAAATTTCGAAATTCCTAATACATACGCCAACAAACGAGACCAGAATAAGATCAACCGGTTGGAGCTACGAAGTTCAGAAGCTTTTAAGGAAACAAGAACTGTTTGCATGGAAGAACGAACTTCAGAAAATCATCATTTCGAAGTCGAGGAAGCAAACTTACGAGGCGAGAATGGCCGATTAATGTAAAGTAAGTGCAACATGCTATTATACCACTTAGATAGTTGCGGTTGCCTGAAATTGTACTCAAGACTTTAATCGCATCTTACTCGAAACTACTTCTTTTTAGCTGGTCGACACAAACTTTCGAGAGTTCTATTCAACCAATTGACTGGTACTGCAGATGAATGGAAGTTTTGGAACCACGACAATCGCCTCAACCCTTCTTTTCCGACTATATTTAGAGGCCCATCACTTTTTCAATTTTTATTTTTTTGCATAACTTTGGCTTTAAGTTTTTGAAACATTAATACGAAAACTAAAAATGGATAATAAAAATATGTTTTGTTTGTTTCATCAAGCCCGAAAAAACGCTCGAAATTTAGGCCTCTTATTTAGAATACTGCCTCAAGATGATTTTCTTCAAGCAATTTATACTTCTTTAAGGTCCACTCATTCTGCATGTCAATATAATTATCTTGTTCAGAAAATCCGATGTACAAAATGCGATGGGAAACCATCAACAATCGTATTACATTCTGTTCGATAATGTGAAAATCCTTCAGAATTCAAATTAGCTTCATGCAAGGGATTCCAATTAACCCTTCGAGTGCACACTGGGTCGTTGTGACCCCAAACATTTTTCGTGTAAGTACGTATTTTTTAACGTGTGCCCCACTTTGAACGAATGTTTTAGGATTTAAATTTCGTTTTCTCCAAAAATTAAATTTAGCGCCATAAAATATGGATAATTTCCTACAAAAAACGTCTCTACAAAAAAAACCAAAAATGCATATTTGCCGGAATACAACGATTTGAAAAACGCCTTGGGTCAGATTGACCCAAGATGCACTTATAGGTTGGCGGCGGAGGTGTGCACTCGAAGGGTTAAAAATGTCGATTAGAATGCAATGTACGAGCGTGACGTTTTAGTATGGTGATCCAATGCGCTGATCCGTTGGATTCGCATAAAAAAGTAGGGTTTAGTATAGGAATCCAATTGGAACCCTACGGAAACTTCTGGACGCTTCCGTCAAGCGAGTATAATCACTAGAATGCAAATTTAATTGTCTAATAGACGAGCAGACGAAACTGTGACCATTTATCCATTTTCATGGACATGCGGTAGTTAAAATTCTCATGAATTCCCACAACGGGATGCTTCACACAGACATCCACTGATACGACAAGATTATTGAATCCTCTGGAATAAATACGAAAAAAATCATGTGTTCCTTGATTTTCTTGATTCCCAAGATTCTACGCATCTGATCTGCCCCGATAGTACGCCGAACCATACTGATTGACTGGAATTCAATACTTTTGATTTTCCCCCGTGCAGCATACTCAACCGCCGCAAAGACCTTCATTCCTCTATTATACGCTTTCAACCATTAGTTTCAGAAACGCTCAGCTACTGAGTTCGCAATACAAAGCGGCGCGAATTTCGACGTTTTCGGTATAAAAATCGAAACGTATAATTTTACAGACGCGTGGCTGCGGGTTGCCGCCTACGAGTAATAAACTAGCCAAGATAGTGCATATATCAATTAATAGACAATTTCCTCCATGCACTACGCGTGTACACGTCACGCCACGCTCCGAATAATCCGTCGACTGGGGGAGATAGCGTTCCCGGTGAGTGTGCTCGCTGCTGAATGCGCAACGCCAACTGCAACAGCAGCAGCAGGTTCAGGTGTACGACGAAGAGCGAGCAGTCGGCCGAATAATTTGTTATCGCAGCACGACGTCGCGTTGTCACGGTGCGTTGACCAGTCATGTCAGCCTACGTTTACTATATCTGTAGTTATTGCCTGGCTGTTACCGATCCTGATTTCTTCGACGTCATCTTCGTTACTACAGCTCTTTCTCTCCACTTCTATTCGTCTTGGAGCACAGTGCTCCTAGGGGACTTGATCCCAGAACACGAGACAAATACTTCTCTACCTTTTCCCGTCGCGTTACAAATGGCCTGCAGGTATCATAATCCGGTAGCTGGAAAACCCATGATGTATGTGCTTTTTGCTCGTCAGATCTTCGAAAGATATTGAAGCAAACGCGTTATTACAAGCCCTCCCCACCCTTCCACTCGAGCACGAATGTATCGTCCATACATCACAACCGTGCATTTGCTGCATTTTACTCATTGATAGCGTGTATAATTAACTAGACAGTAACAGACGGTGCACGCGAATGCATTGATGCAGGGAAAAAAAGATGTCTTAAACGTTCGTACGCCTTGTCGGACTATTAATCGAATATCAGTAGCGCCGTGAGCGAAATTTTTAAGCTTGCATGCGGGAGAAGTGAGCGTTATTCATGTGCACACAGGCAGTAGGCGTGCCATAATCCCGAAGGCCCTGTCATTCCAACCCTTTCATGTCCATTCGTTGCCTCGTGGGACTGTCTGCGGTACATCCTCAATATCGAAGGACTACGAGGCTGCAAAAGTGGTGACTTCGTCACGACTTGATTGAGAGTGACGATGTTTGCCACTAACGCACCTTCCGTGAATAATTTACCGTATGGGTTCTTCTCTCTCTCTCTCTCTCTCTCTCTCTCTCTCTCTCTCTCTCTCTCTCACTTTTTCTTCTTCCCTTCAATGGCTTGGCTGAGCCTTCCTTCCTGAAGAATGAAGAAGAGCGAGCTTAATACCAATGCTGTTGTACCTTGACCCGTGCTATTTTCAGTCGATTTTACTCGGCATGGGGAGCTGCAAGGCATTTGGTATTCTTACTTCATCATTTTTCGAAGTTGAACAAATATTCTACCAATGCGGAGGGGTGGAGATAGGAAATTCGAACGATCAATATTCAGAAGCCGAAATGTCGAATTCAATAATGACGAACGTTCCAATATAGATAGATCAGTCTTATGATAGCCTGTAAAACAGTTAATCGAAATTGTGAATACAAAGATCTCGAAGTTGATTTATAGCGAAAACGAATATCAGATTTAACAAAATAACGAGAGATATAGTATCGACTCATCTTATATATGCACCAAACAATTCGAGACGTTCAATCGTCGAACTGTAAATATTACGACGGTTAATAATTTCGAATTCATTAAAGCGAAGGGCCAAAAAGTCGATGCTCTCGTTTGTTGACGTACATTGTTTTTCGTTTATTGCGTGGTCATAGAGGAAGCTTCTGGTTGGGGACAGAACATTGGCAGTTTGATGACAGGGTGATCTGAACATTTTGAACAGCTGGAAAGTCATATTTACTAAACAATGTCGGATGAATGCGATTTTATAGGATAGCGAATTTTTGAAAAATTCGGTGTGGTCGTTCTGTATCGTGAATTTTCGGATGTCGAGCTGAATTTTTGTTTCACAAATACTAACGAATTCGTAAACAAAAATGTTCACTTTCAACACAAATGTTGAAATTTTTGTATTTCTTGTTTTCCTGCGTAATATGTTCGATATTATTTGGTAAATTCGTAATTATTGAGACGGAATGGGTCTCACAAATAGGCCTGAGCCGAATTTCTATTGAGCTTTGAAAGAATCTGCAAAGGTATCTCGATCGTAAAGTTCAAATTTTCCGAAATAGAGCATTGCAATGGTGAGTTACGGGATCATCACACTGTAACATTTTCAAAAAATCGATTTTTTTACATTATTCGATAGTATAGACGGTTATAAACATCTTATGAGCATCGCCGATTGATTGTAAGTAGACAATGTATACGAAAATTCCACACTCGAAACTTTAAACGCGTTTTTCTCGACATGTCGTTTTTCAAAACGGTGTACACTATTGATGGAAGAGTTTTGATCTATCCATCTCAAATTTAGATACAACATTCTTCACGCCATTCTTGATCTTGCTATGGAAGCTTTTTTTTTTAATCTTCATATTTTTTTTTTAATGAAAAACTCGAAAAATGGTCTACTTTCGACACTTTTTTTTTAAACCAGCGCTATTTTGTCAATGTTGATAAAAAAAACCTCCATTGCTAGATAGCGGTTTTCATACGGATTAATAATCTTTTTATATTTTTACAAATTTTATTCCAGGTAATATTCATTACCACAACCGTGTACACGGTGAGGACTCCTTTTTCCGAAGACATTTTCATCCGTTAAAAAAAAATGTAAAAAAATTACTCACAAACGTTTAAAAATGAATTTTCTGCTCTTCATGAGTGCTTTGATTTGACATAAAAAACATCAGACTGATTACCTTTACTTTAACCATTAAAAAATCATGAAAATCAGCTATTTTTCGACCCGTTACTCTGTGGCGATTCCCTAATATTGGATTTTGCAAAAATTCTAGATATAACAAATTCGTGTCCTTTCGAAAATGAAGCGAACACTTTACCTCCCCCAAATTTCAACGTATCAATTTCTCCGCATCATGAATCATTTTTCGCAAATAAAGTTAGTAGATCTCCAACAAAACTCCAAAAAAACCTTCGAGATTTTCGTAGTCGAAAGCTGCGGATAAAACTGTATAAATTCAAAACTACTAATTTTCCTTGCACTGTCGCCATGAACTCTCGTCAAACTCCGACGTCGCCAAATCGCCGAAAAAGTGATTCCACCCTTCATTAAAAACACACAAAATATTCATAAATAAATTCATACTCCAAACAAATCGAGAAAAAAACGTATCCTCCACTTTACTATAAAAATTAAAAAAAAAAATACTAAAAGCAGCGACTGAGAGACACGTACAGTAAAGCGAGCCTCGTTATTCCCAGCCGATAGAAAATTCACAAAAGAAACTATTTTCAATTCAAAGCCTCGTTCATTCGACGAGTGTGTAGCGTTGCAGCTATGAGCGCGACGGAAAGAGGGATTTCCGTCGAGTCTCACTCTGGCCATATATATATATATATATCGATATACAGTGCACGAAGAGGTGAATGTCTCAGTGTAGGTGCACCTCTGAATGGCGTAGCACACCGCGGCTCGCAACGCGTAAGATATATAGATAGTAGTGTTGCAATGTGTATCCGTCTGATACCTCGTACAGTATGTGCACCAATACTCGTAGGTTCGAGCGAGGAGGAGTTGAATGGAGAAAAGTGAAGGAGAGTCCGGATTTCACGTCTCCTCCTGCTCGGACGAGAGAAAAGAGAAAGAGAGTGAGAGAGAGAGAAAGAGAGAGAGAGAGAGAGAGAGAGAGAGAGAGAGAGAGAGAGAGAGAGAGAGAGAGAGAGAGAGCTTCTCCCGGCGCTTGCCTCGTCCTTTTTTCCTTTACCGCGTGCATATAAAGTGCTCGTGTATATATGTGACTACGGTCGCAGAGAGTGGTCACATAACGTGACATGTGAGCGATGCTTACTCTCCCACAACGAAAGAGCGGCGAATGGCCGGTGGAAGATGATGTTATAATGGTTGGGATACTCGTCATGTCGGATGGGGGCAGATGTATATACAAAATACTCGTACGTATCGCTAGTATACATATATATCATCTTTTTTTTTCATTAATACACATAGTACATTCATGCGAATGGTCGTGGTTGCGAGCGCGGACAGGAAGTCCAACTCCCCGAAGACGTCGGCGTCGTTGTCGTCGTGTCGTTGTTACGTAGTGATAAGAGAGAGAAAGAGAGAGGGAGAGGGAGAGAGAGAAAGAGAGAGCGAGAGAGAGAGAGAGAGAGAGAGAGAGAGAGAGAGAGAGAGAGAGAGAGAGAGAGAGAGAGAGAGAGGAAGGAAGAGTCACGCGGATCTCCGCATGGCGAGCCTTAGCGTTGGTTCGCGAGAACCTCCTACGCGCACGCAACTCATTCAACGCTGAAAAAAAAAGAGATAAAAGATCCGCGAGATGCACGTATATACGTAGCCTTTTTCCGTTCTCGCGCGCGTTACGATCGACGAGGAAACCGAGAGCGTAATATTGCAGTTGCTTGCTCCGAAACACGTTGAATATATATATATATATATATATATATATATATATATATATATATATATATATATATATATATTTGATGAAAAAGAACGCCGGGGAGACTTGACGTGTACAGGGATATAATAAGAAAGAGAAGGATGAATAGTGTGTACGAGTGAGAGTCGCGCAAAGTCTGCGAACGTGCACGCGATTCATTCACGAATGTGATTATTTTTATAACTCATCGAGCCGCCGACTCGTGGAGCAACGTCGGTGTGCGCAATACGTATATGGATATATGCGATTGGCATAGGTATGCATACACGTGTATGGGAGCTACGTATGTGTATGGAGTTATTCTCGTATAGAGGGGGCTTGTTCGTAGTCGTTAAATGAGACAGGGAGGCTCTGCTTTCGTGTTGATGGGATACGTATATTTAAGTATCATTTGCTTCTGTGACACCTGTTTGATTCGATAATTATTATTATCCATCGTCGTGTCTCCTCGTATCTTTTTCGTAATTCACATAAATTAGAATTATATCGACTCTTTTGCACGTATACTTTTTTGCTCGGGTCTTTTTTCTTTGTCTGAGCGGAAAGGCTTCTTTCGTTCGCATAGACGGGAACGACTATGCAATAATCAATTCGCGCGATGGTACTTCAGCGACGACGCGTGATACGAAATTATCGCGTTTGCACGGCTAGTTATTGTACGTCCGTTTCTTCATTCATAAAAGTCACCCGGTACCGACACAGTCGATCTTCTCCGTCTCACTCGCCCTCGCGTATTACAAGTACTCCGAATACTCCGTCCCCCGTGATGGTGGAGCTTGCAACGTTGCACTGCACAGGGAAATTCTATCGATATTAAGTAACCGCGGATGTTTGTTTTTTTTTTATTTGAATTAACTAGATTTTTTGTGAAATCAAATTTTTCCTATTGCATTCCATTATTGGAATTGTGTTTTTTAAATATATTTATTTATTCTAATGAACATCTATTTAATATCGTCCAACGACTAAGTATTTTATGTAATCCTAATAAAGCTGTGATTCGGTTGTTCTGTTCAAAAAATAATTTAGTTGAACCAGCTTAATGTATGTATTTGATTTTTCAAATTTAAATTAAATAGCATTTTCGTAGACTCAAGAATATTTCTATTTGATTGAACTAATGGTTTGTCTTGATTGAAATACATATATGAAAGGGGAGTGGGGGTAGAGAGGGTGAAGAGGGAGGAATTATCTATGTATACAAAATTCTTTTTAAATTTAGAATTTAAATGTATACAAAATTCTTTTTAAATTTAGAATTTAGTTTCGAAAATCTGTTGCATGCTGTTCGATAAAACTCTCTACTTGTCACAATAATATTAATTAATTGATATAGTTAATGTGATACAACAAATAAGTAAAGGAATTCATTTCTTAGTTAGTTTGAACCTACTCATATTCATACGAAGAGGTAGATTCTAGATTCGATTGCATACGGGTGAAATATTTTCATAGAAAGAAAAAAATTCAGACGGTCAAAATTGTTGTAGTACAACTCTCAATGGAGTGTTGCATTTTATTTTGGGTTTATGAAATATTTGATGCATTTTATGCACATAGTCCATTGAGATTCACAGTGTACACTGTAAAGCGATTAAAGATTTATTCGAATCAAATTTTTATTAAATTTGAATATATTTGATATTTAAAAAAAAATAGCTGAAACAAATAGAAAAATCTCTTTGAAACAGATAAGATCGTAGTAGGCCGTCAGACAAAACCTATTTCATTCAAATAGTTCCTATTCACATTCAATTTTTTTTTTTGGCAGTGCGGAATGAAAAAAGAAATACATTTTTGTTTCCATCGCTCAAAGCTTGCTTCGGAGCTTCTAGATTACGAAAAGAACCCAAACGATTCTTAGGACTCTTATGGCAGAGATGCACAATTTACATCTGGATGAAGACGTTTTTGGACGATGATGAAAATGAAGCAAATCAATGGAGCCTGTCGATATTGGACAAAGCTGATACGTTGGGCCATGGAAAAGGAAAAGGTCATGTTTTGTTCCACCAATGCCAACTTCAATATCGTTTTCCGCTTCCACTTCGTTCCTTCGCCCTACGTACCGCGAAAGATCTTTTTCCCGCCAGTTTGCGTGATCTGATTATTTTTATTCATTCATACTCATTCACCTTTTACACTGGGTGTGTTATCCGTGTGTACAAGGAGAACGAGACAATAAGAAGGGGTAAAGTGGGAAGGCCAGGGACGAAGATGAGGAATATAAGAGGAGGAAGTGGAAAGAGTCCGGCCCGCACGGAACGTGGCATCATGAGGCAGAAATATATATATACAGGGTGTCCTATCATAAATGTACCTGCAACTGTCGATAGGTCAGATCGTGTTCTACTATATGCTGGAATTCCAGTTTAGCAAAAGTCACACGGTTTTCGAGGTTTTGGACTTTACGTTATTTTACGAAAAAAATCATCTGCTCTTAGTTTTTTGCATGCCATTTATACAAATGATATGAATTGACAATGACTAAGCAACTTCTTAAAGTAATTGGCACTACATGCGTAGTACATTTTTTTTACACCGCAGGCTATGTTCGTCAGATGTTCGAATTGGTTTGTATAAAAATTCGGCATAAGATCTTTTTTCATGAAGTTTCCTTAACATTTAAGGTTAAAAAGAAGACTTTTCTAGATAAAACAAATAGCCAAGAGTATTTTTTTAATAACCGGCTAAAAAATGTGCTCATTTGTAGAAATGGTACGCGTAAAACCAAAAGCAGATGATTTTTATCTCGAAAACTGTGGGACTTTTACTAAACCGAAATTCCAGCATATAGTAGGACATGATCTGACAGTTGTAGGATTACCCATTCATAACAGGACACCCTGTATATATATATATATATACATGGAGGAGAGGCCTCGGCGTGATTGTTACGTCAGAAAAAAGGCGCCGGGGCAAAAAGCGTGGATAATTTAAATTACATTTCTCATCATAACCTCGGTGGGAGAGAGAAAAAGCAAGGGAGCCCGGTTAAACCAACACTGGCTTTTTGTCGGCTGGTTTGACGCCCTCGGAGTAAAGTATGTATATACTTTGAGCGCTGGCGTTGACCAAGAGAAAAGGAAAGAGATGAAGAGAGTGAGAGGAAATGAGTAACAAACGACTGAGATGGCAGCGCTGCCGGCGCCCTCTTTACATCTCCGGCTATACAGACGTCACGCACTATGGGAATCGACGTTTGCTTTTTCTCAGCCAATAAGTTGAATCCTCCGTGCCCTATGAACATATCCAATAGTTATGGTACTTTTATGGAAATATTCGCCGATCCGAAACCATATATACGAAGAGACTACAATCGTTGGCGCGAAATGTTCATGGTGAGTAGTCTGAGTGTTTTGTGCGAATAGTCCTTCAATTCTTTACCTCTACGCTGGACCTCCAGTAATACGAAAATCCTACATACCCGTGCAAAAATTGTCGTAGAGATCCAATTGGATTTCTATACATTCTATGGCCCTACTCCCGACGAAGATCCAATGGAATCTCTATACTGAAACGTCACGCTCGATTCTCATCAGGATTCCCCATTGGAATTCACTGTGTGAATACGGTTTGAATCCTCAAGGTTTTCCACACTGTCAAAAAGAATCCGATACGATACCTGATGGGTTCCATCGCTTCCTCTACGTTGAATTGTCTAAACAAAATATATAGATATATAAAATGAGTATATCTTTAAAAAGCCTTGACTTAAAACATTGACTTAAAAATCTTGACTTAAAAACAGTATAAAACGCTTAAAAAACACATTAAAAAAAATGTATTCGAATCACGTTACAGAAAATCGACAGTACATGTAGTTTGTTATTTATTTTCTATCCATTCTCAATTGGCGTTCATCAGGGAACAGTGCAGAAATGGATCCCAATGAGGACTTCCCATGTGCAGTGTACCTATCAAATCCCCATAGAGATGTGAGACTTGATGAGATTGCGATGCGATGTTGGGATGTGATGGTCACTCGCAACTCTCTATTGTGATCTGAGATGTGATGTTCACTTGAGACTTGAGACTGCCCAAGAAACTTGTGCACGCATTCACGAAAGGATATTTTTTTTGGAGCTCCAACAAATTCAGGTTAAGAATTTCAGATAAAAAAGTCTCAAACGACGTCATTCGGGAAACAGCACAGAACTGGCGAATCCCTATAGGGATGCTGTAGGATTTGGGGACATCACGTTTATGCGAGAGTACCATCGACCGATACCGCACAAGGGCACTCCCAGAGGGATGAAATTGTCCCCTCAGGAGCACTTCAAGTCAAATACATCGCGAAACTCCACCTCACTGTACTATTCTCGTAGCGCTACTGGCAGGAAGAAGGATAAAAAGGAAAATGAAGCCTGAGGGGGATGAAAAAAGCCGAAAGAACGCTTTATAATAAGACAGCGTGTAGATCGCATGTGCATTGGGACTCGCGGCATCTGTGCTCCACACGAGGTGCAGAGAGAGAGAGAGAGAGAGAGAGAGAGAGAAAGAGAGATCGCGAGCTGCAGGCGGCTCTCGAACAATGGGGGCCAAATTCACTCTACTCCCCCCAAGAGAGAGAGAGAGAGAGAGAGAGAGAGAGAGAGAGAGAGAGAGAGAGAGAGAGAACGAGTCGAAGCTACCGCGCACGGCTCTTTCCGCTGAATGTTCCACCGCATGTAACAAGGACAAGCTCTCCCGGAGCGTCAGCAGACAGGATCGCGGAGGACCTCTGCGAGCGCGTATCTATACCGCGAGCATGCGACGACGAGGATAAAGAGGGCTTAGCGCGAGAGGGAAGATGAGCAAAAAAGCTCGATCAGGGAGCATGCGGGGCGTGGTGGAGGTCCGGCGAACGGAGCAATGCACGCCATATATCAACACTGTACCGATAACGAGCTTCTCTCCCCTTTCTCCTTACAGTCCGCGCAGAGGAAAGGCTACCGTGTGTTGCAACGAGTGTACGGACTTGGACCGGTCGACTGGTGTCTATATACCACCTCGCGATCCTGCTACCAAATCGTCTTTTCTCTACCGATCTCTTCCTCTCTCTCTTCCCGCCTCTCTCATCCGGTGCCTTCTCACCACGTGTACTCGTTGCAATCGAATCTCCTGATGATTGAGCATGCACTGCTCCATAAGATTGTGCAAGGAACGAAGCACCAGACTTCGATCCGATCGCTGTCCAATCACACGATCGAAATCCTGCCAGACTCCAAAAGAAACGCCATCTTCGCAATCATCGGTCAGTTTGAATCATCGCTATTACGGTTATGTGGACGTTTCTCACCTGGCGTTTTGCGGAAAGGATTTGGTTTTTCGGATGAGCGAACTCCTATGTCGTTGTTTTGCAAGGAATTTATCCATCGAATACGGAGACATTTTTTACACAAAGTTCAAATTAGTGAGGCCTTTTTGGAAAAGGAGAGTGTGGATATTGATGAAACCGAAATAAGGATCGTTGAAAGGGAAGGAAGATGGAAGAGACGGCAAATGCGGAAATGCGAAGGGGTAGGATTGGAAATAGTGAAGAAATACAAGTACCTGGGAGTGTGGTTCTCAGCGGGGAACACTTTTGAGAAACACACGAAAATAAGGGCGAGAAAAATACGAAAAGGGATAAACACAGTATGGGGTATATGCAAAATGACAAAAATAGGTAGTTGAAGGAGGTTCGATCATTACTACGAATCCAACTTTCGGATTTGAAATTTTTTTATGATTTTGACGAATACTTTTTGCGCCTATAACCAAAATTTGAGCTATTTCGACCGTTTAGTTTTTTCGTAATAAAACTGCAAAGTCGAGCACTTTGAGTCACCGAAGGACACCCTCTTATGGAGACGGTCAACCGGAAGTGCGCTGATCGTGGTTATCAATAATATGTATAATTATATTCTGCCTATCGTGTTAATTCTCCTGATGTAATCCAAGCCTATTTTAATAGGCTTGAATTTGATTACGATAATATTATTACAAAGATTACTACCGAGTCGTTGACAATCCAATTTTTCAGTTTTTATTAGTTCACGTGCAATAAATTCATCATTTACCCCAACATTCGGCACACTATAATCGATAATATGAATAATCAACATAAGTAAACATCAATCAGAGCAGCTGTAGGTAAAATAAATTTAGACTCTTTTTTGACCCCGTGGATGTGATCGTATCTCCTTAAGAAGGAAACTATGCCTCGTGCAGGCGATCGTAAAGAGTGGGGTGAACGGAGTGGCGACGTGGGGAGTGGAAGAGGAGGGAGCAAATAGAAAATTACAGTACAAATATGTTAAAATGACAATGGGTAGGGTAGGCTGGGATCAATTGGAACGTATTTGAGAAAATGATTTAGTGTGACTTCATTTTATACCCTATCTGTTTGGTAATGGGCTTTAATTATAACTAGACGATCTGGCTATATGATAGCATTATTGATTTTGCTTCTCTCATGCCTTTAGGTAGAAGCTATTTAGAAACCCTCGGAAAATGTTTCATTTGACCCTGTGTCAGGGTCAATCGGAACAGTGTCTGGGATTAGTTGATATAGGTGTTTTCAGCTGATTGAACTAATGCTCCAATAAATCCAGGTTTCGTCAATAATCTGCATGAAGTGGTAAAGTATGTTTGTTGCGAATAAAATAGACTTTTCATGAAAATAATAAGTTTTATTGATTTTTATTCAAGATTGAGTATCACTGAAGGTATATTAAGGTGCTTTAATATTATTTTACTTTTCAGTCGATTTCTTGGAATCTAAAAAATAAAACAAGATTTGGAAAACTTGCATACGGTTGGAATGTTTGTTTCAACTGCCCCCACACCCGCGCTTCAAATAATTTATCAAATAGCAAAATACCTAAATGTTGTAGGTAAGTACTGACCCCAACAAGCTCAACTAGGATATTCATAGTAATGATGATTATAAACAACGCTGAAGAAGGAACAATAGTTTTGGAGCAATACGCAAGATACCAATAGTCAAAAAACTTACTTTTTGTGTCGAAAAAGCGATACACCCACATAGAAATGGTGACGCATCACTAGCCGTCTTCGACTTATTCAACTTGGTTCATTTGACCCGTGTTTCTATCGACCCCAGCCTACCCTATGCATGACGATATGCCCAGCTACATATGAAAAATGGAGTCGGAAATAAGGGGCGTAGGAACAGAAGCATGGAGAAGAGCCGCAAACTACCAAAGTAAGATATTGAAAATGGCGGACGATAGGTTGCCAAAAAAAGTTTGAAAACAAGAAGCCAAAGCGATATTAAATGCAAACCCATCTAAATGGGGAGTGGAAATGAAGGGAGCCATTGAGGAGGTAGGAGTGGGAACAATATGGCAAAGGACAAGAGACAAAGATATGGAGAGGGCGTAAGACAAACAATCAAAAGAGCTATACGAATAGAAACAGATCAGGAAATACAAAAAGTCTTCACAAAATTGAGAATTCGACGTATTGTAGGGAGTCAACAATCGGAAACAACGTAGAGAAATGGAAGAGTACTGGGAAGAAAAGGGCATAGAGGGAACAACTAAAGCAACATGGGCCAGGTTAAGATGCGGAAATCTAGTAAGGAGGTAAAAAGGGATAGATGCTCTATGTCGGTGTTGTAGGAAGGAAGAAGAAAGTTTGAATCACATAGCGAGGTCGGGGCAAGATGATAACGCTAAGGTAATGTTCAAATGAAACAATACATATATGAATCAGTAATTTTTTATTATTTTTTTAAACAATCAACATTTAGTAAACTTTTAATTTTGGCAGGAACAAAATCAGTCTTTCTGATTAGTACCACACAATATATATATTTTTAATTAAACCTGTATTTTTCTCATCTTACCCCGTATGTGAGGCAAGACGAAACAGCGCTGGGATAATGATGGGACACTAATTATTGCCATGTTTCACATATATAAAAGTGGTTTCATTCTCAATACCCTCAATTTGATAAGCCAATCGCCTAAGTTCTGTAGGATTAGTCCGGTTAATCTCGCTCCCATATCATTTTGATCATTCGTAAGTTCTTTTTCTTCCCCTGGTAGAAACACCAGTTGAAGAGGAACCAAATGCTTTACTAGTTCCGTTTCACCCTTTCTAACGTCAATAGTGGTACGTTGTAAAATATTCCGGGTTTGCGATATCTTGCCATACTCCAACGGGAGCACTGTGCTCGCACACACTGTTTAGTGGCTAGGCTTATGATTCATAAGCCCCCCCCCGCGTATTCGTCTTGCCCCGAGTTTCCCTACTTGAATGCGGGGGAAAATGGATAAAAAATGAATGAAGAAGTGGTAAATTGTTTGGAAAAGTGGCGAAGAGACTACAAGGGGGAG
This sequence comes from Ophion costatus, assembly GCA_951751655.1. Taxonomy (NCBI): domain Eukaryota; kingdom Metazoa; phylum Arthropoda; class Insecta; order Hymenoptera; family Ichneumonidae; genus Ophion; species Ophion costatus. The sequence continues at coordinate 17,488,435 of OX632362.1, read as the reverse complement.
GCACCGTAAGCGAAAATTGATGAAGAAATGAAAGGGAAACTGATAAAAGAATTGTACGAGTATGTGAGAGTCTTCGATGCTCGGTAAGAAAGGAAGCATAAGGGAGAAAAAGGACGAGCCAAATGTTTAAAAAAAAAGGAGAAAACGTGTAAAAAAGTATCAATGTACAAAGGTGCGAATGGTATAAAAACCCGGGATCGAAAATAAAAAACCATACTAAAGCGATTTTTCAATACAAGGAAATTGTGCCCAGGAACAAACTTTCCAACAATAATCCTTCAAAGTCATGTCCAAAGCGAGCTTCACCTCGTCCGCAAACATAATTATAACAATGCCGTTCTCGTGGGTCTCTCGCTTGTTCCGTTTGTCGAATTGATCGTCCGCGTCGCGGGATTCACAATAGAGCCACTGGGTTACGCCCCGCCTGGTCGCAATCGTAATTCCCTTCTACCAAGCTGGGGGATTCATCGTGCCGGGTCCTGTTCTCGGTGGATCGCGCACGGTAGCGCGCGGTCGCCCTTTGAATTACATTTTGTTTCTCTCTTTGGCTCCGTTTCGTCTTTTTATCGTCTCTTTCTTCTTTTCGCGTATTCTTTCTTTCCACTGTTCGATCTGCGTGTGTACGAGAGGAAGCCGCTCCTGACTTTATTCGCTCTCCAGGGCACTTGGCTTTATTCTCGTTCCTTCGATCCCCTTCATTTTTTATATTACAATAATACCGACGCAAATAAACGACGCGTAAGTTTTTTTGCCACGTTCGAAAACGCGCGTTATGTAGATACAGAAGTATAAAGTTCTTTGGAAATTTAGTATACCAACGCGACTGTGGGTATTTAGTACGATAAAGAAA
>OX632362.1:17465569-17487385 GCA_951751655.1 Ophion costatus | reverse complement strand
ATTTTGGCAAAATTGCGGACTAATTCCATTAATGGTGGGTCCAATTGCTTTCTTGAGCTCCGAAATGATCTACAGATCATTTCCCTCCTTTTTTTCCTTTCAGAAAATGACTAAATCGTGACTAAGCCTCAATACTCCGATGCCAGCTGTCAGATACTAGTACTCTATGTTCCCCGCAAAGAAAAAATGGCGCGCAATTCAAAGTTGTCAGGTCACTTCGCTTCCCTTTATCAAAAACTATTCAACATATTGTGCGAACCACCTCTATCAATTTAGTTTTGCCCGCCCTCCCTTCCCACCCTCGTAATTCCACCCCTAATGAAGATTTCGAAATAATTTTTTTTTCGCAAAGGCGCGTAGAATAACGGAAAATGATAATTACCAATAAGAGAAACCCACACATTTTTTGGAAATTCTGGGCATATGTAACCCCCCTAGCAAAATAGACAGCTACCTTTGTACATCATACGAGGGTCCATCAAAGGTCCTTATTGACCTTCCCTTGTGTACTCCATGTATCGGTGGTAAATTTTTGCACCCTCTCTCTCTCTCTCTCATCTCCCCCTCTCTCTCTCGCTCACTCACTCACTCACTCCTCCTCCCTCATTAGCAAATAAAGGAAAAGAAGCGCCGCGAACTCAATCAAGTCGCGTATTCATCGAGCGGATTGTAAATCGTGCGCGGAGGGTCAGTAGAGTGGAGTCCGCGATGCCGCAGGACTCCTCGCGGGACCGCAGTGCGCGCGCGAGCAGTGGGACGTAATCCTTGGCTGGGCGGATAAAGACCGGGCAGAGAACGAAAGCAAGAGAAAGATGCTGCCTGGCACGAGAGCATATTCTCTTTCTCGTCTCTCTTCGAAGGTTAACGAACGTCCCCCCGGGCGATGTTCATACATTAAAACGCAGAGGAGAGAAGATTCGCGGTCGTACGCGTATATGTGCGCCCCGTATAGGCGTATACAAAGGCCGCGGAATGAGGAGAAGACGCAGCCGCACGAGAAAGTACGAGAGTGAGAGAAAGCGAGAGGATCAGCTCGGTAGAGAGTCCCTCGCGCGCGAGCTGTGCGAAATCTCGTGAGCGTTGCGCGCGCGTTGACGTAGAAGAATTTAGGAGCGACGGCGAGAGCAAAGGCCCAGTTTGCAAGCGGCCAGGGTCCTTTGAAGTCTAAAAACAATGGCATTGTCTCTTCAGCGCGGGTCTAGCGGAGCGAGCGAGAGAGCTGCAACCGAAGGTCCTTTTTTCTCCTCCGTTTCACCCCTCTCTCTCTTTCCCCCTCCCTCCCTCCCTCTCTCTCTCTGTTCCCTCATCTTCCTCTTCACTATCACCCCTTCTCGCCTTTCTTCCCTCCCCCTCCCTATCGTTTCATACGCTCGATCCCCCACTCCGGATCAGCCGCGGACCGCGGGGACACGTCAGATCTTTATTTGTTTTTTGTTTTCTCCACCGTGTACGAAAAAATTTCCCGCTGGACGCGATGGAAGATTTTTTGGGATCGGTACGGGGCGGCGGCGCGGAGACTTTCGCTCACTCTCTCGAGGGAGAGGCAATCGCTTGCTCTCTTTCAAGGGCCAATTTACATTTTTCATTTACATCGCGGTGCGGTAGCGAGAGGGCGCTCTCTATCTTCGTTCTTTCCGCGGCTACCGTGCGTCGCGCCGTCACGAAAACGCTTTGATTTCGCGACCCGAAGGGCCGAAGAGCATGAGAGAGAGAGCGAGAGAGTGAGGGGGGGGGGAGATTATACGCCCGTGTACCACCTGTGTGTGAGCTGAATCTTAGCCGCGTGTCCGCAAGAGTCCTTCGAGGTAGATCTCGCGAATCCGATCGGGGAGCTGCTCTCCTGAAATTCACTGACGTCCTCGTTGTCCTGCGTCCCCTCCGGGAAGACACGACGCGGGTTACCGCTCCGCTCGCGTCATTATATCGTTTCCCTGTATATAGCAGTCCACCGATGCCGCTCCGTACCACCGCGAAAATACGGGAATAAGGGAGACGGAGAGTGAAGGAGAAAGTATATACGACCGAGACGTACTCGCAATCCGTGAGCAAGTTTCGCAAAAGCGGTCCACTTTAAATTTATACCCCGCCGATGCCAATCTCGATGCATCTATACGCGCACTTTTCGGCACGGCCCCGTACCCATCGCCGATCCTTTACCGCACATGTACGTTTATACATACATATACAGAGTGAGGCACATCGAGTGTTACAGAGCAATAGCACTCAAACTATTGATCATATCCAAAAATGTTTCAGACAAAAGTTTCAGTGTTCAAAAAGGCCGTCATACTGGAACATCCTATTTTTTGATCGGTGGAGGCTCTGAAGCTACGTCAAGGTGAACTCCACTTTTTTAAATGGAACCATGTACTTTTTTCCGATGACATTGTTATCGATTTCGAGACGAATTCAGCGACCTACAACACTAGGTCATCGAAAAAAAGACATGGTGCCATTTAAAAAAGTGGAGTTGACCTTGAGGTAGCTTCAGCGCCTCCACCGATAAAAAAAATAGGGTGGTCCAGTATGACGGCCTTCTCGAATACTGAAACTTTTGTCTGGAACATTTTTGGATATGATCAATAGTTCGAGTGCTATTGCTCTAATTGCTATAATCTTCTTTGTTTTCAAATAAATAATACGTTTTGTTAACAAAATGGCCTAATAATTTTATTTCAATGTACGACACAAACATGGAGGTTATGTGTGGAATACAATAATGGAATACGTACGTTGTAAACGGTGTCTCTAAATGACCTGACATTGTCATTTATTACCAATCAAATCGAGTTTAATTTGTACAACTTTTTTTTTACAAAACGCTATTATTTCCCTTGCAAGTACCTTAACTTATGTTTCACTCTCCTTACCAACCTTAGTTGTATCCTTACTCTTTGCATTGTCACTATCCAACATTTCTCTCCTTTTCGGAGTTTAATTCTTCCCTCCGTCTGTCTCTCCAACCCCCCTTCCTCGCGCACGTATTTCTGCACACTTCCTCTATTTCCCTATAAAATACTTGCATATCCCTTTTTGTAACCTCCCTCCCAACATATTTATAATTTCTCTCTTTATCGCCGAAGTACCCGTTCCTTCCACCCACGCCTCTTTCTTTCTTGCTTTTTCCGTTATTAACTTTCAGCCCTTTTCACGTACCAACAGGTGCTCCAACGCCTCATTCTCTTATTAACATTTTAATGTATCAATAATGTATCAATTTGAATTGTGCGAATATTTGGATTTTAACCCCTTACGCGGTTATGACGCCATATGACGCAAATTTTTTCCGTGTCCGAAGCGGCAATAACGCCATATTGCGCATATAAATTATTTCGTGATTCAGTCAATCAATTTTCATGAAATTTGGTACTCAGGGGTTTTCGGCGTTTGAAAAAACCATAGCGGATCCAATATGGCGGCCAAAAATGCAAAGATTTATTTGAATCGCTTGAAATTTGATACTCGGGGGTTTTTGAGGTCGCTGATTACGATTCCACTCTCAAAATATTGAAATAAAAAATAGCGGATCCAGTATGGCGGCCAAGAGTGCAAAGATTCATTTGAATCGCATGAAATGTGGTACACGGGGGTTTTTGATGTCGCTGATTACGATTCCGCCCTCAAAATTTAGAAATAAAGAATAGCGGATCCGATATGGCGGCCGAAAATGCAAAAATGTATTCGAATCGCATGAAATTTGGTACTCGGGGGTTTTTGGGGTCGCTGATGGCGATTCTGCCCTCAAAGTATACAAATTGAAAATAGTGGATCCTCTACAGCACACACGAATTCATAATATAAAATCTTTGCAATGGGACCTTCTTTTTTCATATTGATTTTATGTTGAGGTTGTTGAGTTTGTTGAGTTGAGTTGTTGAGTTTTCAAAGTTTAATATTTGTATAAATGTTACACAAATACTATTTAAAATTTCCCCGTGCATTAGTTGGTGAATCTGCAGTTGCTCATTATCCTCACTGTTCGACCTAATGTGATCTTATGATTTCTGAGTACAGATTCATCATCAGCGACTTCAATAACTTCAAAACTTTTAATTGCTGCATTTCGGGAGCAGTTTCATCCAATTCAAATTAATTTTTACCTTCTCAACCGTCATATTGGATCCGCCATTTTAATTCCGAATTTTTGAGGATGGAATCGTAATCAGCGACCCCAAAAACCCTCAAGTATCAAATTTCATGCGATTCGAATGAATTTTTGCATTTTTGGCCGCCATATTGGATCCGCTTTTTTTTATTTCAAAGTTTTGAGGGCGGAATCGTAATCAGCGGCCCCAAAAACGCCCAAGTACCAACTTTCATGCGATTCGAATGAATTTTTGAATTTTTGATCGCCATATTAAGGCCGCTATTTTTTTCAAAATTTTGAGGCCGGAATCGTAATCAGCGATCCCAAAAACCTCCGAGTACCAAATTTCATGCGATTCGAATGAATTTTCGCATTTTTGGCCGCCATATTGGATCGGCCATTTTTTATTTCAAAATTTTGAGGGCGGAATCGTAATCAGCGATCCCAAAAACCTCCGAGTACCAAATTTCATGCGATTCGAATGAATTTTTGGCCGCCATGATGGAACGGCCATTTTTTATTTCAAAATTTTGAGAGCGGAATCGTAATCAGCGACCCCAAAAACCCCCGAGTACCAAATTTCATGCGGTTCGAATGGTTTTTTGCATCTTTGGACGCGATATTGCATCCGCCATTTTGAAATTCGAAATTTTTAGGGCAGAATCGTAATCAGCAACCCCAAAAACCCCCGAGTACCAAATTTCGTGAAAATCTGAATACTTTTTTCCCCGCATTTCGGGTACTATGGACGAAATTGGTCTTGCCGCGTAAGGGGTTAATGAAAAGTACGATCATGGAGGTTATGTGTGGAACAAAGTATCCGATAAATGGCCGCCCCATGCCTGTTTGCAAACGTTCGCTCTTTTGACGAAATTTTCCATAACATTTTGGCACAATTGCGGACTAATTTTGTGAATGGTTCATCCAATTGCTTCCTTGAGCTCCGGAAGGTCATGCCGTTTATGCCATTTATCGGATGTTGTGTTCCACACATAACCTCCATGGTTTTACCTTAAGCCAAAATAAAATTTGTCGTACTTTTCAAATAAGTAATACGTTTTATTAATCAATTAAAATGTCAGGTCATTTTGAGACACCCTTTATTTGTGAAGGGGTTCGTACCGAGACCATTTTCGTACTCTAATGCTACATGCGGAGACGTTTGTCGCACGAAGGGATGCTCCCAATATTGTTTAGACGCAGGGTAGGCATTGGTACCGGTCACGATTTTTGAAATGTCGTACAGAAGGTATTGCGAGAACATGCTCGGCCATCGCGTAAAGGGGACTGCGAAGACTATTGAAAATATAACAGACATGCAGGGAAATGTAGGCACATTCGGCTAGCCCCGGTCACGCGGAGAAAAATATGGCCTCAAATTCTAACACTGGTTGCCAGAATTCTAATATTCTGTGCTAGGAAAGTATAGCAGTTTACTGCCAGTGCCAGTTCGGCATTCTAGGACTTGTTATAGAAGTGTAAAAATGATTCTCACACCGTATAGTAAAATTGATGCGTGCATATTACATTTGAAACTATTCTCGCATAGGCACGAGTCCTATATGCTGTATAGTAAAAATAATGCGTGCTTTGTTATTAGTATTAAGTTATTAGTAAAATGTGACTCTTTATACCGCACTGTTTGTAGAATACTGGAAACTAATTGTTCCAAGCACGTGGGCAAAATATTTTTTGAATGCTACAAAAAAATCAGAATATGCCGAATAAAATGTATTATTTGTATCAGTTCACGTGCCATATCGTAGGTTAAAATTTTAATTTTTTCATTATTACTATACCATAATTACAATTTTTATCTTCCATTCAATACTTTTTGATATTTAATGATATTTTTTTAGAAGCATAGTATCAATTCTTAACTTCCAGGCCCCTGTTTTCTGCGTGCAGGTAAATCAGACAACGCAAGTCTGGTCAGAGCCGAACACGAAGTAGGGAATGCCCGGTCGGATTTCTGCACGGGATAGTTCTTCATCGTCTTCGTGGTGAGAAGCAGGAGGTTGTTGACACAAACGCCAGACAAATGCATCATGTTCTTAAATTCGGATCATGGCATCTTAGTTTGTTCGGCTTCTGATAAAGTACATGCAATTTTCCTAGCCAGACAAGTTGTCCGGTATGACAACATGTCACACATTAGGTTGGTAAAAATCCTGTAGGGAAATTAACTCCGTGGCGGATAGCATTTTCAGGCTGCTCCACTTTTTGCTGGTAGCTGAAGGTGGAGCAGCCTTTTTTCGGCAACATTCATTGATTACGAGAACACTAAAAAGGGACAGTATTTTTTTATTTTGAGAGGACCTAATACCGTAACACGTTTCTATCCTCGATAAGCCAATTATACGATCTAAGCTTTGTGAGCAACGCGCTGATTACTTACCGGGAAATATTTAAAAAAATACATTCTTATCCCACGCTGTTTTCGATTATAATGATACAGGCTGGACTTGCCAACCAGCCGATCATCTTGCTAGTCCCCATTTTGATCGATAGGACATGGTATCCCCTGCTGGTATGTACCGTCGTCTGCCTTCGTATTCGAAGTGTACTTCGGATAGTCCATATACTTGGATAATAATCGTATACAATTATTTATCGTAAAGATAAATACGGAAACGACAAATCGTTCGGTCGCCATCCTCACGCGTCATTGTACATACCCAAAGTACTTTTTCTCATACAAATACATATGGAGCCATAATACGTGGATGTTAAAACGCCGTGTTTGTACTGACGGCATTGGACTTAGTACTATCGCAGGATCTTCCACATCAGCCGCTTTTTTTTAGGATTTCCTTAGGGTTTTTATTTCCATAGAATGCATTAAGATATCGGAAGAGCTCAACGCCATTGTCGTAGTGATTACTTACGTGTGTACATCCCTAACTTCGTCAATTCAAAGCTGAGTCATGGCCGATCGAAATTTCTCATTCCCCCGATTGGCGATCGGACTTTTCGAAGTTGCTTCATTCGCTTTCCGATCTCTCTAGAATTGCAATTTTGACTCAGGCGAACCAAGCTACGCTCATTTTGTTCGGAATCGTTCGATCTTTGAAATGGCCCATCCGGCTAGGTCGATTTGCCGATCCGCTGGATCGCCTCAAAGTCCCCCACCGAATTTCCGAGTCGACAAAATCCGTCTCGGATACCGACCTAAAAAATGGCTGTAAGCAATATAGTCGACTATTAGTTTTGTTTACATCCCCCAAGGATGCTATCTACCGCGCGATATGCGAAATACTCAGCTACAATTGAGACAACTCTATGGAACTTGTTATCGGTGTCTGAGCGGAAGATATTGATACTTTCGTCACAATGCCCGAAAAAGCTTCCAATATTTCCCATACTCCACGATGTACACTCATAATTTTATCGCTGCGCAAGCATCCGTTCCGCGAAATCGCGAAATCAACGGAATTAATCGCAACCGCGTTATTATAAGTGGTCCTATCCGTAACGATAATATTCGTGGCAGGAGAAAGAAAAAAAGAAAACGTCACGTCGTGGCTGACCTCGCGGCGCAATTAAGGACGAGCCTCGACTGGGCCGAACCGTACGAGACTTTGGATAATGAACGGCGAAGCTGGAAATTCAATCGCGAAATTCCACTGGAAGCGAAATAATACCGAGATACGCAGTAATATATACGACTGGCGAATTCAAAGGAGGATGCGACATACTTGAAGAAGAGGGGAGAGAGAGGGGGGGGGGGAGGAAAGCGAGTTAATTTTGATATTAATGAGGAGTGCACGAACGCACAGTGGTACGGTAGCACGAAACATTTATCGGTCGACACGCGTGGGTCCCGCGAACCGCTGTAATATACGCGAAAGGCGCGCCACAGTGCGCGAGCGTTTATTAATCGTGGCAATTAAAGGGGCGCGCGTCATTAATCGTACCGCGGTGCCTTAATTAGAAATCATCAATTTCGCGAGGAGATGGCGCGACGCCGACACGCGAGGAGTCTCCGCTCTCATGATTAAGGCACGCCGGTGCTTTTAACTTGTCCAAACAAATGCAAACGATAAATATCGAACGTTGCGCCCCTCTATCGGAAATAGTGATCCGCTCATCCACCCTGACCTTTTTTCAGCCACCCTCTTGTTCTCTTTTTCCATCGGCATGTGTAAACTTCTGTGTGTACGATAGCCCGCGTGGAAAAATCAACAGTAGTGGACGCGCGAGCTTTGTGCGGCTTCTCCGAACTCCCGTTTCGCGCAGGGTGAGTCTGGAACGATACTCAGATGGGTGACGCACTTGCGTGTGCGCCAACGACTGAGTGGGGAGCGGTTTTACTGACATTGCTATGACGAAGCCAACCGAACCTCCGACAAGATTTTAGAAATGAGAATAAAATACTTCCGGTACTATTTTTTTGAGCATTCATATTTAACCGTTTTGTAGTTCCATCGTATGCAGTGAATTCCTCTTCTACGTGCTCGCAGTCGACTTCCCCCCTCTGTATCGCATTCACCATGGCATATTAGCCATCAGCATATGGGAACTGCGCAAAAACTTATGTCAATAAAGCCGCTCCCACCTTCGCTTCCCAGTTATACCCATTAAGAAACGGTTCATCCAATTGGAAAATGCGATCGTGAACCAAAAATGATTTATTGAAGATTCTGCTTAAACGCTAACTGTGCTCAAAAAACTATTTTTAACGCTAAAAACTAACTAACTACCTTTTAACGCTAACTAACTCATTTTTAACTAACGCTAAAAAAAACGATTTTTTTAAGTTTTCAGAGATGGATTACCCCTTTAAAAATATGTCCTCAGAAGGAAATTCGGGCATTCCCAATATTGACATGGTTATAGGAATTTAAAACGAGACCAGAATAGGATCCACCGGTCGGAGCTACGAACTTCAGAAGCTTCCAAGGAAGCTAGAGGTAGTCGCAGGGAAGAACGAGCTTCATAAAGTTGTATTTTCGAAGGCTAGGAAGGCACACTTTGGAAGGCAGGAATGGCTGATCCGAGGAGCTATTCACTTGTGAAATCATTCAAGCCCTTCTGTTCGAAATCGAATGCAAAATCACAAGAAATCGCCTGAAATGGCGAATCATCTTACTAAATCAACATTATCCGAATGGGGTGGAAATCCCCTGAAACCAGGTTTAAATTTTTTGAAGTTGTCTGAAATCGGTATGAAATCACTTGATTCAGGAAATCGCTAAAAATCATCGGATTCTCAAAACAAAGAAATTTTATTATGATTTTCCATAGCATAGTCCAGTGTCCGTGCGTTCGAGCGGTTAGTCTGCGGCTCAACGCCAGTGCACTTGCTAGTGCTCGATTCAAGCCATTACGCGCGCGTGAAAGAGAATACCAAAAAAATTGGTGTCCTTTGTAATTGGTATGAAATCGTACCAAAAGTCACCAAATTCAGTACCTGTATCGATGGATGTGCATGGATTTATTAATATTAAGCAATACTGTTTGACTATTTCGTCGCCTTGTATGGCTGAAACGGGTCTTTATATTGACATGGCTCTGTATGAAAAAATTAAACATTTCTTTTAATATCTATATCTGTGTCTTTTTTAATCACATGGTTCATTTAAAAAAATTTTAATTCAAATTGGAGTCATAAGATTAGTCAATAAAAAAGAAATTTAACCATTTTAGGACTTTTTCCTGCCTCCAATCATTTCAGCAATCGCTTGAAACCGAGTTGATGAATTCAAATGAAATCAATTGAAATCAACTGAAATTACGTGAAATCACATGACTTTAAAGATAGCTTGAACCATCTATGAAATCACAAAAATCATATGAAATCGACTTCACTCGGAAATCTTTTCCGCACCTCACTTAATAGTGAACAGCACCTCGGGCCGATCAATATAACTTAAGTATAACATGTCGTTATACCGCTTGAATAGTTGCGGTTGTCTGGGAATGTACTCAAAACTTTAAACGCGTTTTTCTCGAAACTACTTTTCTAACCTGGTTGACATAAAATCTCGAGTTTTATTCAACCGATTCACTTCAAATTTGGTATGGATCTGTATATCGTTCTATCGTCCCTATCTCGGGCATTGCGAAATTATTATTATTACTATTTTTTTTAAATGTAACTTCAAAAAATAGGGTGAAAAGTGAAGTTGCTTTTAGCAGGCAGACGCCATTAAAATTTTTTTTTTCTTTGGTACCTGCCATAATAAAATCCTTATTGATGGAGAATATTGGACTTGTTTCTGTTGCAGATAAATAGGAATTTTGAAATCATCACAACCGTCTTAACCCTTCTTTTTCACGGCCATATTCAGAGGCCCATAACTATAACAATTTTTTTTGCATAGATTTTCCTTTTTGAAGTTTGTGAAACATCAATAAAAAGAGTGTGAAAAAACATATAGTAAATATTTATGTTTTTTGTATCCACCTCGAAAAACATCCGAAATTTAGGTCTCTAGACTAGAATACTGTCGTAAAATATCATTTTGAAAGTGATTTATACTTTTTTAAGATTCACTCATTTTATATATCTATATATTTTGTTTAGAAAATTTAACGTAGACCGTGCGAAATGATCCGTAAAAAATCGCACCCGATTCCGTTCGGTAATGTGGGAATCCTTTAGAATTAGAATTGGAATCATACATTGGAATCCAACAAGCAATCCCAATTAGAACCCAATGTACGAGCGTGGCGTTTCAGTACTTGCCTATCAGGAATTGGGTGCAAGTAGGGGAATCCACTTGGATCCCAACAACGATTTCTGCACGGATATTAGCCCAAGCCCTTAGCCCGTCATCATAAATGCAACTCTAGTTCCACGTGTACCCGTTTGTGCAGGTGTCAAAGAATAAATAATCCTCCGGTCTAATAGTTATTCGATTTCGTCATCGGTCAACGGATAAACTTTCGAATAATTTAATCTTCGTTATTTTGGGAGTTGATAATTCTATCGTTCCAAAATGTTTGCCCTTCTATATTTGGTCCTTCGACAGCTTGACCTCCACCCAACTTACCATATCCAATCCCAATCGAATATCCACCAATCAACATCGGATTTTCCACTTATCGAAACTTCTACGATCAATTTTCGTCTCCGAGTCATCGCTCCCTTTTTCAACGCCGTCTCGAATGAGCCGAAGCTCTTCCTGTGACTTCTTATCCGCATTCTGCACATGCTTAGTCGCCTCAGCGAAAGGGCATACATCACTTTTTCGAAAGAACGAATAATTCCATTCTTTTTCCGTCTGCGGTGCTTCGCTCCCGGGAATGACTTGCTCATGTGTCCAAGTAGCTAATATATACTGTATACAGTGCATATCCTACATATACAGGTAGTCTTCTTTCTCGCTGATGAGTCCTCGAGACCTCGCCGGGGAGTGCGCAAAAAGAGTCTCTTCAACTTTTTACTTGGTGAACTTTGCTTTCGACTCACTCATTCACATCAGCCCCCCACCTCTTTCTCCCTCTCTCTCTCTCTTTCTATATATATATCTTCAAGACGCGGTTCGTTTCGCCAGATGAAATTTCAAGCGAGACGTTGGAGAACGTTAGGGATTCACGCGGTGCATCGCTTCTGTATATGCTGCAGTTCCGTCGGAAAGACCAAGACGAAAACGACATGCCCCAACCCCCAAGGCACGCAAACATACACGAAAAGGTCAGGGGAATCGCGTCCGGCAGAGCGTTTATATACGTCAAAGACGCGACCATAAAGCTCCTTCTTCCGAGAATGCCATCCCGTACAGTTCTTGTCCACGCTCGAGAGTCCCTCCGTTTCACTGAGGGAACGCAGAGAGGGACGAAACTATGAGAAAGGGAGACACACTCCATGCAGGGCCTTCGTTTCAAGTTATTCCGCTTATTCCGAGGAGGTTTTCGCAAAAAACGAATGCCGTTTCTGCGGGCGGGGAACGAACGATTCTTCCATTTAAAATGGCTTTTACGTTCTCCCGGAGGCACACGAGAATGGGACGCACCCAGGGGCAAATTGATATTCCAGTCTCAAAAAGACTTATCGTGCGCGTAGAAACTTTAGGAATGAGCCTTTTCGAGTCCACGTCCTCGACGATCATCCATCTAGCGATGAGTCGCCAGACCGCACTTCCTTCACGCTTATTTATCCCTCGCCTTGTCCTCTTCCACCACCGATCCTTGATAATTTATCGCCCAAAGAAGATGACGTGTCGGTCCGTCGTCCGATCGTGGAAATAATACGAAACGACTCGTGTGCTCTCGTGTCAGGGTGGCGATTAACAGCTTGGATTAATCTCTGGATCGTCGCACTGCAGGGAAAAAGCCCGGGAGCTCGGGGGTAGGAAAAATCGGCTGGACTTGTACAGTAGTCACGGTCCCTGATCAGACCCACGCTATTCTCGTGTTTGGAGTGAAAAAAATATTATTTTCGATATTTGAGATAGTGTGTGATGTGATCGGTCGAACGTTTGCAGAAGAAATAGGTATCTACGAAATATAATAATTTCTCGGGAGCCTTTTTACGAGGCCTAATCGTAAGACAATAATTATTATGATATACTTTATGGTTATCGAATATGTTTTTCTTCGCAGCTGTAAGGCCATCCGTTAATCGTCTATTTCGGAGTTTGCGTTGGGTTCGTTGAGGCGTCTTCTCAATTTAGACGCTAACAAAGGCTATTACAAAGGCTATTTTCATAAATTGTTTTGATAGTTTTTAATTATGGATATTGATATGAATGTAGTTACACTTAATAAATACACTTTCGAAATACAGAAGAATTTTTTTTTTGAGTCACTCTTTATAGATGAAAATCGTAGTTAAAAAAATGTCCTCAAAAAAATTGTAGGTTTGCGCTATTGACGAAATCTCGGAGATGGATCATCTGAAACAAAAAATAAAGCGGGCTTAGATTCAATTTCTCAATAGCTATAGCGCATATCATACGATTTTTGATATATCCAAAAATAACAAAATGGCGGACATTTCCGAAAAAAAACAAAACAAATACGAGTTTTTTCACCATTTTTCGAAAAAAATTAGTAAATATCAAGATTTAAAAAAATCCTTCATATGCGCTATAGCTATAGTTGTAAAGACTGTGTTGTTGAAATTTCATAAGGATCGGTTTAGTAGTTTCGAAAATTTTGTCAACAAACCCCCGACAAACGTTGTTTCGAGAAAAACGCGTTTAAAGTTTGAACGGAGCAGATGAACGTGCTCAGGTAGTAAAGGTCACACAAAAATACAGTTACACTCCTCCGATCTTCATAAAATTTTAGTATAATACTTTTGGATATGTATGCTCTCGAAAAATGTTCAAAAAAAATAGATTTTTTTTTAAATTTCAAAGTAAGAAGTCGCCTTGACATACATCGAAAATATAAGAGGAGCTGGCGAACAAAACCGTACTTGTCCATGAAGTACTTATTTACAGCTGAGGTCGAAAACCAAAATAACGAAACAGCGAAGAGATAGAATTATCAAGCATTAATTTATGAAGGCTCTATCAAAATCCAAATCTGGACCTGGCTTTAGTTTAATAAAAACTCTTGCTACCATGTGTTTATTTTTATTTTTATTTACGACAAGTCCGGTTTTGAACGAGAATGGTGAACAACTCCGCTTTTGAAAGAGAGTCTTATGGACATATCCAGTTATGAAACAAAACTGATTCTTAGAATTGAATATAAACTTGTTTTTTTTTATTATCCTGCTAATCATCCTACACAAACTCTTCCATGTAAAGCTCACAACAATCGCATTCAATGTCATCATCTTCACCACTGTGATCATCTGTTACTGATCCAGCCAACCAGCCATGGACAAATCCGTTTCTGCTTGAAAAGACAGTTTTTAACCAATTTTAAGGTGTTTAGAGCCGTCTTTGATGCAAAATATTTTGAGAGCTAATAAAGGAGTGCTTGAAGAACACGAACAAAAAAATTTAACTTAATGTGGGCAGGCCCGGTTTCATTCCCCATCCTCCCATGTATATATATTTTTTTAAATGCATGTACGTAATTATTTAGGTCGACTATCAGCTGGCTAGCTAAGTATTAACGGGTTATCTCTAATTATAACATCTGAAAACAGCTCATTTTTTGAATTTTTTCTTAGAAAATCCCTATGAAAAATTTATACAAAAATTATGTACTCGTAGTTTGAAAAATATCATCCCAAGAACACTGTAAATTTTTGTGTAAAAATATTTGATTTGAATCGATTTACAGTCCATGTTCGAGAAGCATCTCTCGAAAACGTCTTTTACGATGAGCTTTGTTAAAGTTTGTTAAACTTTTACTTTTTACTCTTTTACGGTGAGCTTTGTTAAACTTTGTTAAACTTTGCTACAGTTTGGTAAACTTTTAATTTTTACTCTTTTACGGTGAGCATTGTTAAACTTTGTTAAACTCTGGTAAACTTTGTTAAACTTTGTTTGGATTTGTTAAACTTTGTTAAAAAATCAAATAGATTACGTTAGTATGCTATATTAGTTTTATCTTATGCTGGGTGGCAAAAGATATTAAGGAAAAGGATAAGAAAACATAAACAAGAATAAGATGTAGAAATATAGGGAGGAATAAAACAAAGGGGGCGTGGAATGGAATTGTAGGATATATAAACGAGAAAGAGAAACAATGGTCCTGATAACGTGTGAAAGTGTGAGAGGGGTATAATGTCTACGGAAGCGAAAGCGTGTATAGTGTATAGTGTATAGTATAGAGACGTGGGTAAAGGGGGAAGAGGAAAGCGATAAGAGTGGAGTAAAAGATAAATTAATAGGGTTGCTGAAAGGGGCGATATAGGGTGTCTCAATATGACCTGACATTTTCATTTATCAACAAAAAGTATTATTTATTTGAAAAGTACGAACAATTTTATTTTAATATAAAGTACAAACATGGAGGTTATGTGTGAAACACAATATCCGATAAATGGCCGCCTCGTCTCAGTTTGCAAACATTCACTTCATTGACAAAATTTTCAATAACATTCTGGCACAATTGCGGACTAATTTCATTAATGGTGCGTTCAATTGCTTCCTTCAGCTCCGGAATGTTCTGTGGATCATTAGCATACACTTGTCGTTTCAAAACCCCCTAAAAAAAGAAGTCCAATGGTGTCAAATCGCTCTATCGTGATGACCTTAGTGACGGACTTTTCGAACCGTCTCTGCAATATGATCACTATTTTGGTAGTAAATTTCCACAATTTCTATGCGTCGCTCGATCTTGTAATTATCCATGACTAAACTTCAATACTTCCTGATGGCAGTTGTCACACAATAGTACTCCATGCTCACCACAAAAAAAATGCCGCTGAATTTAAACTGTCAGGTAATTTTGACATATCCTTTGGATGTAAATATGTCTAATTTTTTAGGGAAATAGAAAGAGAGTGTAAAAAAAGATCACCGGTGTTGTGAAAAAAATATTTGCAAAAACAACGTTTTATTTCATGTACTAAAAAGTAGAAAATAATTGCTTTTACCAAATCACTTATATGCAACTGTAAATAAAAGCTTGGGACGCTCAAAATTTAAACATATAAGCTTTGATTCATATAAATCCGTGACCATATCAACTGTATTTAATTTACTGTAAAACAAACTGAGATTTCTTAAATGAAAATCCTGAAACTTTGTATAAACGTGTGGTAATAATTTCTCTAATTACTATTGTACGAAATTAAACACGATTGATGAGATTGAATTGATCAAATTTGTTAAACATTCGAAAAGATGAGCGTCTCAAGTTTTCATTCAGTCACGTATAGGTAACTTGGTAAAAAAATGTATTTTCTACTGTTTAGTACATTAAGTAAAATCTTCTTTTAAAAATATATTTTTTGAAGTTGTATCATGCATTGCATGTCGCAGCCTTGGAGATGCATGTTTGCAAAATTTCAGAGCTCTAAGTAGTCGGGAAATGGGTGAAATATCGATTTTCCGTTTTGCATCTCACACGCAGTCAAGTTAAATAAACGCTTGCAAAAAGTCCAAAAGGCGATGCAAATAAAACCTCTTCCTACTAGTTTCTCCTATAATTAATCGAAGGAATTTCCGAAATATGAAATTGAAAAAATGGCGCATGTTCAAAGTGAGTCTTGATTTTTGCGAAAAAGGGCATTTTCGTTCATGATATCAAAAATATCCGAAAATAATTCTTCGATCGAATACTATATTTTTACATCCAGAAAAAGCCCTAACAATTTCAGAAAAATGGATGCAGTAGTTGACGAGATATTTTGCTCGACGACTTTGAAAACGTACTTTTGAGAAAAAAATCGTTTAAAGTTTCGAACGACGCTCCAAGCGTTCCGACGGGCGTCAACATAATAGCCGATAAATCTGTCTATTCCGATCCGATCACCTTTAAATTTTCAGGGAACATTTATAACATGATTCACTCTCAAAATATATCGATTTTGAAAAAAGTGATTTTTCTACTTTTACGACTAGGCATAACCCCTTAAAGAAGAACCTAAGATTACGAGCATTTTCTTGCTTGGAATATTGGGGTCTCAAGCCGAACCGAATATTTCTCTACAATGTTTATACGTGTGAAAGTCTCCCTCTACTTTTACGGTTTATTCGACGCTCTTATGACGTAACGTGAACACATGGAGTGTATGTATAGATGTGGTCTCGAGCTAGCACTTCCTCGGATCACGTCTCAAATAATACACATCAGTCAGCATTTGCTTCTCGTAAAAAAAAAATAATAAACGAAAATCCTTTATTCTACATACGCCCTCTCGTTGTACACGTCGGTCGATTCACCTCGACCTGTTGACCCACTTAGAGCGAGCTATATGAAAAATCCCGGCAAACTTTTTCCCCAATTAAGCATAATTAATGAAAATCGCCGTACGGGGTGAAATTGGTTAATGAAAATTACCAGTTTAACGCGTTCGTCGACAAATTGGCCAAGGTTAGCTCTGCATACCTAGAACACTCCATGCTAAGACACCATCGGTATGTGCATCCCACACTTGCGCGATAATGCACGTCATTATACGTACATTCTCTCGCTACTATTATTATGGGCTTGGAGACGTTGCAGCGGCAAGAAAGTGCGTCAATCCTGAAATTATCGCATACTGTCGATGTTTTTCATTTCTTGACGTACCCATTTTTTTAATTATCGACCTATCCTTTTTATTTGAGTTCAATTTAATTTCGCACCAACGAAAACTATTCGACTTGCATCCCACGAACGTTTTTTCCCTGTACTTTTAAGGGTGTTCCGTGCTCTACTTAAAAGGTGCAAGCTAGCTGAGATTTATCAAACTAGCGATTATCGGTTTTTGACGGATTATCAAAATATATAATAATATTTTCAAAATAATCTCCGAAAGTTTCATTTCGATCCGTTGATAATCGAGGAAGTTGTGGGCGTTTATAGGCAGATTCCGCAAACCGGGGAACTACGAACGCGTTGCTCTCAGAATTGCTTTTTCAAAATCTGTGACCACGATGTCTCAAAAATCACCGCACCGATCTACTTTAAATTTAACAAACTTCCTTCACATATCAAAAAGCAGTGCTTGAATGAGGGCATTTTTTTTCGACGCATATTTTTTTTTCTTATCAACGAATATAAATACGTACTTGCACCAAAAAAATCATAACTTTTTTTTTGAATTGAACGAAAATCCTTTGAGGTTTTTCAAGGGGAAGGTTTTTAGATACAAACAAAAAGACAGTATCGGCCGTCTTTCCGAAAAGTAGGGGAGGTCGGGCCAAGATGATAAAGCTAAGGTCGTGTTCAAATAAAACAATACATGTATGAGTCGGTCAAATTGAATTATTTTTTTAAGTAATCGACAGTTATTAATCTTTTCATTTTAGAAGCAAAAAATCAGTCCTCATTTGTACCATACAATATATATTTTTAATTAAATCTTTATTTGTCCCATTTTACCTCGTGAGCGGGGCAAGATGAAACATCGCTGGGATAATGATTGGGACACAAATTATTAGCATCTACCGCATATGGAAGTGGTTTTATTCTCAATACCATCAATTTGATAAACCAATCGTCTATATGCTGTAGGATTAGTCCGAATAATCTTGCTTTCATATCAATTTGATAATTTGCAAGTTCTTTTTCTTCCCCTGGTAGAAACAGCGATGGATGAGGAACCAAATGCTTTACTAGTTTCATTTCACCCTTTCTAACGTAAATAGTGGGACGTTGCAAAATATTCCGGGTTTGCGATCGCTTGTATTCATCTTGCCCCATTAGACGGTTAACGAATTAACAAAAAATCACTCAATAATCTTGCAAACATTTCTGACAAACCGTTTTTATTGTATTAATAATTAGTACTTTCATTGTGTTTACCTACCTGCCTCTAATCAATATCAGAAACTCAAATAAACTGAAACGATTTTAAACTTTACCAAAAATTACATTGTTTTGTCAAAAAATCGATATTGTTTTCTCACTCGAGACGCGTGCTTCCGCCACAGTTGATACTTTCACATTCATTTACCTCACCGCCCCCCCCCCCAAACTCCAACGGGAGCACTGTGCTCACACACACATTATTTAGTGACTAGGCTTAAGATTCATCTTACCCCGCGTATTCGTGTTGCCCCAAGTACCCCTATGTTTATTCAAAGGTTTGAATTTGAGCGTTTTCGCCAAAGTGAAACGGGAAAAAAATGGGATCACAACGGACCAGTGTGCAGTCGAAGGGTTAAAATCAAATCCTTCAATGTTAAACAACAAAAAAATTAAAAACCCTCACACGTTGTCCCTGAAAAAAAATCGCGCAAATTCTCCTTTTTCCAGCCACCAGGTAGGAGTTACGTGTTAAATGGACCAGAAGTAAGTCTCATATTCTAAGAGCACGCAAAAGGTCCAAGACTTCAGAAAATCTAGTGGCAAGTGTCGCGCGAAGCCAGAGTCGTCAGCGGGCAACATTTCCGACTGTCCCCTCGCTCCACGCGTGTGCGGATGTGCACGGAAAGTTTTCTCTATTCGTCGTCGCTAGACTGAGCCGAAACTCGCCAGCCGAGGAGACCCGGGCACATTGAGACCAAAAGAAAGAGAGAGAAATACGGGTTCAAGGTTCAGGGGTCCGCGAAGTCGGGTATTCCGCGCGCACACATTCATATTGTGACTCACTCACTTTAAAAAGACGCACGCGCCCGAACGCTTCCATAGGCTCATTGTCAGCGAATTCAGGTAGACACACCAGAGAACGTTCGTTTTCACTATCCAAATCTCAACGCACATGTGGAACTTCCGGGTCTTAATGTTTGAAGACAACCCTCAAAGGGATTTTTGGTGACTCACGATAGTTTTTGAGATATTGAATATTAAAGTTTTTTTTTAAGGTTAAGTTCCGAACTGAGAGAACATGGAAAAGAAAGGGAAAAAACGTATTTTCGTTCCACTTCAACGATGCAAGCTTCAACAGCATGGACGTTGAAGAAGAAGCGAAATTTGCCACTCCAGGTGAAGAGATCGATTGATTGATTGATATGATTTATTAAGCCCTAGTACAACTTTCGGGCAAATGTGAGCGCATTACAAGTGCGGTTCATTGCAAAATTGTGAGACTTAATGGACGAACGATGATTTTCAAGAAATACAAAAAGTACAAGAAATACAAAAAATACAAGAAATACAAGAAGAGCAAGAGACTCTTACTCTTCTTGTATTGAGAGACTCTTGAGAGAAGAATCTTGCCGTTTCTCGAGATGCGAGAATAATTCTTCTACCGAAAAGCGGGTGTTCCGAAAAGTGACATCCAAAAGAAAAACCAGGTGCCTCGTATCAATACCTGTCCGAATCAGCTCCATGTATGGTCTACAACTTTTTGTCAGTTTTCCAGAAAGAAAACATTTTTTATTTCCTTTTGAGTTTTCCTGTTGGTTTTTACTTGTGTCCCCTCTTTTGTGTGTGTTTTTTGCTCTTTGAAATTATTAAAAGCAATTCGCAGTCATTTAGACTAGTCCAAGTATTTTTTTTTTTTCATCTGAACTTAAGTCACTGATCCTCTCAATCCTATTTTTTTACCTCTACATCAAAATCTAGGGCATTTACGTTAGTGTTCAGTTCGTTTCTTATTTATCGCTTAACGGTGCACATTATAACAATAACACAGGGCTAAAAACTCGCGAGCAAAGTACACACACTAAAGAGGACAATTGAAAAATGCTTAAAGCTGAGATAAGGTTACTCTGAACTTGTTATTTTTATGTAACGTTGGCGTCTAATACATCTAGACATTTTTGAAGATCGTCCCGCAACCTTCTTGAAAGAAATCCTGATATTTGGTCCACGAAACGACACCCACTATGAATATGCTTAAATGTATTTGGAGGTAATTTGAATGACCATGATAATCTTAATCCTACGTTCACAGTGGGTCATTTTGGCGTCGACGAATATTTAATAAAATGCACACCTTTGCAAAATCAAACATTTCCAACAATCTTTTACGGCAAACTAATTTGATATTCTCCGAAGTTTAATTATGCACACATATTATGAAATGTTTAAAGTGTATCCCTGATTTTTTTTTCAATAAAAACCGACCGAAGTGTTGTCAATGACAGGTGGATGAATTACTATCCGGGTCAAATAGACCCAGTGTGTCAAAATCTTCTGTATCCGTAAATCAATCAGGTTACGTTTCATTCACGGTTACCCGTGAAAGAAATTAAGAGGGCAGCCATAAAAAAATTCGGGGCCCATGAGGGTTTGAATATGGATTCCCTACTAGGGCTTTCCACAACACAATCGGAGAAGGCCCCGACAGGAAAATAACAGGGTTGGGTAAATTATCCAAAAAAGGTCGTAGCGACGAAAATGATAAAGGGCATACAATTTATTTGCAAAGTTATTTTGAAGAACTTCTAGTTTTTAGACTTACTTCCATAGATGTGATATATTTAAAGTTTAAGATATCGATAAAACACTAGGTTAGTTTACTCAAAATAAACATACACGTGGAATTTTACTATAAATAATTTGTATTCTATAAGCATTCAGAATGTGGAAAATAAGTTTCGCAATACAAAAATAGTTCTTTTTTAAAATAATTCATGCGTGCAGGAATGACAGCACATGCGTACGTACAGCACCGTTTGGTTGCTTCGACATTTTTAATTCAACTAATTTCCGTTCAATGCTCGTGACGGGATAAACAACATCCACCGAATTTTTCGAAATAATTCGCCGTTCGTAAGCTTTACATGACTTTGTTGGGTACATGAATACATTTGTTTTTTTTTTTACACTTTTGCTTCAATGTACAAACATTCTTCAGACTCGTTACGTCCGAAAATTTTGTTAATCTCCGCCACGTATCCATTACGCAAAAGCACAACGTTATCTGGCGCTCTCGTACCAATAAATGTGGAATTATTGAAAACAAATTTTTTTACAATCACTTCTCCATTTTCGAGATACTTCTGACCATTCTCGCTTGCTATGTATCCACTAATAAAGCTGATAATTATAGGGCAGTAATAGGGTTGCTTCACGGTCGGGCCTTGATTCATAAGCCTCTTAGGCCCTCGTCGACTACCCTTGTAGAGTAAGGTAAAAATAGTCGGGGCCTAGTCAAAGTTCTGGCTGAATTCTTTCACGCCTACTTTTTCCAGCACGGGGAAAAAAACTCGGGACTTTTTGCGTCTCGAATCAAAACACAAATTCGGCGCTCGACACAGATTACCGTCAGAATCGTAGTTTCGCATGGCTCAAAGGAAATTCATCCTACGAGAGTCGACGAGGAGGTGGAAGCG
>OX632362.1:17370895-17465369 GCA_951751655.1 Ophion costatus | reverse complement strand
GACCAAAAGTCGAGTTAACCCTTCATAATTCAACAACGTAACAATTTAAAAATATTTCACTTATCGTAGGTTTTTATTTGAAAAAACACGTATTATTTCGATTTTGAAAGTTTTAATCAGCAGGATAATTATAAAGCAATGATGGGAGTGTGAAAAACATGTTACACTGTTTCTAACATTCTTTTAAAATTTATGGAACACTTTGCAGCATTTGTTTTGCTTGTTGCAGCACAAAGCCACGCCACATTTTGCATACACCATTGGTCGTTCCGATATTTTTTTCCTTCGTTTTTCGCAATCTTTAAGCACACTCGAATTTTGCTATCTCGCGATAACCGAACTTCGAACAAATTTTGATCGAACTTACGCCATCTGCTTTGCATGAATTGCCCTAAAAAACCATAGAACGGTTTATAGCCATAGTGTGACATTGATTGAAAAAAGGATCGAATGTCAATGTGGGATTTTGTGAGGTCTCAGGTGGTTTGTTACAGAACTGTCACACGGTGATATAAAGTGTTAAGGGAGGTTTTCACTTTATTGGACCGAACATTTTTATTTTTTATTTTTATTTATAACGAAATAAAAAAAAATTGCTGTTTCGAAAAGACTTAAGGAAGACGAAGGTGTACTTTGGTGCAGAAAGGCGTAGGAATATTTACTTCCAGCATAATTAAGACATAGTGTTATTGTCTAGAGCGCTGTTTTTGAGGTGATTCTGGAATGGAATAACTGAAAAGATAGCTACAGAAATAAACACACATATTCATTGATCCTCCAAGAAGATGTAAAAATAAATAAATAAAAATTATCATATATTTTTATAGGTTTTTTTTACAATAGTACGCGCAAAACGCCCCCAATTGGAGACCAGTGTTGTGGACATTGCATGAATCTAAAGTGTTTGGTACCGGATTTAGCTAACAAAAATTACATAATGAGGCGTAACTATCATTATCAATTGTTCCTATGTTTCTGACCAGTCTACGAGTTATAAATAATAAAAATAAATTGTTTCAACTGAATTCCCTCATCATCGTTGACGCACATTCTTCCAAAGGTGTATGTTAAATCAGAGCTCAATCGGCCAATTGGTTATCGAGATATCGTGGTTGCCGATATGAAAAGCAGTCGGCTAATTTTATGAGAATCATTAAACCGTTTTCACAGACGTATTTAGACGGTCAGTAAAATAATAAAATTGAATACAAAAAACCATTTTTTTTTTTCATTTCAGGCAAGTTTCCCCTACAATTCCAAATTCGGTCGTTTCGTCATTGCTGTTCTGCTTATTCTGCCAAAGCTGAAAGCCAACCCGTATCATTCGATTTTCGGCAAAACTATAAGATTACCAAATTTCATTTCATTATGTGACAATGTGATGCGCGGAATGAGGTATATTTTCTAATTTTTTTTGTCTACCAGATTATTTACTTGGGATTTGGAAAAAAAGGTATGTTATGGAGCAGACATTGAACTTATTTCGTAGAAAATTTTCATTTGAAAAAATTAAAAATGAAAAACGCTATTGAGGTATAAAATGTGGTCCAACCTCTAATAAAAATGGCCTCTGTATAAAAATGTGGTCCAACGGCTGGATCGATAACTTGATAACAATGGTTGGTTAGGAAAATATTTAAAAATGTATAACCTATAGAAATATAGTTCTCGTTGTACCTAGCTGTTCTGCGAAAAAATCACAATATGATGGGCATTAAAAAAAGTGTAATTTAGGCAAAATTTTTACTTATTTTCGGGAGCTTAGACAATACTAACTTGAAAAAACGGGTAAGTAGGTACAACGATAGCTACTGCAATTGTGGAAATGTTGGTTTTCGAACTTTTTTAAGTTAGCCAATTACAACTAGAGTTACGCTTCCGGTCACGTCAAGAAAAGTCGTATCGAGTAAAACGCGATTGAAACTTTTAGTATACGTAAATCGTTGAGCTACCTGCTCTCACTAAATCGCCTGTAACTTTGCCAGTTTTCAAAATATTATAACTGGACATTTATTCACATATTCGCGAACATGTATACATTGAGAGAATGCAGAAAAATCGATGTTTTTTTACCCGTCACAGTGATCTTCCACCTTAATAAAGCACCTAAAACAGCTACTTCTAAGCTACATATACGATGTTCCAATTCGGTAACTGTTCTCTGCAACTTTTCCACTACACAAAGACCTCACGCACTTCCACCGAACGTCAAATGAACTTTCGTCAGTCCTCTACAAAATGCGACCTACACTGAGAGAAAAGTGTATAATATTTACAAAAAAACGTGCATGGTAAAGAAGAGCATAGTCGAATTCCCTATAGTTCATTGTCACCGCAATCATAATATGGTTAACTTTGCTAGCGTGTTTAACTATCTAGTATCTCCGCAATTACTATGCACTATCGTAACGGGCTTTACGATATCGTTATGGTTAATTCAGCTATATCACAAAATTGGTGCACAGATACTAATGCTGCACTGAGAGCAAAGTACATGGTATTTATGAAAGACGCCCATGTCACCGTTATCATAATATCGTTAACACAACTATAAGCGAAAAATATATATAAAAATGCAACTTTCGTGGCGTGCTCGACTATCTATTATTATCCCCGAAAAGACTACTAATTATTGTAAAAATATTAACTGAATTAACTATATCGATATTGTGAAGTCTTTCACAGTAGTTAATAGTTATTTCAGGGATACTGGATAAAAAAAACACACTACGAAAACGGCATGATTAGATAAACGCTTATAGTTGTGTTAACCATATTATGATTGTGGTAGCAATAAGCTATATGAATTTTACTATGCCGACTTTTAACATGGGCGTTTTTTTAAATAAATACTATGGACAATCTTCTCAGAGCAAGTTTGTACTATTTATATGGTTAACATTAACACTTGTTGAGTATAAACTGTTACAAGATCTTACGAAAAGTGATTATGCGAACAACGTTATGGTAATCTTATAGTGAAGACGTAAATCATTTGTGGAACGTGTCAATAAAGTAGAGACAGCGGTGGCATCCCATGATCGATATAGATATATTAGCGCATCAATTTGTCAGTTTTTAGAATTCGATATTTCGAAAACTATTGAGCTGTATCAAAAATCCATTTAAGCAATGACATATATTGTCAAAAAGGCGATCTGCGCAAAATTCCACCTTTATCAGAGGTAACAGCTATTCGGAATTGCAGCTGGAATTACGTTTATCCCTTATGCCAAATCTGCGATAGAAATAACATTAGTTCCCAGTAGTTAGTGGCAGCGTTCGTTAATATAGATAGGTAGGTCGTGAGTGCGAATCTCCATGTAGGTGAAATATTTTCTTCGATAGGAATCATTTCAGGAGGTCAGGGAATAACATATCCTGATAAACAATCATACAGGTAGTACTCTGGATTGAAATTTTTTGAATTTTTGAATATATGAAATATTGTATACATTTGGTAGACATACCATTCAATATAGTAAAAGTCACTATTTTTTGATAGTGCAAGGAAATGTCCATTTTATGAAAACCTACTATATTATATGGCATTGACAATGAACGTATGCTTTAAACATTGTTGGCTGCGCTTAACATATGAGCATAGTTAAGGGCGGAGTAAAGTTAATTCGGCGAAAAAAGGCATGTTTTTAAGATTTTTTTTTGGCGTAACGAATAGTGTTCGTTTATTGAAAAATTTACATATAATAAAGTAACATATGAACAACATTCTCCTAAATTTGCATTGCAAAATATTCAAAATTGAGCGAGTGAAAATTAAACCCCGGAGGCGCCTCGAAAAAAAGTTTGTTTGCGGTGTGCACCATAACTCGGCACAGAATCATCTGAAACAAAAAAATCAAAATGCATTTGTTAAAGGAGATGTTTCTCGAGGTAATGACGGGAGGATTTTTTTTTTCGATTTTTCGTAGCACTTGGGAGCCAAAACCCCGGTTTTCGCTAAAAAAAATCGGCTAATTTGTTGTTGAAAAATTAATAATTATTTAAAAAAAACAAAAAAGCTCTCGACAATACCTGGTGAATTATGTGAAGAAGTATTGTGCAAAATTTCAAAGCGATTGGTCCAGTAGATTTTGAGTTATCGTGCATACGGACTTCAAATATGACAAGTCTCAGAAAAACGGTTTGAAAAACGCAGAAGAGTTTGGTCGCTTAGCACTCATTGCACATAAGTTTGAGAACACTTCTCGATTGCATAAAAATCTGAGAAAATTCATGCATATTAAAGGTACTGAAAAGATTAATTCTGCATAATAATAATTCCAAAATGTTATTAACAAAATGATGAAAAAAAAAATTAGTCAACAAATTTGCCCGCAACCCAATTTTTTCTCGTGATTCGTTCATTTTTCTGAATAAGTATGAATTTTTTCAGATTTTTAAATTATCTTTGAATTTTTAGAAATTCAAAATAAAACTCGATAATTTTCTTATACTCACTCAAAGTCGTCAATGCCAGGTCCGTAGAGCAAAAGGCTTCCATCAAGATGATCGAGAGCATCTTTTTAGCAACACTAATGTATATACTAATATACACCACTAATGTGTATACTAATATACACCATGCCTCGAATATACATAACGGGACCGGAACAGGCCCGTTTATCAAGAAAATTATTCGGGGTCGAAAAATACAATAGCGCGCCGCGCAGCTGCCGCCCAGGTATAAAACCCGGCATGGAGCAATAGACGCTTAAATACTCATAACTTCGTCAATTTTACTCCGATCGACTTGAAATTTTAACACAATATTCTTGATATATTATGCATTCATTTAAACAATTTAAAAAATTTATAAGCAGTACTATATATTCGTTAGTAACCACGACGGTAAAATATTGTCCCCTCAGGGTAATATAAAATATGGTTGGATTATGATTGAAGTTACTATACATTTCTCTCAGTGTACCTATTTCGATTTATTGTCAGAGAAAATAACCACTCCGAATCGCCAACTCGCGATCCAGCAATTCTTTCTTTCCCCCGAAGGCCACAAAACGTATCGACGTTTACGAAAAATTCCCAGGACGCGTTGAGGTACGTAGGTGCGCCTATAATCGACAAACCCTCACGATCGTTCCATGCACCGCGGCATGGAAATCGTCAAGCGTAATCCATATGCACAGACATAGCATATGTGCATACGGTGGTGCAAAAGCGCCGAGTAGCAGGTCAATACGCGAAGGAATCCGCGCGTCTCCTCTCGACCTTTCCCCATCTCTCGCTTAACACATTTCTAATGTACTCCCGCTGAAATTGTACTAACTCTTCAATCTCCCACACACATACGTGTCCGCGCGGCTGCCTAATTCTTTCGATTACTTCGATTCATCGTGGGAATTCTAATCAAAGCCAACACGGGGAATTTAACTTTCCGTACTGGTGATTGCGGCTCGAGATGACTAAACGCGAAGGAATCCTCGATCGGAGATTACCTCTTGAAAATGGCGAGAAGTGAGGAGAGAAAGAAATAGAGCGAGGGGCGAGAGGGTGGCTGAGACATTTATTCCGAATTGTCGCAGTTAGTTGGGCGACGACATAGCGAGAATGACATAACGAGATCAGTATTGATCCTACTTACGTACGCTCAATGATTCATTGAATAATACGCGTTCGTTAGATGTCCTATGGTGTTTTGCACTCCCGGCGATTCGCGTCTGAGCGACAAAAATTCCAGACACTCACGTTTCATCGACCTAATTGACAAGACATTCTTCGAGCTTGATGGCAAAACTAATAGCCCTTTATATCGTGTCGCGAATGTTGATTTAACGACGCGAAAGAAGCAAAAGAACTCTCTCTCTCTCTCTCTCTCTCTCTCTCTCTCTCTCTCTCTCTCTCTCTCTCTCATCTCATATATACAGTAGATATGTATGTGCATAGGAAATTCCATGTCGAATAAGCCAGACTATAATTCAACAGTCGCGACTGGCACACCTCCGATCGAATTGTTTTTCCATCGATAAAATGAACCTCGAGAAGTAGCACCCAGCGCAAATCACCGTCGACGGAACATACTCCGCAGCTCAATTAATGCTTTATGTCGCAACGCGTTTTTATTTATTTCTGAATATCGATTTCACTCGAAATGCCTCGTGTACATGAATGTCGCGCTCGTTACTCGCCTCTAGGACACAGCCGCGGGCGAAATGCCAACTGGTGAGAGTGCGTAACATCGAGAAACGAGAGACGGAGAGCGAGATGTTAAAATTGTCGAAATCCATCCTTGCATAGAAAACAATAATTTTGAAACGATAGGGAAAGACCGAGGGACAGAATCTTCTCCCCATCTCCATCCTCGACTCTTTTCCTGTCTACCCGCTTCTCAGACGTTTATAAGGCACTCGCCAATGAAGATCCGTCTCTTCGGGCATCAAATCATGGGAGAGCCATTTCGTCGTTCATAAAAAACAATGTGTAGCGAAATTCGCGCTGAGTGCAGCGATCGAATAGCCCGGAGCATCCTACCACAAGTAGAATCGCCCGGTGTTCCATCAGACACGTGTTTTTTGTGCTTCGAGGAATCGTCAGATCGAATTGTATGTACACAAGGACATAACACATTCGCTTGCTCTCGACCACAGGGTGGGTTTCAGTTCCGTTGAGCTTCTCTCTCTCTCTCTCTCTCTCTCTCTCTCTCTCTCTCTCCCTCTCTCTCTCTCTCGAATGTCCAATTAAGCGTGGCACTGCTGCTGCTTCTAGCATCTGAGAGACGGGCGAGTCCAGTTGCAGTTCTATATTGATTTAATTATCTCGTTACCGCCGTGCGCAAAAATGCGCACTGGATAGTTCAGAAGTCCTTGCGCATATATACATATACACATGTGTGTGTATAGACTAGGCCGATCAATTACCAAGAGCTAAGCTTTGGTACAGGTTGATGCAGCTGCATCGAAACCTTTTCCGTTCTCCCCTTCGTCTCGCAAAGCCATCACGCTCGATTTTTCTTCCCATCGAACTCTTTCCTCGTCCAACAACGCTGATGTTGGAGATGTAAATGTCTCTCATCTTCCTTTCTCTCTCTCTCTCTCTCTCTCTCTCTCTCTCTCTCTCTCCCTCCCCCTCTTTCTGTCCCCCTCTCCATTTTCTCCTTTACTCCATCCTCCTCCTATTCCCCTCCAGCTGATTTATCGAAGTATTTCTAATCAAGCGAATGTTCGAAAGAGCGAGTGAGTGAGAGGACGAGAGGGGATTGTATTATTTAACCTTGTCAGATATAGGCATGTTCCGCCCTGAAGTTTGCATGCTAAACAGTCGCTCAACGTGGGTGGTTACAGCATCGACATTAGGAAACTAACTCCGTGAACGGACAATCGTTGTCCCCTTTTCTCCTGCTGTTCATTCCGGCTCGGGTCCTTTGGAAATGACGCTAATTACTTGATTAATGCGCGCGCAGCCGAGGCATTGTAGCGAATTTAACTGCGTGTCACAAAATTCTCGATCCTCTGTCGGGTTCGCGTGTGATTCGTAAACGTAAACCGTGAAATTGTGAATTTTTCATCCGCAACATGTGCTCTTTGATTTTTTTGTTCAGGTTTCGTAAAGAGCGAATTTGCGGAAGAATCTTCGTCCACCGCTGAATCCGGTGAGTTTGCTAACTTTTTTTTTTATCGGGACCTTTGCCACGTTGCACAGGTTGTGTTTTTTTGTATTTTTTTTTTTTGAGTATTCTTTGGACAATTGTAACATGGTCTAAGAGAATGTGTGGTGGTACCGCAGAGGGGGACGTTCGCGGGGCCAGAAGGGGCTGAAATCTAGTCGGGCAATCAATGAGTACGTGTTTATGCAAATGGAACAAGCCCCCGGTGAGCCGTGGACACGCAAACGAATTTTTTCGTGCTCGTAATGTGTACTACTCATATATATTTATATATAGTATATAGGTTTACCGTCGCCAAGTACACCATCAGGGTATTTCGATACTTTATTACATAGTAAACGTTGGAATATCTAAATGTGGTCGAGCACGAAGTTCCTTGAGGAATGAACTCAGAGGTCGCTAGAGGTTGGAGGACTTTATGGAACCTTGTGTCCTGCCGATATTACGTTATGTATGGTCACGCTCAAAGGACACACCAGCCGTGGCAGGATTTCTCGAAAAAAGGTTATTGAAAGGGCATCCGCCTCGTTGCGTGGGAGTGAAGACTCTCTTCGTACACGGTGCACGATGGATTTCCTTCTTTTCCGCTACGATCGATTTTCTTTGATCCTTAGCTTCAGACCTGGTTTATGGGGTATCGCATTATTGAACAATTCAACCGCCACCGGGGGCCGCATTGTTAGTTGTTAGGCACGCATGGTGCATGGGGAAGAAAAAGTGAGTTGGACCAACCACTTGTTACTTGGTTGAATACGAATGAGCTGTAGGGACTCTTCTTGTGCACTACAGCCTCGAGCTTGTAACTTATTTTTTTCGGATACTCGACTAACCAAAATCAATTGGTATCGTAATAAAGAACGAGATAGTTTTGCGCTACACTTGTACGTAGTGACTTACAAGTGAAAATGTTTCCTTTATTTCTGTCTTCTAGGCTACCCTGCGTGACCAACCTTCGTGGAGGATAGCTTCATTTAATGCACCAATCTGAGATGATTTTATTCATCAAAGGGGCAGGTACCTTTAGGCGAGGCAGAAAATTGCTGATTTTCGTGATTATTTTTTCAAGGAAAGATTTGTTAATCATTTTCAAGACTTAGGGTATGTTTCATTATTACTTTTGGCTGATACGTGGCATTTTTCCTTAATCTTTAAAAATTGGCACGGTTTCTAGACTGCATTTTCAAAACTGGCGTGGCGTATAGCTAAAAAACCAATTGACCGATTCTGATTAAGTTTGGTATCAATATTTTTATCCTTATTGTCTAAACATAATCCTAAATGATGTGGAACATAAAAAAAATTCTTTGCAAAATATTGCTATTTTTTTCGAAAATTCAATCTTTGTATCAAAGCGTACCATTTAATCGATTTCCAACATTTCGCACTTTTTCTTGGTTCATATTCTGCGTATGAGTGTTGATAAAAGAAAAATTTTCGTTGGTTTTTTTCGGATATATTCCGCCCACGCTACGTGTCACGCCGTCTGACAACATCCGCAGCAACCCGTAAAAAAATGACGGACATCATGAATTTGTTTCTCTCCTAAAAGTATCTCCCCCTCCGAAGTAATTCTAGGTAACGAAGGTATCTCGAGTGTTCTTACCCAAGTATAAAATAGAGTTGAAGTTCACATCGTTGTCACGCAATGAGGATTCTTTTCAATTTATTATTTTTATTACAATCCAAAATCATATTTAGCAGATTCAGGAGCAGAATCAGGCTAAATAAGGATCCTCAAAAATGTTCGCGTGACTTTCTTGGCTCATAACTTCCAAGGAAAATATGGAAAATAAAAAAATCACTTTCGTTGCATTTCACCGATGCAAACTTCAATGCCATAGTACAAAAATTAACCCAAGTTTAACTCTTTATCCAGTATCACCAGTAATGACAAGCAGTAATCCTTGCAAAGGTTGACCACGCGGTGTAAAGAGATACTAGTTTTATTCTCAGCCTCCAGGCATCGTTAGTAACCTCTGAACTTTGCATGACCAGCCTTGACGAGTGATGATCCTCACGAATGCTGGCTGCGTCGGTGGCTCACCAATGTCGTTAGTAACGCACATCCCGACAGCATGTGGCAACAGCTACCCACTGAGCTATCACAAACCGTTGCTCAAACTGGGTGATAGAAAAGTACTACCTACTTTTTTCCCCAATGATGAAGGTATGACGATTGCTTCGTAAAATTTCACAGACTTTCCGAGTCTTTTCACAACGAACGTCACTTAAGGGATAACGCCACTCTAGGATTTTCGAAAAATCGTTTTTTTTTTGCTTCAAAAATATTTTGGCGTCGAATACATCAACGTAGATGGACAAACGTATGGCGCAGGCATCGCAGATTAAAGGTAAAGAAAAATTTCAAGGATTTAAGTGCTCGTACAACTGTAAACGCGTTTTTCTCGACACCACTTTTTTCAAACTGGGAGGACGGTTTGCTCGACCACCGTTGCATGGATCGATTTGAAATTTTGATAGTAGCTTCACAATTACATTTTCTATGGAAGTACGTAGCCGTTTTTCGATTAAATGTAAACTTTTTTTTATAAACAATTGACTGCTAATTTATGGGAAAAAAATCGATTTATTTCTTTCAAAGTGCGCCATTGTTTCAAAATTTTATTTAAAAAATCTCTACATAGCCCCATAGCAAATGATATATAGATTACAATTCTTTTGCTTTCCGTCCCACGTCTTGTGCTTTATGAGAAATCCGTCCTCCCGCGAAGCTATTTGTAAAAAAACACGTTTTTCAAGATGGGCTCTGTCGCCGCCATTTTGCATGACAATTATAATAATTTTTCTTTTAAATATTTCAATATGTGTTAAATAAACCTTCTCAAAAGAAATCCTATTCCTTTCTTCATACTCCCAAAAAAAATTATCAAAGTTAGGCCTCATTTTTTGCCGCTAGTAGTGTTATCCCTTGACATTTTTTCCAAGATTCAATAAATTCCAATGGGCAAACTAAAAAAAATTGAAACCAGGTCACCGGGACAGTGCAGAATCCATATGAATCCCAATGTGGACTCCCTATGTGCAGCATCCCTGTCGAATGCCCATAGGGATGTGCCAGGATCTGGGGACTCCCCAAGAAACTTCTTCAGTGATACCAATCGATATGATCCCGTGCACGGGGGAAGGCATGACCCCACCGTTCCACCGAATGATTCGTGTGCGATGAGGGCGTAATGAGGGAGCTGCTCTCCTGACGGGCGAATGGCGCGGCCCATCCTCGCGTAGGATTCAAGCGCACGCGGCGAGTTTTTCAGCCGCAGGATGCGTCCAGGATGCGTTGCGTCCTTTCGCACTCTCGCGTGTATCCGTATACGCATCTTCACGTGTACGTGGCACGCACGTATGCGAGATTCTACCTCGTCGAATATTGAAAGAGTAAAAATGAAGTCGGTCGCGCGATGGCTGCGCCGGATCGTGTACACAACACGCGTGTGTCCTTTTTTCTTCCGAGATCATCCTGCGTGGACTCTCCCCCGAGTATAATAAACACGATCGCGGCAGCGATCAACGAGGGTATAAGAGAAAGAGGGAAGAGAACGGGAGACGACGAAGAGAGGCCTCGGCTCTCTCCCTTCGATCTTGCACGCCGCGGCACGCCCATCGCGGCTACCACACTCTGGCGCTATATACTCCCAGGACCAGGCGGTATTACGTGTTGAGTGTATGAAGGGGGGGGGGGGGGAGATATGAGTGTGCGTACGTGTGAAGAAAGGGAAGGCAATACTTCTCGTACATCGGCAATTGCCAGCTTTACACCTACCGGTATATTGATTTCGTCAAATTCTAGGTCTCGGTGAGAAAATTCATCGAATTTAGATCGGTACAACGAATTTTGTATTAGGCGCTGACATTCACACTTTCGAAAGTATACGGTATATTTAAGAAATAATGATAAAATTATGAAAATTTGGTATGTTTTTATATGAAGTATTTCAGAGGTCGTGTCAAAATTTCACGACAATTAGGAAGCTCGTTATTGAACAATTAACATTCACAAATTAAATGCTGTCTTATCGAACCTGATGTAACTTTGCAATAAGTTTTTTTTTTGACCTCTCAATTTTGTAATATCTACAATATACTAAAAGCAACGAAAACAAAACGAAGTTTATTGATAAATTTTTTTTTATTTCTTTTAAAAATTGTTCTTAACAAAATGTCAATTTTTGATAATGAGCTTCCTAATCGTCGTGAAATTTTAACACGACCTCTTGAATACTTCATACAAAAACATACCAAATTGGCAGAATTTCCTCATCATTTTTTATTTCAATCCTTAAGGAGGTTGAAGTAATGATAATAGAATTCTGAAAATTTCGTATGTTTTTACATGACGTATTCAGGAGGTCGTGTAAAAATTTCATGACGATTAAGAAACTATTTATTGAACAATTAACATAAACACGGTTCATAGGGACTCAACATCCTTAAGGGGCTATACCAGGGGAACGGTGTACGGAGAAAACGGGGGCCTCGAAGTTTAGAATTAATACTATGCTTCTAAAAAAAATATCATTAAGGGCAGATATACACCTAGGAACCGGAAAAAGGTCATTTTTGTGAATTTTTCCAAGGAAAACTATTTGAAATTTCGGATTGTGGTTTTAATTATCTAAAAGTATATACATTCAAAAACATGTTTAATTTTCTTTATTTAAAAATATCACAAATATACGAGGACATTGTATGATCCTTGGAGCGTCGTAAAAAAATCGGAACCCAAAATTTGTCGAAAATCAATGAACCGATTGCCGTGAGGTTTTTTGTGGTTATTCTATACACCATTATCTAGTACTTGTCATAGGATTTTTTTTTCCGTTACCTACTTTTTGTTTTATAGGCAAAATAATAACCAATTTTTGGCTCAAAAGACACTATTTATTTTCAAACGTACGCCATTTTGTCATAAACCGATATTTTCAAAATCGGCTATGACAAGTACTAGATAATGGTGTATAGAATAACCACAAAAAACCTCAAGGCAATCGGCTCATTGGTTTTCGAGACATTTTGCGTACCGATTTTTTTACGACGCTCCAAGGATCATACAATATCCTTGTATGTTTTCGATATTTTTGAGTGAAGAAAATTGAACATATTTTTGAATGTATATACCTTTAAATAATTAAAACCCCAATCCCAAATGTTAAATAGTTTTTCTTGAAAAAATTCACAAACATGACCTTTGTTCCGGCTCCTAGGTGTATATCTGCCCTTAAATATCAAAAGATATTGAATGGAAGGTAAAAATAGTAATGATGGTATAGCAATAATGAAGACATTTCAATTTTAACCTACGATATGGCACGTAAACTGATACAAATAATACATTTTATTCGGCATATTGTGATTTTTTGTAGTATTCAAAAAATATTTTGCCCACCTGATTGGAAAAATTAGTTTCCTCTATCCTACAAAAAGTACGGTATAAAGAGTCACATTTTCTATCATATTTGCTATACTTTTCTAGCACTGAATATTATAATTCTGGCAACCAGTGTTAGAATTTGAGGCCGTATTTTTCTCCGTGTGAAGATTTGGGTGATTTTCGGGAATTTTTTGGAGGGAAAGTACTCAATTAAATATTTCGGAAAATTAAGAATATATTTGGCTATATTTGACCTATAGTACATATTTTTTTCATAGAAAAATATTGAGATCCAAGCGACTTACGCGCTGCCTTCGGAGGCACCAAAAAAAAGTTCCTACACTGCTGACATAATCCGGCCGATTGAGTAGCTGAAAGCGAAAAAGGAAAAAAATGTCGTTAAACTGGAAGGTATTTCCTGTACAATGACCTACCCCTTCCCGATTTAACTCTTCTATCACTCCCTACTCGCACTTCGCTAATTTAACCTTACGTCCGTTGCGTCCAACAGCCCCCTTAAATTGCACTATACCGCATTTACCGGGGTACGGGGAAACTGTGAAAATCACGCGCCGGTATAGGCGGCCCCATATCCTTCTGATTCTCCGGTTCACGGCTAAGCGGTCACCGCATTGAGTATCGGCCATGCACAATTCACCATGCACTCGCTGCACAACATTCAACAGTGTCGGTGTATTGTAAAATACAAAAGATCTTATGTACTAGATTCTCACGCATTGGTCCTTCGTCATGCTATTTCACTCAGAAAGTTGCTCTTATGACTAAATGCTTTTTTAATGGGGCCTATCACCTGGAGGAACCTTTGCGAGCAGAATAAAATGGTAAGGAAGTAGTGTGCGAGTGTCTAATTCAAAGGAATATTTCCTTCAACCCATCTCTTCTACGATTCATAGCGCATTATTTATTCATGTAAAAAAAATTAGGCGGATACCGCTAAATTGAAGCAATCCACGGTGTTCAAA
Organism: Ophion costatus; assembly: GCA_951751655.1. Taxonomy (NCBI): domain Eukaryota; kingdom Metazoa; phylum Arthropoda; class Insecta; order Hymenoptera; family Ichneumonidae; genus Ophion; species Ophion costatus. The sequence continues at coordinate 17,451,376 of OX632362.1, read as the reverse complement.
TAGTAATATAGTAGATTGCCTAAAACTTGAAAAATACATATTATAAAAATTAAAGATCTTCCAAAGTCTGAACTCATCAAGATTCCTCAAAGAACAATACGGTATTAATACCGTTAAATCACCATTATCTTTATTAATTTACCTTATAAATTCCATGACAAATTTTACAAAATCTGCCCGCTTTAGCGATCCTTGCTAAATTCAACGAGGGCACTTTCAAGTCTCAAAAATGGTTTCCCATTATTGGGTAGTATTCCTACCTTACTTCTAGCACTAGGTAGTAGTCCCAAAAATAAAAGTATTTGTACACCTCGAAAAAGAAAGAATATGATATTCTGTGAATTATTTTACTCGATGATTTATTTCAAACAAAAATGTTTGAAATAAATTATCGAATATATGAGTAAAGAAGTAAATAAGAAAATGAGCATTTTCTTTTTACTGCAAATGTCCAGAACACACGTAGAAAATACTTTCTCGGTGGGCAATCACAGTGCAAATACTTTTTCCCCCACCTATTTAGGAAATTTACTTGCGATCGCGTTTTCCGACGTGCTCCAAAGTGTTGAGCATCCATAGAAAAAAATCTCAGAAAAAATCCATAAAACGAAGTTTCTTCTACGAGGACACTATATATATATACAAGGTGTCCTGTTATGAATGGATAATCCTGCAACTGTCGATAAGTTATATCACGTCCTACTATATGCTGGAATTTTAGTTCAGTAAAAGTTCCACAGTTTTCGAGATAAAAATCATCTGCTTTTGCTTTACCGCATACCGTTTCTACAGATGATAACTTTTTTGACCAAGTTTATTGAAATACTCTCGGTTATTCGTTTTATCTAGAAAAGTCTTATTTTCAACCTTAAACGTTAAGGAAACTTTATGAAAAGAGATCTTATGCCGAATTCTCATAAAAACCAACTCGCAAATCTGACCCTGATAGCCTGCAGTATAAAAAAAATTTGCTACTCACGGCATGCCAATTACTCCAAAAAGTTGCTTAGTTAATGTCGATTCGTATCATTTGTAGAAATCTCATGCGAAAAGCCAAAAAGAGATGATTTTTTCCAAAAAAACAACACAAAGCCCAAAATCTCGACAACCGTGGGACTTTTACTAAACTGAAATTCCAGCATATAGTAGGACATGATCTGACCTATCGACAGTTGCAGGATTATCCATTTATAACAGGACACCCTTTGCATATATGTAAACACACACAGATACTATACGTACGCATTCTTAAAGTGTAAAAAAAACCCCAGCATAGTGAACTCCAGGGGTCACCAGGTTCATGTTTCTGACTCGGATGGAGCCAAGATCAGACGAGAGGCTCGCTCGAGAGAGTTCGAGCCTCGATCGAATAAGAGGAGTAGCGAGAGAGTGAAGAATCGAACAAGGATCTCTCAAGCTCGTGGTACGTGAGAGATCTCCGCTTTAAACAACAAAAAAAAAAATAAGAACATACTCATATACTCCTCTTCGGGTGGCTGCCCGAAAGAAGCAGAAGAACTATATATATATATATATATATATATATATATATATATATATATATATATATATATATATATATATGTGTGTGTGTGTGTGTGTGTGTGTGTGTGTGTGTGTGTGTGTGTGTGTGTGTGTGTGTGTGTGTGTGTGTGTGTGTGTGTGTGTGTGTGTGTGTGTGTGTGTGTGTGTGTGTGTGTGTGTGTGTGTGTGTGTGTGTGTGTGTGTGTGTGTGTGTGTGTGTGTGTGTGCGCGCGCGCGCGCGCGCGCGCGTGTGTGTGTGTGTGTGTGTGTATGTATGTATATATATATATATATGTGTGTGTGTGTGTGTGTGTCTGTGTGCGTGTGTGAGCGTTCATACATGTATATAGTTCAGTACGTATCGGGAGACTCGGATCGATGATAATCATTCGAGCGGAAGCCATCTCTTCGCGGTTGCATCGCGTGAGCGGACAGCCCTGCCGACGATCGAATTTCCTCGGCATTCCGGCGGTGACGGCGACGACGACCGTGCTGCTACGATCTCCACACGTCTATAACCCGCGCGATCTTACCTCACATATACGTCGCAGGACTATATTCTGGAAAAGATGTGCGATCCGACCGTCGCGATATAATCCGTAAAAATAAGCTTGGTCGCAAAAAGCATCGGTGGCCAAAAAAAAATAAATATATTTTCGATCGCGTTGCTGCTCCGCGGTATATACGTCGACATTTATCGAATATCATAATCTTATCGTGTCTGTGAGCTAGCGAATCGAGTGTGACGAGTCTCGCCTGTCTATGGTAAACATACAAAAACGAGGAAAAAAAAACACGCCACTTTTCCGTTTCTGTGCGTTGCGCCATTATTCGTTTGAGAAAAGCGACGGCACTACGGGAGAGTGGAATTTATTTTTCACTTCATTAGTCCCACAGAAATTCCGCGAAAGAAATAACCGGAAATTTGATTACCACTTTGTATGCCGTCAACCTCGAATTTATACCAATTTCATCGATCGCCTCGTACATATGGATGGTATTGGCTCTGTGCGGAAAACTAGCGCCACGTAGCGTCCAGATTTTTGTCGGCTCTGTCAAAGGCTCTGTGATTGTGGTTATAATATTTTGATATATCGTAAAAATTAAAATCGCGCCGTTATCGCATTTTATTTGTTTGAATTAAGGATGTTGAGTCCCAAATCGCAAATGATGATATAATTCCGAAAATTTGGTATGTTTTTGTATGAAGTATTTCAGAGGTCGTGTAAAAATTTCACGACATTAGGAAGCTCGTTATTGAACAATTAACATTCACAAATTAAATGTTGTTTTATGGAAACTGATGTAACTTTGCAATAAGTTTTTTTTTACCTCTCAATTTTAAAATATCTACAATATACTGAAAGCAACGGAAACAAAACGAAGTTTATTGATACATTTTATTAAATTTCTTTTAAAAATTGTTCTTAACAAAATGTTAATTTTTTAATAACGAGCTTCCTAATCGTCGTGAAATTTTAACACGACCTCTTAAATACTTCATACAAAAACATACCAAATTTTCAGAATTTTCTTATCATTTTTTATTTCAACCCTTAAGGAGGTTGACGTAATGATGATAGAATTCGGAAAATTTGGTATGTTTTTACATGAAGTATTCAGGAGGTCGTGTAAAAATGTCATGACGATTAAGAAGCTATTTATTGAACAATTAACATTAACATGTTTCATAGGGACTCAACATCCTTAAATCAGCTCGTCTGGCCAAAGACGGCGAGAAGCGTTTGCTTTCAGTAAAGTGAAAAGGGTATGTAAATATTACTTAAACGTGTATTTTTGTTTACTTATAATCTTGTTATAAGACTAGAAAAATGAAGCTATAGTATTGCTCTTATTAAAAATTGAAATACATGTACTATTAGGTGTAGTAAAAAGAAATCCATTATTTTTGCATGAAATTGAAGGCAAAAATAATGGATTTTTTTTACTTCATCTAATATATATATATATTAAAAACTAAAAAATATAATAAAAAATATATATACTGAAAAATACATATTATAAAGGTTTACAATAAAACACTTTACAATATAATGAAAAAGTGTTTTCAGACCGAAATGAGCACAATTTTAGAGACCGGCTCCGAGAGTACAACTTCCAACATTAATTTCCAACTTTAAACTCGATCTAAGCGAAAACTGTTGGTATCTGCTAAATACGTCAGGGGCGTAGAAGAACTAATGAGGTCATCCAATGTGACAGCTATTTTTTTTCGATTTTTTAAGGAATTTTTTTTATGAACCATTAAAATACACATTCTTTGCATTTTCCACCACACACTTTTAAATATTTTTACAGTTCGTCAGAATGTTGTCAAACAAAAATAATGAATTGAATCGACTTAAAACGGTTCGGAAGACACTCGTGTAAAAGAAAGGTCGGTTGGCGGCTGCCATGATTCGTGAAATAAAAAAATTAAACGGCACTTAAATTTGCAGATCTGAGGCTATCGCCGGAACTAGAGCACAGTGGAAATATGAAAAATAGATTTTTGCACGGTTTGAAAAGTTAAGCTCCAACTTTCGTAATTTTTCTTCGACTTTTTCAACTTAAAAAAAAACTATGGCAGATATCAGAAATGTTTTATTCGGGTGAGAACTATAGAAGTGCTGACCCTACAATAAAAATTTAAGCGAAATCCGTTCAATAGTTTTTGAGATATCATGGGAGCCAATTTGAAAGATAAAGTTTTGAGAGAAACGCGTTTAAAAGTTCAAGTACGATTTACACAAAGAAAATGTTGACTCACCATTAGTCTGCTATGTCGGCTTCATATAACACGGACACATTTTTTGCAATTCGTGCAAAATGGAAATTTCGATTTTTTGGACCAGTCACATAGGATGACCGCCTTAAGGATAAAACACGACCGAAGTTTATTCATTTAAGCTCGTGTCATAATGTAAACCTCTATTTCCTTGAAGCCTTACAAAACTGCTCCAAAGGTAAAAAACGGCAGCTGTCAATTTGTTGCGTTCGTCTAATTTCCAACTTGCAGTAGGGAATCGATAAAATTGGCATTCACCATTCCTTCCCATATTTTTGCAATTTTCAACACAGAAACTGTGGTGGCCCATTTTTAATTTAAAAAATATATATTTTTAATTCGATCACAAAAATCTCGTACTATGCTCATACAGATTTGACAGATAACCAGCCGAGTTTATTGCAATTTTTGTCCACTACGGGCGCTGCGTTCGAATTCATTATCCCTACCCTACACTCTGCACAGCGCCAATAGGTTGTCGTCCGACGTATACAAATATTAATTTACCGACAAAAAGACCGTAGCTCCGCTCGGGAACCGCAAGTGGCAATTAAATCGAAAGGTTTAATTCTTAAGAAAATTCATGGGATTATCTCCACCTCCTTCGAAAAGCAACAGCGCTTCTCGTTTCATCGTACGTGACAGAAAGTCGACTCCCTGAAGTTTCGTACGCGCGTATACCTCATACACGTACACGTGCTACACATGCTCGTAGCTAACGCACGAAGAGAAAAAAAAGAAAGAAATGGATGTAGGATGGTGGCTCATGGCTCAGGCGCTGAGAGCTTCTCGTACACGCTCCAACCGTGAGCCTATACTTATGGCCTAGGTGGTAGATATGGAGCGGTCGATAATGATCCAATATACTGGTACATCCTCGCGAAGTAATTACAATGATGAGCGAACCGCTACCATCGCTCGACGGGCCCTATCGCGCTCATTTCGTATCTCTAACTATATACACACATCGCACTTTTGCTCTTTCGAACTCGCTCACCACCGCGTGGAAGACCTAGGCGTCGGATCGCGGCCTGTAGTCATCCTCTTCGTCTTTTTCTCGTTCTTCTCATTCTTCCTTCTTCTTCTCATTCGCTACTTCTGCTTCGACCTCTCCATCTTCATTCGTTTTCCTACACACCGTAAGAGCTGACCGCTCGCCCACTCCCTCTCGTATACACCTGTACAGGCCAACTCACAATGGGCGAATTGATGACAAGCGGAAGATGAAAGGGATCTTCGAGATGCGGCTTCAACTGATCCAGGTCTATTTTCTTTGTCAGACAATAAGTCCGTGTAGCCGATTACGTCGAGGGGGATTACGAAGTTGCGGTCGATCGTAAAGACTTCGTGCAAAATCAATGACAGTAAAATACCAAACTGTGCCAAAGTTGGAACACGAATGGACCGATGTTCATGAAGTTCGACGAGCTGCCAGTGAGGTTTGGATGGAGAATGGACAGCTGGAGGTACCTGGCTATCTATCCGGAATCGCCCTGTAGGATTTGCTCCACACGAAGCTGCAGCGAGGCCTGTGTAGGGTGTGTGTACGTGCACAAGAAGCCCGCGGGCCTCTCGCAACAAGAGCAAACAGCATCTTCCTCGGGTCGTCACGGGGCCACGGAGCCACCGCTGCTCTCGATGCTTCTTCTGCTGCTGTGGATCTTCGAGAATACACCCGATCTTCCTCTCTTCGAAATGATCGACGAAGCCACCGGAGTGAGTTCACTCGGCCGGAAGTGCGTTATCATCGATGACGTTTGGACATGACTCGAGACAGTAAAACCGCCAGTATCTTCAAAAGTATCCCATCCATTAATCGCTTTGCAAATGATTGCACCACGTTTTCTTCCGAGACTGATGAATTCTCTACCCAACTATAAAATTGACAACTAGCAGTTGTACATCGGAAAAATGATTGATGCATCCAGCGGGGTGTTTTGCGTCGCTGTGACGATCGACACGAGCCGTTGATCAGAGCTCTGGCAAACTTGCACCGCCCACGAGAGATACCTTGGTTTCCTGACGGGGAAGCAAGATCCATGCATCGATTTTTTTGCCAGGGGTAACCTGTTCCACTGGAGTGCGTGGTTGCAGATCCGGCTGCGATCAGGCTCGGGGCAAACGGTGCTTGGATAAATGGTGATTGCGTTTGCGGCGTGAACGTATGTTTTTTTCTTCTATTCAGTGTAACAACAGCACGGCGCGACATTCAACGACGCGTCACCAATGTCTTCGACGCCTCGCGTCCCGTGGAAGTTCCACGGGCTAGTCCGATATGGCCCGATACAATATATTTTTTTCCTCGCATATTTCTTTCGTTCTCGTTCTCCCCCGTCTAAGCTGATACATACTCGAGCGGAGGGTCACGACTTCGATCACGATTCAGAAATGATCCTCGATCGATCGTACTGTTGGGAATATCGCGGTTGTACCGAAGCGCCGGATGCTTCGCAAACTCTATCTCATCAGATGGCGCAATAATATATTTTTGCGTTGCTCTCGGGGGCCGATGAGAAAAGAGCGCTACGCGTTGCGAAACCCCATGCCTTTTTTCACACTGTCAAAATCAATGCTGACGCTGGAAGAGGCGCGGGAGGCCGCGAGCCCGACGGCAATCTTCTCCCGTGAATCGAATCGAGGCAAAATCGTATCACGAAGTGTATACCGAATTAGGATGAGTTTTAAAAAAATGTACGACACGGGTATGGTGGTGGTGGAATCGCAAAATCGTTCTTGCATATTTGCACAGTCCCGCGCACCCGACACCTGAGAGAGATGATGATGCGCCAGATCGTCACGATTTCGAGCTTACGGAGCACATTACGGGCGTCCAACCTTGCGCATCGGATAGGAACTGTGTGCTGCATTTGACCCAGTTCCGAGGAGACTCGGTAATCCGTTTCTCGCGGTTACAAAAGATGAGAAACGTAGCGCAGGTGTGTGTGTGTGTGTGTTTGTGTGTGCCGGTCTGCGGATCTCTGTATACGCGAACATAGTACCACATATATCTTGCACTATCATCGCGAGTCATAAACCATCCGGCTGCGAAATGTCACGAGTCATCATTCGGGGATCGACACGATAATAAGACAACGAAAGCACGCTGAAGATTAAAAAACAGCAGGCTCTGCAAAACGGTGGACCGCGAGAACGAGATGGTAACCAGACTGTGGTTATGCTTGATGGTTGTCTCCTGCAATGCATCTGTAGCTTCAATCACTGCTAGTACGGCAGAGGATCGTTTGGCGAAATATTCCAAAATATGTTCCATCGAAGAAATATCCCGTAGGACATGGAAAAGAACTTTCTATTTGAAATTATAAACCAGAATTTGTTGGATCTCGAAAAAAATATTCTTTCGTGATCCCTTGCACCAATTTGTTGGCGAGTTGCAAGATGCGCGCACATCTCTATAGGGATTTGGTAGGGACACCGCATATTGGTAGGACACCTCATTGGGACCCAATCGGATTCTTCACTGTTCCTCGACTTGCGCCGTCTGAGCATTTTTGCCACGTTCCAATCGAAAATATGCGAGCGGTCACGAAACGGCTACATGTATGATGATGTTATGTCAAAGCGCAGTAAAACAAATAACAAACGATAATTACAGAGGATTTTCTGTGATGTGATTCACATCGATATTTTAAGATTTATCATTTTAAGCGACTTATCCTTTGAAAAAAATTAGATTTGCCAGGTGTAGAGGTATAAAACCGGAATTTTTTTGTAAAAATTACACGTCTGTTGTTTGAAAATAATACAAAATATTCTATTCAAAATAATCTCCATTGTTATTTATATATTTTTCCCACCTCTCCGGCAGTTTATGAATGCCACGCAAAAAAAACGAATCTTCTTTTGAAGCGAGCCAGTTGTCGAGCCATATTCTTACATTTTTATACGAATTGAAGCGTTGTTCAGCGAGAGCGTGTCCCATTGATGCGAATGGATGATAATCGGACGGAGCCAAATCTGGAGAATAAGCCGCATGCGCTAGTATTTCCCAACTGAACGCCTCGATCGTTTCCCTGACCCGTTTTGCTGTGTGTGATGGAGCATTATCATGAAGCAAAATGACTTTGTGTTGCCTTTTTCCATATTCCCGTCGTTTTCCACGCCATGCTCATTTGCTGTTGGTAGCGATCAGTGTTAACGGTTTCACCAGGTTTTAACAGCTCATAATAGATTACGCCCTTCTGATCCCACCAAACACAGGGCATTGTCTTCTTTCCAACGCCGCAAACTTCAATGTCACGACACGTGTGGGAATTCACTTTGATCCCCACGACGATTTCTGCACAAGAAGTTGTTCGAGCAACGTTAATCTTTCATCAAAGGGAATATTTAATCTAAAATGTGTTCATTGTTTGATTTCCAAAGACATGTTTGCAAGTCTCCATTTACGGACGGTCCATTTTCTTACCAGGACACTTTCAGGCAAAATGTACTTAAAATTAGACCATGACTGCGGGCAGCCCAATCAACCTCGCACGATTCTGTTTCATGCGCTATGACGTCGCAAGCTCGATCAATCCTGATTCCTGAAACGGTCAAGTTTTCCGTTAACTTTCGAGTTAATGACGTTTGATTTCGTGGAAGTCTCATTCTCCCGATGATTCCTGTATGCGAGCCTGTCCTCTCTTACCTGTTAATCTACCACGTACACGCGAAGAAGACGGTTTTGCCGCGTACGTGTTGCACGGGCCAACATAGATATACATGTATATTGGCATGGATATGTCGTTCAAGGACGGCGGAGAGGGTGCTACGCCACTGTGTTGTATACTCTTTGATGGTGGTCACTGCGGTACGGAGCTCATGGGGCTACCCGAGACCAGCGAGAGCACACGCGTAAAGGCGTACATGACTAATATATATATATATATATACGTACGAAGGATATTATAGTTGATATCTATAGCCACGTATTCTATATAGAGGAGTCAGCGGTGTGTATGCGGGCACCCAAGTGCACCACTGCTGCAACGGTGGATCGCCGTGAGGGCTTTGGTCCTCTCTCTCTCTCTCTCTCTCTCTCTCTCTCTCTCTCTCTCTCTCTCTCTCTCATCGGGCCCTCTCTCTCGCTCCCTCTTTTATTCTCATTCTCCTCTCATTGCAAGAACTCTGACGGGTCGGTACGGGACGCGACGGGGTGAAGAGTGAAGAGCACACCGCGGGGAATATACGAGGAAGAGTGCGCGGAGATGAAGGTGAGGCACAAGGGGGGGTATAGAGAAGGGGAAGCTGAGGTCGACCGGGATAAACATCTGAGCCCCGCCCGGCACCCGAGGCTGCTGTTGATCCTCTTGCTCGTCCTCCTTCTGCTCCTTTTCCTCAGATTCTCCTTTTCTTCTGCTTCTTCGTCTTCGGTTTCCTCTCTCCTCTTTTTATCCTCATCCCGCCGCTTCTTCTTCATCTTCTTTTCCGTACTCTCCCTCCGGCGACGACCTTCTTCGTCCGACGCTCTCGAGCAAGTGTCCGAGCATCCTCCACGCTGTGGCTCTCCGGTTGTCCAAGTTCGACCAGCGTTCCTCCTTCTTCATCATTCGGTGACTTATTTTCTCTTTATTCATCGTCTCTTCCATCCAGCCTCTCACTTCGCAGCCTTCTTCAGGCTCGCCCTTTCTTACCCGTCGATTCTATCGCTCCTCGAGACTGGATCCCTACTTCTGGCTTTGCGGCTGGCGCTGGGCCGTCTTACTACCGTTTTCAAAGCCACGGCATGCAGCGGTGCTGAACAGCCTCACCTCTTGTGCACCTTACCGCACTAGCCGGGTACAGTCGATGCGCAGCTTCGTGTATACGTTGTACACATCTACACACCTATACTCGTGCGAAGTGTAACAACTTGTATGGAATCGAACCGATGAGGCTCCCGGAGGCTGCAAATAATGCCAACTGAAAACCTCCTGGTGTGAAGAATGCCAATGACTCGTGGTGCGAAATAGGATTTCGAAGAACGCGGCCGGGAAAATAAGGAATATCGTTTTTTTTATAACGTGAAGGCGAGTGAACTCGTTGTCGAAACAATTTGACGCGATCCAGGCCCCAACGATCAGGCTCGTGCTTCCAACCCGCCACCTTCCTTTCTCCGTTCCTCTCGCCATTTCAATTCGCTACGCTTCATGTACCAGCTAGTTCTGTAACGCTCTCCCTGCCCACGAGGCTTGCGTTTTTATCCGTTTTGCCCAGCACTTCGAACTACCGTTCACCGAGTGCCTCTCTTTTGCCTCTCGTGGAGGCAGAGAGAGAACGAGAGGCCAGGAAGAGCTCCCAGTAGTAGCTTCCTCAATTCGCGGCGATCGCGAGTGCCACGACCTGGTATCCCTTGCAGAACGATGCATTCCGCGGACGATGCAGCCAGAACGAATAATGCCGCGAAAAAAGGCCATTTAACGACTGAAAGAGGAAGAAAAGAACTGTGTCACCTCACGGGGAACTACTCGAATGTCGAGGGATCTGACAGTTCCGAAGTCGGGACTGCGTGATAGGAGTGCGTTTCCAATGCTATTGAGATCAAATAGGTGAGGAGGATCGATTTCTCCGTCGCGCACTCTACTGACGCGATGGCCATCCAATTGCGGTCGAGTTCATCATTTTGACGTAAGTCATGCGGCATATGCAGACAGGCGTACAGCAGACGGAAGAGCAGCTGAATACGGCGCGGGTCGTGTTCGTTGCAGTGCGGACAACACGCTGTTGCTTGCTGCGTCATGATTCTCTACACTTTGTGGTCACAGTTGATGTCCCGGCTTCTCCGCGCGTTAGATCCGCTACTTCCGCATATATAGGGGAAGTGGGGGCAAGATGAAACGCCAAGGTCATGTTTGAATAGGACAATAGATATCAATTAGTCAACTCCAATTATTCTTTTTAACTAATCAATATTTATTCATCTCTCAATTTTGGAAAAAAAACCGGTCTTTCCGATTGATACCGTACAATAAATATTTTTAATGAAACCTTTACACCCATCTTACCCGATATGCAGGCCAAGATGAAACAGCGCTGGAAGCATGATGGGATAACATTACTGGTATCTTCCGCACATAAAAATGGTTTCATTGTCAATGACAGCAATTTAATAAGCCAAACGTCTAAGTTCTGTAGTGTTTAGTCCGAATAATCTTGGAGACAATAATTATTGGCACCTTTCACATGCAAAATGGTCTCATTTTCAATCCCAGCAATTTAATGAGCCAGATGTCTAAGTTCTGTAGTATTTAGTGCGAATAATCTTGCCTCAATTTTTTTCAATCATACGTTGGTTCTTCTTCTTCCTCTGGTAGAACCATTGGTTGAAAGGGAACCACAACCTCTACTAGTTTCATTTCACCCTTTCTTATTGCTTCAACACGTCTCATGAACCTTGAACATTTTTCACAGACCGTTCTTATTATATTAGTACTTGGTACTTTCACTGTGTTCCCTTACCACAGTCGATGCTTTCACACTCACCTCCCCGTCATGTCTTCAAACTCCAACTGTGCTCCAAACTCCAACTGTGCTCGCACACACTGTTCAGTAGCTAGGCTTATGATTCATCTTGCCCCTAGTTCCCCTACGTCATACGTTCCGGTTCTATTCCCTGCGAGATCCTGCTGCCTCCACATGCGCCACGGTATACGTGGAGAGAGGAATCTTCGAGTCTATGGAAAACGATACTCTTTGGAAACAGAGCATGTTGGGAGCGATCGGAAAGAGCGGTTTTTTCGTTCCCAGTTTTCACTACGATCCGAGAGTCATGCTCCGTGGTGGAGGAGGCAAGAACGTCATGAAAAGAAGGTAATATTATTGGTCTTAGCATGGACGATAAAACAACCGGAATTTCCTGAGCAGCCAAAGGTGAACGCGAGAGGTTGCCAAGAGGATAAGACGGAACGGTTTGTAATGTACGCTCGGTGGTATACATCATCGAGTATGAACATCTCGATGTTGCCGCGTTAAAACTTCTTTCTTCAGCGCGTCTCTTCCTCCTCGTCTTCTTCTTACGCTTGCGGTTCACCTCGCAGCTTCCCTCTCCACCGAAGCCTATTGAATAGTTTACGGCTTTTAAATAAGGGGCCCTCGTTCCCAAACAATTTGCTCGTCCCGTAGATTGCTCGTAAATAAAGATAATCTATTCGACCCGGAAGATAAAAATCATCGGTCTCGGAACGCGTCCCTCGGGTCCTCTTGGGTCCAGCGCAGGAAATCTCGGCTTCAGTTCTGCGTTACGCGTGTGCTCTTGTGGCTTTTGCACTCGGGCTCGTAGCAGCGCGAAAAATCTTAACAACGAGGCAAAAGCGAGAGTTTTTTACTTTACCTGTGTGTATGTGTGTGTGTGTGTGCGGGCGCGCTTGAGTGTGTGTGTGTGTGTGTGTGTGTGTGTGTGTGTGTGTGTGTGTGTGTGTGTGTGTGTGTGTGTGTGTGTGTGTGTGTGTGTGTGTGTGTGTGTGTGTGTGTGTGTGTGTGTGTGCGTGTGTGTGTGTGTGTGTGTGCGTGTGTGTGTGTGTGTGTGTGTGTGTGTGTGTGTGTGTGTGTGTGTGTGTGTGTGTGTGTGTGTGCGTGCGTGTGCGTGGGTGTGTGTAGTGGAGAAACTCTTTGGATGCGATCACGGTGTGCTGCGAGGTGTTCCAACGCTCGTCGCCTCGATTTCTTCCTTCGTTCGTTCCTTCGGCAGTGTTTCTTGGTTGGTTCGCGGGTGAACGATCCTCCAGTTATTCATTTTTACGTCGCTCATTGCTCGGATTTTACGAGGCAAAAATTATGAAATTGCACTTTGTTCGCCGATGCTCTCTTACCTGGCTCTTACCCTGCCTCTTTCTCCATCTCGGTGCACTCTTCCTCGCGCTGCTTTGTGCTCGCGAGCTTTTCTCGCTCTCGCGCCCCGTTACGGGGTTCACCCTCGACGGAATCAACGGAGTTTACCCTCTGGCTACGAGCGACCCTTTCTTGAACTCCCTTCCCCTCTCGCGCTCTCTTTCTCACCGAACTCGGTCGAAAAACGTGTTTGTCTATATGTAGAAGAGAAACAACAAATCTCGGACGACTTGTCGAGAAACGAACCAACCTGTTTCGAACTTTCTATCGTTTTCTCATATTATACGTGAACTCGCTCAGTCGACGGGCCATATCCGCGAGCCTCTCGCCAAACACACGGCTTTTTCCTGAAAAAGTTGCAACAAGGGCGCTCTAATTGTCGATTTAATTCGTATCGATAAAAGCGCCAAGACATCCAGTCGTCATAACGCGGACTCGAACCAGGAATGGAATGATACACTTGCTCGTTCTGTGCCAAGTTTCTCCACTGATTGGCTACCAATTTAGCGTTGTCGCGAACGGTATAGTTTTCTTATTTTCATCGCTGTGTCCCTCATTAATGAATTTAAGGCGTTGATCTCTAATTGTTAAATACACGTAGTACTGCGCACTTTCGTACTCTCGTTAACCATTTTATGCTCGAATATTATACGTGGTCCGTAGAGTGTACCGCATTTTTCAACGTGCGCTACCACTTTCCTTAAAACGAACGTATGATACGTAGCTGGCTCCTTTTGTTCGTAGCGGTTGTCGAGATCTTTGGACTCGACGCACAATCGCAACACCAATAGAAGTGCGACTGTCTTTTCTGTCGTGGTGCTTTATCCGTGCGCATTGTTTATCCACCATTTATTTATACGCGCATACATACGTGGGTACCTTTCGAGGTGCGTCCAACATCGACGGATGGACCAGGCGGCTCATTCTATTGGAACGAAAATCTAGCCTTTGTCTTTGATGATACCCGTGCAGAAATTCCCGTAAGGAGCCAATGGGGTTCGCATAGTTGCTTCTACTCCCTGATAGGGATTCACTGGACCATCGCATTGGACCTCTACACCGAAACGTCACGCTCGTACATTTGATTCCTATTGGGATTCCCCATTGGAATCCAATATACGAGGCCGATTTGTATCCTGAAGGATTCTCACATTGTCGAAGAGAATCTAATACGATTCTTGATGGAGCTCATCGCATTTTGGACGCTGATTTTTCTAAATATCATGTATACATGTTCAAAATGAGCGGATCTTAAAAAAGATCTTAAAAAAGGCCTTAGGCCACAGTAACGGGTATAAAATCATGTGCGAAATTAACAATTATTTTTCGTATGAAAAAGTGATTCACTCATAAAGTTAATTACACATCTATTTAGTATGAATATCAAGCTGCTAGAAAATATATATATATTTTTTTTCGATGTACAAAATGGCCGACTACTAATATTTTCTTTTGTTATCGTTTTTTAGGCACTCAGCGGCGTGACATTTAGCATCCACAATTTTTTACCTAGAACAAAAAACAAAAATTCTCGTCAACCTACATTAGAATACCTAGAGAAGTACGCACGGAATTTAAAAAATATTGTTTTTTTCAAAAGTTGTAGGTATTTGCACTCAAGAAATGAATTTTCAGTGAAAAATTTCGTTATATCTGCTCATAAACTGCTCATAAAATGAAAAGTTTTCGATTAATCAGAAATCCCGTACGTACTTCTCTGCGAAATGCAATTAGGAACATAACTTTTAAATTTAAAGTAAATCGAGTGAAAATTGTCGAAGTTATTTCTCACGCCAAATGGAAAAAAGCTGTTTCGAGAAGTTTCGAGTAGTCGGTCATTTTGTACATTGAAAAAAAAATTAAAATTGCTAACAGTTTGACATTCATACTAAATAGATGTGTAATTACTTTTATGAGTGAATCACTTTTTCATACGAAAAAAATTGTTAAATTCGCACATGATTTTCTACCCGTTACTGTGGCCTAAGGCCTTAAGGGGTCTCACTTTGCTCTCACTTTGGACGCTAAAAAGGTTATTTTCATGAATTTTTTGATAGGTTTATATTTTAGATATTGATATAAAAGTTGTTACACTTAATAAATACACTTTCGAAATATATTTTTTTTCAATATATTTTTTTAAGTCACTATTTATAGACGAAAAAACAAAACAAAAAACGTGTTTTTTCACCGTTTTGGCAAAAAATAGTAAATATTCAAAATTGTAAAAATCCTTGATATGCGCTATAGCTATGGTTGTAAAGAATAGGTGGTTCGAACTTCATAAGGATCGGTTCAGTAGTTGCGGAGATTTTATCAACAAGCCGTCGAAACACGTTGTTTCGAGAAAAACGCGCTTAAAGTTTATTTGGGCTACATAAATACATTTTTTTAATGTATTTCGAAAGTGTATTTATTAAGTGTAATAACTTTTATATCAATATCTATAATAGAAACCGATCAGAAAAAATAATGAAAATAGCCATTTTTAGCGTCTAAAGTGAAAAGAACTCTTACAAAGTGTATCTTAAAAATCGAATTGAATCACATCACTGAAAGTCCACTATAATTATCGTTTGTAATTTATTTAACTGGACTTCGGCATAAATCACCACACACGCTCACGAGACGTGTCCGTTTTGTCCCGTGACTTTTCACATATTTTCGATTCGAACGTGGTAAGAATTTCCAAAGGGCGTCATCATCGCGGAACGGTGCAGAATCCAATTGGATTTCAACGAGGACTCCTCTGTGTCCCCAACAGATCTCTATAGAGGTATAGGTGCATCTTGGGATTCCCCAAAAAATTTGTGCACGAAATCACGAGAGGATACTTTTTTTGGGAGATTCACAAAATTTTGTATGTGAATTTAAAATAAAAAATGCTCGAACCTCGTCAATTGGGGAAATAGCGTGGTATCGCTTTGAATCCTAATGTGGATTCCCTACATGCTCCTTATCAGATCCCTGCAGTCTCCTGGTAGAATCCCCAACTCCCCCAACTACCCGAAGGGACTCTCCAACAAATGTCTGATCGGGTAAGCCTCGCACGATTCATCCACCCCTCCGCAACCTTTCACATTTCAATTCACTCCGTTCACGACCTTTACCGTTGCTTACTCATCGGGATGACCACGAGATATTCACGCTTATACACCTCCACATACACTCCTCCACAAAGCGCAGCCTCGCAAGGACACACGTCGAACATTCTTTTCCTCCAAGGCGGAGGTCCCCACGTACATGCCCAGCATAGCCTGCATATCCATTACAATATTTATGATCACGAGCTGACACTCCAATTTAATCGTCAACGAAAAATGGCTCGGAATCGTTATCTATGGATGCAGCCTTCACTCTCTTCTCTCACACACACCCACACTCAGCACTTGTGCGGAAAAACCGCTCGCTAACTTTTACACTTTCGCAAATTTTCACGCGTGTGAGTTCTCGTCGACGATTAAAAAATTATCCACTCGCGATGATGATCGCCCGAGGTTTATGGCGCGTTTCACGTGATAATTGCATACTTTTGCTGGGGAATACGCAGCCGCGTGTCTTTCGTCTCATTTCTCCTACGCGGCTCACCGCTACATACGTACACACACTGAATGTGAGAGAAAAGTGCATAGTATTTACAAAAAAACGCGCATGGTAAAAGAGAGTCGAATTCCCTGGTCGAATTCCCTACATTTTATTTTCACCGCAATCATAATATGGTTAATACAACTATAAGCGAAAAGTATACGTGAACATGCGACTTTGGTGGCGTGTTTGACAATCTAGGATCTCCGAAATTACTAGACACTATTGTAAAAGGCTTTACAATATCGATATGGTTAATTCAGCTATAACACAAAATCGGCGCACAATTACTAATGCTACACTGGTGAGAGCAAAGTACATGGTATTTATGAAAGACGCCCACGTCAAAAGAAGGCTGTATAGTTTATTGGCACCGTTATCATAATATCGTTAACACAACTATAAGCGAAAAATATATCTAAACATGCAACTTTGGTGGCGTGCTCGACTATCCATTGTCCCCGAAAAAACTACGAACTGTTGTAAAAATATTAACTGAATTAACTATATCGATATTGTAAAGTCATTCACAGTAGTTAATAGTTAGTTCAGGGATACTAGATTAACAAAACACACTACCAAAACGGCATGATTAGATAGACGCTTATAGTTGTGTTAACCATATTATGATAGTGAAGACGTAAATCATTTGTGGAACGTGTCAATAAAGTAGAGACAGCGGTGGCACGCTATGATCGTTATAGATATATTAGAGCATTCATTTGTCCGTTTTTAGAATTCGATATTTCGAAAACTATTGAGCTGCGACAAAAATCTACCAGCCACCAATAAAAAAAATCGCCTATAAAAAATCGTAAATATAGATAGGTAGGTCGTAGGTTCGAATCTCCATGAAGGTGAAATACTTTCTTCGATAGGAATCATTTGAGGACGTCAGGGAATAACATATCTTGATAAACAATCATACAGGTAGTACTCTCGATTGAAATTTTTTGAATTGTTGAATTTATGAAATATTATATGCATTAAGTAGACATACCATTCAATTTGGTATAAATCACTATTTTTGGATAGTGCAAGGAAATATCCACTTTATGAAAACCTACTATATTATATGGCATTGACAATCAACGTATGCTTGAAAGATTGTTGGTTGCGGTTAACATATGAGTATAGTTAACACAACTGCTAAAATGTCATAAGCAGTACTATATTTTAGGCAGTAAGCATGACTATAAAATATTATTGTCCCCTCAGGGTAATATAAAATATAGTTGAAATATGGTTGAAGTTACTATACACTTCTCTCAGTGCATGTACTCAGCAACGTCTTTTTTTCTTCTCCTTGATGATCGTGCAGGGGTCTCAACTGTCAAATTTATCGTCCATAGTTCAACGCGTCCTCGCAGAAAGTCCTCAGTTCCGGTGAAAGACGATCTTTCAACGTGCGTGATGATAAAAAGCAGGGGAAACAAGAACGAACGTTTAACTCGAGAGAGAGAGAGAGAGAGAGAGAGAGAGAGAGAGAGAGAGAGAGCTCACCGAAGTGGCATTTTCACATTCATCATCGTAAATTCGTGCCACGAATCGCCATTGAACATACACTGTTGCCAAAAACCGTATACATCGATAAATCCACGTGTGTGCGTGCATATACGTTACACCTTGTAAATAGGTGTAGTCGTTTCGTCGTTTCGTCCGCAGACGGTAAAATCACTTAAAATTCCCTCAACGGCGCGCCTGGTCGATCCTCGTCGTATCTTCGTCGCACGGTAGTCGTTTCAGCGAGCCTCAATCAAGAGGACACCCGATTTTATCAATGGCTTCGCGTCGTGAAAATACGTAAAGCTTTCACGCATGTATAAATATACAGCGGCAATACGATCGAATCCGGATGTTCGTTACAGCGTTTTGATATGCGCATATCGGCCAAATTATATCCGTTCTCGCGAGCGACGAATTAATTGCGGAATTCTCGACGGGCCCGCGTCAACGTTACCGAGGAACAGACGATGGAAAATCGAATGTTCTTTTTGTTCTCTGATGGCACGATAGAGCCGCGGCGATTAAGATATTGTCGGCAACGACATTCTTCACGGGGCAATAATCTATCGATTTTTCTTTTTAATTGATCGTCGCGCCGCTCGATAAACTCGCGAGCGAAGCCGCGAAGTGCCGAGCCAGCCCGTAAATATTGCTGTCTGAATTTTATGGAAATTCTAAGCAACCGCCTTTGCTCTTGTGGGAAAAAGAAAAAAACAACGGCGCACCTCTTCTCATCTTCTCTCCCTCCTCGTGTCTTCCTTTTTGCCATCCCGTTGAACGCGCGCGTGTCACTCTATTAAATCTTTGCGCCCATCCCTTTCTCTCTTTCTCTTGTATGCAGCGTCTACATGAATTGTCACCCAATAAAAGTTGTCGGGAAGATACGAACCAGCGCCTGGCGTTTTTTTCCCCCAACGTGCTCATTACTGCGGCTTTTCGCTCCCTTTCTCTCGCGCGGCATTTGTGTGGGGCGTGTGGCACGAGATAGAGTGTCCAGGATGCGCGCTTGCAGGCATACATCATAATAAAAATTCCACGGTACGCCTTTGGATCCGTGGCCGGGCTTATTGTTTTTACGCTCTTTCCGAATATGGCTCGCGACCGCTCGCTCGAAGATTGGCTGCTTCTTATTTCGCGAATCCACCAGGAAGCCCTTGATCACCTGGTGCTCGCAATCCCTTCTTCGGCCGCCGCGTATAGATATAATTATCGTATATTTCGAAGGAAATTAAATAGCGGGCAACTAATTATGTCATCAGCAACGCGGACGTTGAGGCGAGAGTTCGTCGTAAATCAAAGAGTCTTTATTTCAAGGAGGAGAGATAGGGGCAAGAGAGGAAGACTTCATCATCGACTTCGTCTCTCTCTCTCCCTCTCTCTCTTTCTCTCTCTCTCTCTCTACTCTGAATCCGAGTGGATCGAGTCATTTCGAAGAGATACTCTATCTCCCTGAAGTAAACGCGCCCCTCTGGAGACGCACAGAGGAGGATGGAAAATGACGCGGAGAATGAGCCAAGAGCAGCGTCGAGGGGAGTGAGTGGAGAGGCAATACGAGCGAAAAGGTCCTGGATCGCAGGCTTCGGGCGGTTGCGAGCGACGAAGACGACAGACGCGCGGCACGAAGGGGAGCCTCAAGGAGAAGGGTCGCAAGAGAGAGCGTATCGCACACCTTGGATTTTACTACCTTCCGCAACGTCTCAATTAAATCTTTGAAATCTCGAACTGCCTATACGCAGAGTAGGTATGTGCTTTGCGGATATATCTGTATACACACGTATATCCATTGCCGATATGCTCGGGCACCTTTCTACTTCGTATGCATATGCATGTATATGGCATACATGGATCGGTCGTTTTGTCGCTGGGCTATAAATTTTACGCCACGGGCGCATCCGCGCGATCCCCTCTCTGTGTCATTTCACCCGGTACCTTATCCACGCCATTCTATCGTTTTCATCTCGCGAGCTCTTTTCTCGAGCATCCTCGTACCGCGAGTGATCCTCGCCGTTCAAACCTCACAATCCTCCGATGTGCCCTCAATTCGTGCTTGACACACACGTCATTATACGCGTGCATACTGTGAGGAATAATATGCGCGCACGCACGCACGCACGCACGCACGCACACACACACACACATACCCACCCCCACACACACACACACACACACACACACACACACACACACACACACACACACACACACACACACACACACACACACACACACACACACACACACACACACACACACACACACACACACACACACACACACACACACCTCCACACCCACACCCGCGCACCATCCACCCTCACCTACACATGAGCGTGCTTACACACACCTACACACACGCGCCCACATTCTTACGCGCCCACACCCGTGCACACCCACACCCGCGCGCACACACACACCTACACCCGCACACGCACCCCCACCTACACACATACGCACACACACCTATCCATCCACACCCACACACACACCCACACACACACCCACACTTAGACACATAAGCACACACACCTACCCATCTACACTCGCGCACACACCCACACACACGCACGCACGCACGCACATCTAGACACCCACGCCCGGGCATCGTCCACCCACACCTACACACACACGCGCGCACACGCACACCCACATATGTGAATATGCTTGGTGGCAGCTTACACGATTCCAGCACCACGTCAGTTTCTCGTGGGATTATACGAGACCGTTCCTTCTCGGCTAAGCGACTAATCCCTCGAGTCTCGTCGTGGACCCCTCGACGAGAATCCGAACACCGAACGATCGACTGTAATCCACCTGCTTACGGATCGACGAGGAACGAGGAAAATAAAACACACGCACACCGACGCCCAAAGAATGTCCGAGTTCGGGCGATTTCGGACTTTTATATATTCTCGTTCGAACAATTCTACCGTTCAAGCTGGTGTCGTTAAACCATTTTTTTTCATGGTGGCTCCAGGCTCCCTCGTAAAAAAATAACGATTACAAGACGGCAGTGCGCGAGCGTCGTTGAACGTTAATTCCAAAGAAAATTTGAAGATTCTCCCCGTGAAGATAAGAGACTAGTTCGTCAGCATTGAATGCCTAGAAAGCCCATCGTTCTTGAGCTGGTTCACGTGTTATATGGCAATTTGCGCAAGTATAACGGGAATGCAGAGTTACGTTTTCGTCATTTACGATCGTGTTCCCTCGAGAAAAACCAGGCAGTTCTTTAAATACCGGGCATGTGCTCAAGTGGACGAGGAGCTTCACTTGATTTCTTTTACGAGACTGGTATTGTTGATATATATATTTATTTTTTGGCGACTCTCTTGATGTTCGTTCCTCTCGGCAGCTTTATATTACCAGGGGCACTTAAACAGGCGGCCTCGAGGTACCGCACACGCGTCACGATGTCCGCTGTCAACTTCATTCACCGTACAAGCCAGTAAAGAGCGATATTTAAACGGAATTCCCGAATTTTCGTCGTTAGCGTAATTATCTGGTAGTTGGATGGCAGAAATACGGCAGCTTGAAGAACGGTCGAAAACGCCATGTGTACTTGTACATATAGGGTTCTATATACGTATTAGTACCAAGGAAACAACAGCAAGAGGGCAGAGAGGATGGGTGAAATTTCTTGGGTGCTTCTGCGGCCATGATGCAGTTTCTCACGTCCTGCTGCATCAGCGCCAGGTACATCGGCAGTCAGCAGTCATCGTATAACGACGCGTTAAACCTCCATCGCACGGTGTTACGCTGCCATATTCCTCTGCGAAACGTGTAATTCCGGAGGCGTTCTTTATTCCGCGAAGACGAAACGTGGAGTCGAATGAGTGTGTGTGTGTGTGTGTGTGTGTGTGTGTGTGTGTGTGTGTGTGTGTGTGAGAGAGAGAGAGAGAGAGAGAGAGAGAGAGAGAGAGAGAGAGAGAGATGCTGAGAGCGTTTGGTTGCTTGAGAAAGGAGCAGGGAGGCAAGAAAAGGAGGATGAATAAGAGGAAGCAGCGGGGATGAAGAGGGTTCATCGAGGAAGAGAACGCCAGGCTGAGAGACGAGGATGGTTCTTAATGCTCACGCTGCGGATATGGAACGTCCGAATGGTGAACGCATTAACTCCTCGCCATCTTCTTCGACGCATAACCGCTATATGTACATGTGGACCGGGAATGGGCATCGGCCCCCAGGAGTCAAATATAATGTGGAGAGGTGCGTTCTCGCCAAGTGGCTCTCTCTCAGCGGTCGATCTTTGCGCGATACGAATGAGAAAAAGCTAAAGAGGGAGGGAGAGAGAGAGAGAGAGAGAGAGAGAGAGAGAGAGAGAGAGAGAGAGAGCCCCGTTATCGTAGAGCCCATCTTATCAAGGGCGGCCCGGGACGCAAGGGGGAGGATAAATCATCGGGCTGCCACGACGGGGTACCTTTAATTACCGTCGGGGGCACACGGCGGTGCAAGGAAAAATATGAAGATGTAATGCTTTCGCGTATGGGAGATGCTGCTGTATGGTTCGCCCGCTGATCTTCTTCTATATCCGACACTGTGTGTGCGTGCTGCGCATTGAATACGGGAAAAGAGCGCGGAAATAAGATATAGAAGGAGACGAGAATCCCATAAATAATGACATGTGCGAGCGAATGACTCGGGTTACCCGCTCTTTTGGCAGTTTTTATACGCCTTTCCTCGAGAATGTATTTGTCAACGGGAAACTTGGTTTTCTCGGAAACGGGTGGAAGCTGGATGCGCTGGGGTGTAAATCGTTTAGACTCGGAGAGGCATTGTTCGTAGGGGGTTGAGGCCGGGTTCCTCTTTGATGGTCTGGGAAAAGACAGTTTTTCTGGGTACATACAAATACAGGTTCGAACAATCTACAACATTTATATCCCCGAAATAGAAAAAAGCGAGTATCTAATATTCGTAATACCGTCTATAGCAAAAAGCCATAGATCGAGACTACGAACTTCGAAAGTGTAGATCTCAGAAACGCAAATGACCGATGGTCCGAAATGGTGAATGCCTAAAATGGTGAATACCAAATGGCTAACATGGCATGGCTGCCTGACCCAACTGACCGCCAGCGTCATTTGCCAACTTCACTCTCAAGAGCATGTAACCTACTTCAATCTGATATTTGTTTTCGCTATAAATCATCCTCGACATTTTTTTTTTGACAATTTCGATTAACTATCTTACAGGCTATCATAAGATTGATTTAGATCGATCAATCTGATGATAGCCTGTAAAATAGTTAATCCAAATTCGAACGAACGTTCCAATATAGACATATGGGAACGTTCGTTATTACTGAATTCGACAATTCGGTCCTTCTGAATATTGATCATTCGAATTTTCTATCCCCACCCCATAATGCCAACATATTAAGAAGTATCAGCAGCGTATTCATGATTTTTCGAAAATAAAAACCGGCCGAAGGATTTTTACTGTCAGGTGGATAAAGTACTATTCGGGTCAAATTGACCCAATGTGTCAAAATCGTGGACAAATAATATAAGGGTGTCAACGAAGGGTTAAATGTTCGAGAAAGTCGTCTCCATGTAGTAAGCAACAATCCTAGTTTTAAGTTAAATAATTTTTTCTTACAACCAAACAATTAATAACATTTGTATTACATTTGTTTTTGTAATATTGCTTCATCGCCATTAGTACAGAAGCCAGTGCAGGAATTTGTTGGGGAATCCTCAGATCCTACAACATCCCTATGGGGATTTGATAGGGATGCCGCATAGGGAGTCGACATTGGGATCCAAGTGGATTGCACGCTATTTCCCGATCAACGTGGTTCGAAATTTTTTTACTTAAAATTCTCAACCAGGATTTGGTGAATCTCCGAGAAAAATATCCTTTCATGATCTCATGCACAAGTTTGTTGGAGTACCAAGATGGACCCACATCCCTATGGAGATTGGTTAGGGTCACCGCACATAGGGAGTCTTCATTGGGATCCAATTGGATTCTGCACTGCTCCCCGATGAACGCCATTTGTAAATTCTTACCACGTTCGAATTGAAAATATGTGAAAACTCACGAGAAAAACTCTCGTGTTGACACATAACCTATACGCTTTGTGAGCGTGTACGTGGATGGTGATATTATTTCAACGTGTAGTATCTTAAATACAAAAAAAAAGATAATTACAGTGGATTTTCAGCAATGGGATTTAAACTGATCTTTATTTAAGATATACTTTTGAGAGCATATGCTAATTTTGGAGATAAGATTTTTACTTTCTCAAATTCTATTCATGTGGTATATCTATACATTTAGTTTAGAAAATCCGACGCGCAGAATGCAACGAAATCCATCCAGAACCGTATCGGATTCTGTTCGATAACGTGGGAATCCTTTAGGAATCCAATTGGATTCGTACATTGGATTCCTATGAAGAATCTCGCTTAGAATCCAATGTACGAGCATGACGTTTTAGTATATGGATCCAATGCGATGACCTGTTGGATCCCTATCAGGAAGTGGGGAGGGACAAGTATGAGAATCCAATTCGATCCCTACGGCGGTTCTTTACGGAAGTTTATACAAAATCATGATTGCAGCTGCGTTTACGCTCAAACTTCTACAAATCACGAATCCCATTGATTTTCATCCATCACATGATTTCCAAAAGATTACGGAATTCCGCAAGGAAATTTCAATCTGCGCGTCGCGTATGCACCCCTTCCTTCCCAGGCTACAATGTCATTCGTGTAAAATAATTTTTCGTTCACAATGATACATTGACACGCGTAGAAAATTGAATTCATTCAAACATCATCATTTTTCTTAAAGTAAAAATCAATATTAACGATTGTTCAATCCACCAAAGGAAAAACCGGCTTTGCATCAGAATCGCAAGTGTATGAGGTCCATTCAGATGAGCCCTCCGCACCAGAGTCCTACGGACAGTCTAGAGGGTCTTCCCCAGAAACAATAATGCCGTCGACGAGGCCTACGCGAGTGTGCGTGTTGCACGTAGGCAGACTAACATCGTGAGCCCGAAGATCGAATACTCTGACTCCTCTCGCGGACGAGTGATCGATATCGCTGCGGAGATATATCGTCCGTCCGTATAAGAAGTAACGCGAAAGACCGTGACGCTCGTGTGTGTAGTGTGTAGCATAGGTGTAAGCCGGCAATCAAAGCGCGAAGGTAGAACACACCTCGTTGTATACGTCGAACGATCGGGCGAGCACGGTGGATGTGCGTTCGACACACACCGTAACACATCGCCACGCCTTTGCGAAACAATGTGATGGTTAAGCTAACAAGCTCTATACCATCCGGAGATCTTCGAACTACTATGTGGATGTTCGGTATGCAGCTCGTAATGTTGTCCGCGTTCATTCTCTCGCCTGTCCATTGGCCGTTGTGTTTCTCGCCCCGGTGCGGCTCCTACCAACCCTCATATTCGATGCACGTTGGAGGTAGATGAGAAATTCATCCGCGGATAGCAACACCAAGTTGGCATTCCCGTAACGTACGCCCAATCTCGTATGGTCGAAAAAACGACATATGAACAGCACTTTTGCAACTCGTTATATCGAGCCAGATGAATGAGAGATCGCGCAAAGGGACAAGCGTGTGATGGTCAACATCCAGATGCTCGATTGATGGACGATTTAATCCAGTGAATGAATCCAGCCACCATGTGGACTTGAAAAGTCGTCCGGTCGTAGTCAATGAACCCTCAAAAAGGCAAATAAAAGCGGCAGGGAAGTGCAGCTTGAACAGCATCAAAGCCAAAGCGAAACGGCATTAGGTAGCCATCGTGAAGATGTTCAGGTACAGCCATCAGAAACTGCTGGTACCTTCTCTTCCTCTTTCTTCCTTTCTTCATCTACGAAACATACAAGGTGTTCCCGTCCAATCGTGGTCCAACACACGGAGCTCTCACGGTGATGTAGTGTCTCTAGCGGAACATACACGTGGAGGAAACAACGAGGATCTCGTGGCTGAAAGATACGCTTGTACGCTTTCGTCTCCTTCCGAAGGACGAACACTCTTGACGAGGGCTTCTCTCATGAAATCGGCCGATAATGCAGCAAGGAGCTTCCCGGCAAGCAATCGCAAAGAGAGACATAGAGACGATAGTTGGACATTGAGCGACGGGCATGGAAGAGGGTCTCGCAGAGCTTTACCATCGGGAGAGTCTGAAACTCTGCCGCGAGCAGCGGCCCGTTCTCTTGGAATTCAATGGACATCCTTCCGTCCAATCCTCCTCGGTACATATCCACTTCGCTTGCTTATAGCGTAAGAGAGCCCAAATATGGATGGGAAAAGACCGCAAAGACGAGAGGGCCCGTAGGTACCATAATCGGTAGTCGAAGCACGACGCACACCTACCTCCGTATACACAGAGTACTTTTACATTGTACCTTCACCTTATTCCCTTTTCGTTCGCCTTAAATCTTCATCGTGAGAAGTCAACTATGTTCACCATTCCTGCTACAATATACGATCGTGTAAGTCTTGTTCGCCCTTAAAACCGCGTCTTTTCCGTCCATTCTGACTCTAATTCCGTCATCAAAAATCTTCGGAACGCCCTGACCCTAGCTGGCAAAAGAAATCGTTGAGATAACTTCGTCACTCGTCAGGCTAACCGAGCACAGCTGTGGCTTTTTTTTCAAAACAACCTGTCAAGCCACGATAAAATGTTAGTCGCCCGATTAGATTGACTGGATAAGTTCCCCGGGGAGTCCTCTATTGGAGAATTGTGAGTTGTGAATATCAAACTCATTGATTTTGTATGCTGTTCATTGGCAATCTACCATTCATCCGTTTACTCGGACTTTTTCACTCTCTACTTTCTATTTCACGTTTTCCTTGAGTATATGCAAATTATCGGATACATGACGAGCATGGGAGGAAAAGTCGAAATAATCTAACAGTGAAATATCTAGTAGCTACGTGAAAATAAGTGAAGAAAGTAGCTTCGTGAAAATGATACTTTTTTTATCAATACGCAACAGCTGTATCGTAACATTGGAAATATTATTGAACTAGTCTAATCTTGATCGACCTGCTCGGAATCATTGAAAAGCATGAAATGACAACTCTGGACTCCATGCTGTTTACTTCGCGCAAGCTGCCAAGTGTTGGCGAAAAAAGGTCTTAGCCGGTGAGGCTTGAGAAAAAGATCGAGGATCAAGACCTTCGGGAGGTCGCGGCAGGTTGCTGTAACTTCTATGGCAGTATGTACCACCACCTCGATAACTCGGAGCAAAGAGGCAGGCGCAAGAGTAAGTCGAAGCATACACCGTGTGTTCTCCACTTGGACTACTCGTGACTCCTACTCCCCTCCCGCCCTGGAGTTGCAATCCTGTTCTCTTCTGTTCACCACCACCGGTATATCCCGACCACTTCCACCGCCACTGGGGATCCTTTTGCTGCTGGAGGTGCTGCCAGTGCGCCCGATTCTGGTTCTGCCGCTGCTGGTTGCTCCTGTTGCTGCTGCATCACAGCGCGAGCCTCTCGCTCTCTCTCCCTCTCTTTCCCTCTATCAGGGTATATCTCCGTCTCGGTTTCGCTCGTTGATCGCGGACCTTCCTTCTCTCCTTCCTCCCGTACGTTCTTCTACCGACGCGGTCGTGGCTTCACGGTCTTGGAGAGCGGGGCTTATAGCTGTGCCACGCCATGTGACTGATACCCCTTCTCCGGCAGGTTGACGAGTCCGTGGGCCTGCCTACCTGCCGCCCGTTGCCCCGCTCCCATTACAACGCGGACTCTCGCGGCAGGTGCACCAACCTAAGTGCCACTCCGCTCCACCTGTGTGTTGTGAGTTGCTCTCGTAGTTGACTACGTGTGCGCGCTCCCGTGCTCCCTGCTCGGGCCTTATACCTTGTTTCATCGTCAGCTCCAGTACTCCGTTCCTATTCCACACCTCGCTCACCCTCTCTCTCTCTCCCCCTCTTGATCTCGCAGTGTCGATCAGTTTTGTGTCTAAACTCGTCGGGTGTTGGTGAGTCAGAGAGTGCTGCCTGGTGCCTGATGTTGACGACGATGAAAGCACGTGCCTTGTTTCTTTTCTCATCTCGAGCAAGCAGTTCGATAACTGAATAAAACGGTATCGATACCTTCGATTGGCGAACGATTCTTCGCTGTTTACGCGTCCGAATAGCGTTGTGATATCGTTGGGCCTGATCAAATGGTGATACGGACCGGTAGGATCGTACGTGTTTATGAACAAATCGAAAAAAGCCGTTAGAGGATACACCAGGAACGGACGATACAGTGCTGGCAAGTGGAAAGAAGCCTCTCCGAGTGTTGCCCCGGAAGGCAGCGACGTCCATTGGCAACTGTCCGATCCGGAAGTAATCCCTTGCCGATTCCCACGCGACGTTCATCGCAATATTTGCACCGAGGCGAGCATCGCGCGGGAGTAAAACAAGGGCGCCGACGAATGCCGAAAAATCGACCAACGGCAAGGATTTTCGAAGTTTCCTCGTGGCATTTTTATCGTGCTGTCGGTAACCGCGATAGAAATTTCATTCTCGGAACGTGTACCCGGTTGGGAAGCCCTTCTTCCGTATTTAACAATCGCATAACTCACTCACGACTCGGCGCTACGTGAACGACGTACAAAGTGCGACAGCGCGTTGTTTTTTGTTTGTTGTTGCTTTAACATTCTACTTCGCCGTTTATCGTCGGAACGCGAGGTGAGAATATATCCTCCGTCGTTGACTCGGGTGTCGGTATCTCTCGGCTCCCACCTTACAATCTCACCGAGTGTACTCTTTCGGGTCGCGATGTCCCGCGTCGTGCGGAGTCGTCGATGACGCGGTTTTCGTGCCTTATCAGTAGGAACGAGACAATCGCGGGTCGCCTAGGCGAAATCGAGTCAACGTTTTGCTCTTACGGAACGTGTACGTTTTAGCTGTGTTCGACTTTTCCTTATCGCTACGGCTATCTGTCTCTTGGAACTCCGACGTGTTTCAAACACCGGCGTGACACTACATTGTGTGGGTGTAGCTCACTGTCTCTCTCTCTCTCTCTCTCTCTCTCTCTCTCTCTCTCTCTCTCTCTCTCTCTCGCTCTTGCTTTTTCACGGACAGTCTGCCTCAAAACGTCGTCGTCGGTTCGTGTCCCTCTCCACGGATTGCACGTGCGTCCTCGATAACGAGTCTCGACCTCGTACTCGTTGAGGTGCTTCTGGGTCCGAACACTTAACTGTACTATTACTGGACGCGACAGGATACGAGATAGGTCGCAGTTCAACGTTGAGAAACCCGTGACCGGACGTGGTGGTCCTGCTTTTTTTTACTCGCTCGTCCTCGAGGCTAGACAGAACAAGAGGGTGATCGAAAGACATTGGAATAGAATTGGAGCAACGAAGAACGTCCTGATCCTTTATTTCGGATTTTATCGGAGTTTTGTTGTTTCTTCGTTTATTTCGACACGTCGATACGATAATCGATTAACAACGTGGACATTTTGACCCCGACTGCAGGACGAACGGCGGAGTGGAGATGTCCGCGGCTCGCTGAGAGAATGAGGGAGCTGGACACCGAGAGCCCCGTCGTCTGGCCAGCCTGGTGTTATACCGGTGAGTTCATCACTAAGTTTTCATTCATCGCGCACCCGTTGGTCATCCATACGCGTATACCGATGTGTACGCATAGTCGACGTATACAGTCCGCCAATGGTGACTTTTTGGCAATTGCTACTGCTGATGCTTGATGTTTGGACGCTCGCGACATTCGGCAAACGTCGAATACGCGGTGCGAGTAACAGAGCGCGCAGGCGTGGAGCTATTAACGCAATGTCATTAATCAAATAACACGAGATCGACGAATTCTCACCGGTCGAATGATTGATCGAAGCCTTGTGTGCACGTATGCTCGGGAAGTCTTGGAGTCACTTCGGAATTGGAGGCCCTTTGAGGCTACTTACTTATTTCGAAAATACCTGTCAATTGTTCTATGGAGAATCGCTGGAACTTGTTTTTCCATTGCTATGTAAATCGTGAAGTATTGAACGGGCGAGCAATACGTTTGTATACACCATGAACGCGTCCATCATGGAAACGTCAGGAAGACGTTCAGCATGGAAACATCCTCCATGAACACGTCCATCATGGAAACGTCAGAAAGACGTTCAGCATAGAAACATCCTCCATGAACACGTCCATCATGGAAACGTCAGGAAGACGTTCAGCATGGAAACATCCTCCATGAAAACGTCCATCGTGAAATGGTATTGAAGTTCGCATCGGTGGAATGTAACGAAAATTCTTCTTCACGTTTTTATTTATTTATTTTCGTCATTGCCTGAACTCTTTTTCCACAACATCTGGATATACACTTTCAGTAAGAATTCTCTAAAATGTTTCAGTGGCTTTCGTAGCCTAAATGTGGCAAAAAAAATACGGCAATGCGAAAAAAAACATTTCTGTTGCATTCCATCGATGCAAACTTCGACACATCATGAAAACGTCCATCGTGATATAAAAAACCCGAGTATTTTAATGATATTGGGTGTTTCGTCGCTGTCAAGTGCAAAAAAGCGATCGGTCTACGGATTGCCTCCGAGCATTGCTCAGCCGTCCAAGTTCCAAGTGTATAAAACACGACGAAACGAACACGCCGATATCGTTCGCGCTCCAAACGATAACAACATCGTCGTTGGCCAATGATAATCAAACGGAAAAATCGATGTCGCCGGGGTATACGATCGCTGGTGGTATTTGCTCACAGTGGTGCATGCTCGTTCGTTCCTCGAAATATGGCGATATAAAAGAATGAACTCGTCAATGTATACGCTTCGGCTCTTGTTATCTGTAAATTCGCACGTTCGTTTCATGTCACGTTTTTTCAAAACGACACCGGCCCTGACACGTCGACAGTGTCAGCTTGCGTTGCATTGTAAAGCGAAGCGCGACGAGACTCCGTATAAGCTGGTTTCGTGAAAAAAAAGTATATGTTCCCGTGGCTGCCGAAACGACGAATGAGGATGGCGAATGCATCGTTAATTTTGCACTCGAGGCAGAGAAAAAGAGAAGAGCATGGGTAGCCAAATGGTTAGATGATGATCGTATCGCCGTAATCGTTAACCTCGACTCATCGTAAAAGAAATTCATCTACACACACACACACACACACACACACACACACACATATATATATATATATATATATATATATATATATATATATATATATATATATATATATATATATATATATAGACGTGTACGGTTTGACGAGAATCGAAAGGGAGGAGGTTAGATTATATAGATAGGTGTGTAATTATGATGGTCGATTTTGACAATTATATAGGAACGCTTTTTGGCGAAGCTGAACGTGAGCTCTCACTCCGGTAGCGGATAGGAAACCACTTAAGTTCCGCTCGAGATTACTCCCACTTTACCACGATCGACCACACTTCTCTTTGCCTTATCACGCTTCTAATTGCTTCGCCGGTTCAGTCCTCAATTTCGTATCCTATCGTGTGCGCGATTCAACAGCCGCGTTCCACGGCTTGATTCGTTCTTGATTGTTTTCGCGCACGGAGGAAATCAAAACCACTCGTGATTCGGCAAAATTCAAGCTGACGGGGAGAGATGCAAAAATACAGCCGGAGCAGCGGAAAAAAAGTGATGAAACGACTAGCCCTGTAATTCGAAGCGCAGATGTTTGGAAATCTTACAATGTCATTCACGAATCTTTTTGCCGGTTGCATTAGGCCGCGAAGGCGAAGATTTTGTGACTTGAATGGGACATGGTACGCGATTCTGGAACAAATTTCCTCGGGAGATAGAAACGGCACTGTGTGTGTGTGTGCGTGTGCGATTAGGAGAAAGATATCAGTCTCTTCATCCATCTGGAATCGTGTGTAATTGTGGAACTGGAAATTCCTAGATTTCAAGCGGTGGTACGGAAATGATGATTGCCGCGGCAAAAACCTGTCATGGCTTTGTTCGGTTTAGTGAGATCTCTGTATACCAGATGGTCTAGACACTGGAAAACAGGGTACGTTTCGAAAGCGTTTTGTTCAATATCGTTTCGCGATTGGGCTTGCGAATTTCGTGAATATGTTTTCTTGGAAATGAGAGCTATTGGTTCTTCAGCCCTTTTCCACTTGAGGGCACTTATCAAAACGAACCCAAAATGCCGATTTTTTTTCGAAAAAAGCCCGGAAATCTATGTTACATATAGGATTAAAACCTGTTTAGTTTTCTTCACACGTTTCAAATGGACCAAATTTTTTAACGCAAAAAAAACTGTATTCAGCTCTTTCAACAACGAATAAGCGTCCCCGCAGACTTTTCCGATCGGTAAAATCCAGAAACATTCCGAAAAGATATTAGCGTGGTTACTGAAGGCGTGACAAGCATTGTATCCAAAATAACCAAATTCAAACAATCGATTTATTTTATTTAAGATTCACCATAGCAGGCGAGGGAATAATTTTATAAAACGAACCATTTCCTTCGTCGTAATTTCATAATTTGTATAAAAAGTAGCTATTTAAATACGTAAATTGAATAGATATTAAAATTTCACATTTAAGTCAACGGTGGGCAAAATCAATAGATTAGATTGGGCGGCTGATACCAGAAGAACACTGGAAGATCAACATTGATAATATCATTGTAAATCTAAAACGCCGATTTTAAAATCTGCCGTTAGCTCATGCGGTTGAGGCATTTTTGAAAATGGATGTCAATAACGGAGCGGATTCCATCAATAATTATTCTAAGGAGGTACAATCACTTTCACGGGGTCAAAAAAGAGTCTAAATTTATTTTACCTACAGCTGTTCTGAATAATTTGTACTTATGTTGATTATTCGTATTATTGATTGTAGTGTGCCAAATGTGGTAAATGATAAATTTATTGCACGTGAACAAATAAAAATTGAAAAATTAGATTGTCAACGACTCGGTAGTATCCTTCGTAATAATAACATTAACATATCCACCATAAAAACAGACTAAAAAGACAAAAAAAATCAGCCGTAAACCTATTAAATAGGTTTGAATTACCTCAGCGGAATTAACACGATAGGCAGAATATAATTATACATATTATTGATACGTGATAAATGGAAAAACTCCATTAATTGTTTTTTTTTCATATTTTGTGGCGGCTTCTATTCAAATTAATTTCAAAACAAAGCTGGGTCATGTACGCCAAACGCATCAGCTGTTACTCGCGACGTTACTAAGTCTGTGGGTGCTATTTGGTTGGTCTAACCATTTTCAACAGGAAATTGAAACTTTCTTGTAATGTAGTGCTTTAATTACACGGTGAAGATCGATTTTCTTATTTTTTACAACATCTATTATATCTAATCGATCGAATTTCAGTTTTCCAATGAGTTTAGCTGGATACGTGAGCAGAAAAACCACGATCGCCGCACTTCTGGTTGACCGTCTACATAAAACAACGTGCTTCGGTAACTCAATGTGCTCGACTTTGCAGTTTTATTGCGAAAAAAACTAAACGGTCAAAATAGCTCAAAATTTGGCAATAGCCGCATAAAGTATTCGTCCAAATCATATAAAAATTTCAAATCCGAAGGTTGGATTCGTAGTAATGATAGTACCTCCTTAAGATTTTAATAATTGATAAGTCTTAGATAGAAATAGTGTTAGGTTTAGAAGCCGAAGCGATGGTAATGAATGAACTTTAATTTTTAAATCAAACAAACGAGTACCGTCCTAACATATATCAACTTTTCCAAGCAGCAATATTACTCCCAGCGAACTCTGTTGGCTGTGAATTAAGTTTTTCTGCCATGTTGTGGATAAAAACGTAGCTTAGAAGCACAATGCTTCAAGAATTATTCTTTCATATTTCGCTGCCGAACGTAGAGAATAACAGCTGAAAAAGTTTGCAGACAATTTGCAGAAAAAATAACAAACTGATATTCATTTAATTGAATACGTATTGAAAATAAAGTTCAAAGACTGGTAACTGAATTAAAGAACGATGAAAAATTCATTCATTATTTTTTAAGATATTCCATCAGCTTGATATTGATATTAACATGAACCTGTGATTAAAGCACGTTCATACTTTATGTGCGTTACGTGATTCTCGACCATTATGTAAATTCAATTAAAAAAAAAATGATTGTAAACTAAAACCAGTTTTTTGGTCAAGTCGGCCCCTCCTGGACCCCCCTGCCCCAAAAAATGCTGGCTACGTCAATCATGACAATCTCGTCGATCATGCACTTTGGTGAATTTTCGCGCGAATTCGGATATGGAGTTTCACAAAAAGCTTTTTCGGCACAATCAGTTTGGAAAAAATCCCTAATAACTGTAAAGCGATAATTTTAGCACCGGCGATAGCGAATACGATTAGGAAGGGACTGGATAAAGGATTTTCAACATCGTTTCATGACTTCAGCAGTGATAATGCACCGTTTTAATAAAATTGTGAGAAAGGTGTTCAATGTTGTCGAAATATTCGTTCGCTGCCTGCGGCCATTAAAGTTCTTGTGAAGCCTAAACTATTCCTAATTTCAATTCGACACCCGGAAACCACATGCTTGCCATATTTGGAGATAAAAATACAATACGAAATTTAAAATACAATATTTGAGAACAAAAATACAACAATAATCACTTTTGTCGGAAAATATCAGTGAGAGAGCACCCTTAATGCAGCCGCGATTATCTCGCCCCTCTTCCCGCCATCTCATCTCGGAACCTCCTTGACTTATCTAGAGTGCACTCTTTCACTTTTCGGCGAGCCGAAAGTAACGATAAGACTTGTGGAAATCGAAGATACGACTGAGTTTCAAAGATCAATTTTTGCTGTACAACGCGCTGACCTTTTTTGCTGACCTTTTCTAATGGTCACGCGTTTCCTTAAGGGGGAAGATAACTTTAGGCAAGGAAAAATGCTGTTTTTAGTGATTTTTTAAGCAAACATTTTTTCACCACTTTTGGTACTTAGGGTATGCTTTATTGCTACTTTTGGGTGTCACATGGTATTTATTTTATTAATCTTTGAAAATGGCAGAGGCATCGCAGGGTCTTTTAGATGGGTTGCGTCAGATGGCGCGACACGTAGCGTCGGCGAAATCAATCTAATAGAAACCAACGAAGATTTTTCTTTCATCAACTACCATACGCAGAATATGAACGAAGAAAAAGTGAGAAATATTGAGAATCGATAAAATGGTACGCTTTAAAAGAAAAATATTAAATTTTTCGAAAAAAATCGCTACATTTTGCAACAAAAAATACTTTTTCGTTCGATTTTCAAAAACATTGAAAGTCATCTTAGACAATAAGGCTAGAAATGTAATACCAAATTTCATAAAAATCAGTTAATTAATTTTGAAGCTATATTTCATGTCAAGTTTAGAAATGCATTTTAAAGATTAATTTTAATAATTACCAAGACCCAAAAGTAGTAATAAAACATATCCTCAGTCTCAAAAAGTGAACAAATCTTTCTTTTAAAAAAATCATAAAAATCGGCCAATTTTTGCATCAGAAAATTTCTCTGTCGATATCTCAGCCAGCTTCGAGGACTTCATGCCTTACGGTACTATTACGTATGGTCGACATCCAATGCTTTTGACGATGTTTCGAAGAGTCGTATTTCAGATCAGGAATATCAACCGACCTTTCTCCTCATTCAAAAATAAGTCTGACAGTTCAATCCACTGCATTTTTAATGAGCAATATGTTGTCTCCCTGTCGACAGCCGACGACTCAGGCACACTCGTGCTCTTTTTCTCTCTCCACAGTTGATCTTCCTTGAGAAAAAAAAAATTAAATAACAAATGGAATACAGTTTATCCAATTATACGATATTTTCTGGCGCTCTCATCTCTCTCGTCATCTCCGATTAGGCACGCATAGAAACTGTTAAGAGTGCGAACGAGGTCTATATACTGCCGTCTGTTCGGACGCATGACGAGTGTCCGGATACTTTCCTTCTGCCATACTCCGATTGTGAGCCGCAGTTTCTTTTTCGTTCCCTCGCCAACAAGCGTTTGTCAGCAAAGTACGAATAATCCTCCCAAGTGCCAGTCACCTCGTTTAATTGCCTCTATGGCGTTTCTCGGTTGATGTCGAAGCAAACCTTCCATTATTCGTGTCTCTGTATACACTGTAAAAAAGACCCTGTTAGCAAACGTGTTATTTCGTATCCTGCACCCCACAGTCAGTTTCGGGCCACCCCGTGGCTCATTTCGATCCAACCATAGCAAGCGTACAATAAAATAATGCACCCTGAAGTGCATTAAGGAGGTACGATTACTTCCACGGGGTCAAAAAAGAGTCCAAATTTATTTTACCTACTGCTCTGATTGATGTTTACTTATGTTGATTGTTCGTATTATCGATTATAGTATGCCAAATGTGGTAGATGATGAATTTAATGCACGTCAACAAATAAAAACTGAAAAATTAGATTGTCAACGACTCGGTAGTGATCTTTGGAATAATATTGACGTAATAAATTTCAAGTCTATTAAAATAGGCTTGAATTACCTCAGCGGAATTAACGCGATAGGCAGAATATAATTATACATATTATTGATACGTGATAAATGATAAAACTCCATTAATTGTTTTTTTCATATTTTGTGGCGGCTTCTATTCAAATTAATTTCAAAACAAAGCTGGGTCATGTACGCCAAACGCATCAGCTGTTACTCGCGACGTTACTAAGTCTGTGGGTGCTATTTGGTTGGTCTAACCATTTTCAACAGGAAATTGAAACTTTCTTGTAATGTAGTGCTTTAACTACACGGTGAAGAGTGATTTTTTTATAGTTTACAATATCAATTATATCTAATCTATCGAATTTCACTTTTCTAACGGGTTTAGTTGGATACGTGAGCAGAAAAGCCACGATTACCGCACTTCCGGTTGACCGTCTCCATAAGACAACGTGCTTCGGTAACTCAAAGTGCTCGACTTTGCAGTTTTATTGCGAAGAAACTAAACGGTCAAAAAAGCCTAAATTTGGGCAATAGGCGCAAAAAGTATTCGTTAGAACCATATAAAAATGTCGAATCCGTAAGTTGGATTTGTAATAATGATCGTACCTCCTTAAAACCGACTACAAACTACTAACGAGGAAAAGAAAATCGTTCGGTACCGAAACTTCCGGTTTGCAATGTAAACACGTGTGTACTATTTCGAGTAGCATGTTTGCTGAATGAGAGGAAAAATTGTCCATTTATCCAGAAGGAAATAATGCTGAATTTCCGTTTATTGCTGCAATATATTAAGGATGTTGAGTCCCAAATCGCAAATGATAATAAAATTCTGAAAACTTGGTACGTTTTTGTATGAAGTATTTCAGAGGTCGTGTAAAAATTTCACGACAACTAGGAAGCTCGTTATTGAACAATTAACATTCACACATTTAATGTTGTCTTATGGAAACTGATGTAACTTTGCAATAAGTTTTTTTTTCACGTCTCAATTTTGTAATATCTACACTATACTGAAAGCAACGGAAACAAAAACAAAGTTGATTGATGAATTTTTTTTTCTTTTAAAAATTATTCTTAACAAAATGTTAATTTTTTAATAACGAGCTTCCTAATCGTCGTGAAATTTTAACACGACCATTTAAATACTTCATACAAAAACATACCGAATTTTGAGAATTTTCTTATCATTTTTTATTTCAACCCCTAAGGAGGTTGAAGTAATGATGATAGAATTCTGAAAATTTGGTATGTTTTTACATGAAGTACTCAGGAGGTCGTGTAAAAATTTCATGACGATTAAGAAGCTATTTATTGAACGATTAACATTAACATGTTTCATAGCGACTCAACGCCCTTAATCGATTACTGAGGATTCGCATTCCTTTCAAGTGACGACCGTTTTCCGCGAGACATCCAGTCGATTGCGAAAAAAAAGTGCAGCCAGATCGCAGAGGCTTTTTTCTGTTGAATCATTGCTCTTTTTTCGTCCTCTTTTTTCAATTATAATACGGCGATCGGTGTGAACTCGACCCCGAGGCTTTTTTGTCGCCCGATTCGAGGTGAAAAGTCGAACATGAAACGGAGAGCGAGTGAGACGAAAGATCAGAACGACGTTATCGACGGATGTATTATAATCGATAAACGGTCTCGAAATAAATTCCTAGAAAACTCAAAGTTCTCCGGTAACACGCATCCACGGCAATCAAAGGTCTTTGAATTAATTGACGGTTTGCGTGCGCCTCTCGTGTTTCTCTTTTATATATCACTGGATGACTCCCAACCGCATTGCCTGTCAGCTATCCGTCCGGCGAACACTTAATGCCAGTTGCATTCAGCTCCCTCTCTTCCAACCTCTTCTCCTTCGGTGTCGGTGGTGTTTTTGCCGGTAGTCTTTTTTCACTCGTCGACTTTTCTCCCGCATGTAATAATTGACCGCATTGGAGATACCAGGTGGCTCGGCAAAACGCGCACAGATTAGAGGGAATTTTGCAGGTGTTCGACACGTAAATTCACGTGCGGTGAATCGTCTCGGGATTCGCTCGAATACTTTGCCGAGCTGTCCCGAGAACAAACGCAAGGGAAAAGAGCGCGCAAAAAGTTGGAGGAGGGAAAAAGGTTGCGGTTCCCGTTTCTTCCGCTGCTGGATGTTGCTCCTGTTTCTTGCTCTCGCTGCTACTGCTGCCGGGCTTCCCGATCACAATTAAGATAGAGCCACCGCGGGAGAGAGGGAGGCTGCGGGCCCCGCAGCCTCGCGATAAGGCCCATCCTCGCCCAAGTATCGGCAAAACGTCTTATTGCCGGCGGTATCCCAAGAACTTTTCCTTTTTTCTTTTTCACCCCGACCAGCGGTAGCAGAAACGGAGGAATTCCAATTTTTACGAATTTATATTCAATCTCGTTAGATCTTCTCGTGACAAGGATTTTTATACAAAATGATGTTCTTTGTTTTGTTCGTTGGTTACATCGCTTTGCACAATTGCCTGGGAAAGATAAAAGCAGCAATCAAAATGAGACTTGGGGAGTTCATCCTACATGTGTGATGGTATACTGAAAAAATGTCTTTACGAAAAAGAAAAAATACAAATGACAGCTTAGTGGCAGCTACGTGTGAGAGCGTTTTTTGAGGCGCTCTGAGAGAGAGCAGAACTTTTATGGATCAGCACGTGGAATGAACAAAAAATTCGTCGTTAAATTTGCCGACAATGTACCTACACACGGTTATTTAAAAATATAGTTTTGTTCGCAAAATGGAATGATTTTGAATAAATATGTTTTGTTCGTCAAAAAATGGCCTGAATTGGTTTATTGATGCGAGAACTGTCGATAAGTTATTAACATCGTGTGTAGTTCTTTAGAGAATCTATCGAATGTAAGAAGCTACAGTTTAACCCTCAATCCGTGAACCTGGGTCGTTTTCGTCATGCCCAAAATCATTTTCTCCGCAGGTTGCTCAATATTTAATGAAAAAAAAAAACATTTAAGATAAGAAAAAAAACCCTATTTTCCCTTGAAAAGTACGGTCTAAAGATTGACCATGAATTTTTTAAGTTTTTTTTTTCATCGACAATTGTCGCTTTGATAGTGCAAGAACAAAAACGGCCAAGGTTCACGTGATTAAAGTGCCACAAACACCTTCACGGATTGAGGGTTAAACGTCAAGTCACAATTTCACAAATTCAGGTTGCAAACTGCCCGAATTATGCGTTCCCCGATTGCAAAAGCGTAGTTGTCAGAAAAACGCGTTTAAAGTATCAAAACTGACTTAAGGGCTATCGTCCACACGATGGAATTGAAGTTGTCATTTGAATTCTGTGTGTACCCATAGAAGCATTTTGACAGTAGGTCTGTTTCAGTTCAGATTTCAGGTCATTATATATTTATTGCACAGCGACTGGACTAAACGACTCCGAATTGCTGCTTTCACAGTTATAGGCTGTTTCGTTTGTTTCGGAGCACTAGGAGGTGCTGCGGAAAAACAGCTTTAAAAATTTTCCAAAAACGTTCTCCGCGTATTGTGTCTTCTGGTTATCATTCTCGTGCTGTTGATCCATTATTAAAGAAAAAGAAAGGTGAAATTTTTTTCTACCCAAACCCGTGAAAGACTTCAGCCAGGTCTTTGACTAGGCCCCGATTATTTTTCCCTTACTCTGCAAGGGTCCTAACATGGCATCTAACCAGGTCACTTAGAGGCCGGTCACACTTTGTCGACGAGCAAACCTATTACTGCCCTATAATTATCAGCTTTATTAGTGGATACATATCAAGCGAGATTGGTCAGAAGTATCTCGAAAATGGAGAAGTGATTGTAAAAAATTAGTTTTTAATCATTCCACATTTATTGGTACGACAGCGCCAGATCACGTTGTGCTTTTGCGTAATGGATACGTCGTGGAGATTAACAAAATTTCCGGACGTAACGAGTCTGAAGAATGATTGTACATTGAAGCAAAAGTGTGGAAAAAAAACTAATGTATTCATGTACCCAACAAACTCATCTACAGTTTACGAATGGCTCATTATCTCAAAAAAAATCGGTGGATGTTGTTTATCCCGTCACGAGCATTGACGGAACTTAGTTCAATGAAAAATGTCGAAGCAACCAAACGGTGCTGTACGTACATATGTGCTGTCATTCCTGCACGCATGAATTATTAATTAAAAAAACTATTTTTGTATTGCGAAATTTATTTTCCAAACATTCTGAATGTTTATAGAATACAAATTATTTATAGTAAAATTCCACGTGTATGTTTATTTTAAGTGACCTAACCTAGTGCTTTATCGATACCTTACACGTTAAATATATCACATCTATGGAAGTAAGTCTAAAAACTAGAAATTCTTAAAAATAACTTTGCAAATATATTGTATGCCCTGTAACAACCACTGCCGTGATGAATCCCGTGTGGGCCCTTCATCATTTTCCTCGCTACGACCTTTTTTGAATAAATTCCCCAACCCTGTTATTTTCCTGTCGGGGCCTAGTCCGATTGTGTCGTGGAAAGCCCTAGTACGGAATCCATATTCAAACCCTCATGGGCCCCGAATTTTTTTATGACTGGCCTCCTAATTTCTTTAACGGAATCTAACGCCTCGCGCTAATGCCAAATACACTCGGTCACCAACATAATCCGTGATCAATGATTTTCGTAAGTCCTCCAATGTTTTCCAAAACTCCAAGATTTACAGTCTGCCTCCATCAATCCTACGAACAATAAATTCTTCTACTCCCCGAAAAATCACTGGGTAGATTATTAAATGTACTCAGGGGGGGGGGGATAATTTCATTTGAATCAATTAGGATAAGTTGACTCATAATAGAGCTTTTCACCCCACTTTGAGGCCCGGGTGCACCCTATGGAAATTCGCAAGGATCATCACCGATCAATTGCAGAAAAAGACTTTTGCCACGGAAACGTCGTATCCAACGAGCACATGCATTGGTGGCTTAGAAAATCTCCGGATACTCGTCTCGCGGTGTGAACGGCTAGTTGATTATGAATCTGCGTTACCTTGCGTAATACATATTAACGTGTCTGAGACGATAATCGACGCGAGAGATTTCCTCCATCCGGCGTCGGCGTGCGAGCAGCAAGTTTTTCTCCAGCTTCGACGACCTTTGATCGAAGCACATACACATGGCGACACATTAATGAATCCTACGCTATATTTAATATACAGCGCTTATATTATAAGTCCATGGAGGATTACACAATAATATATAGCAACGAGATTGTGTTTCTTTTCATTTTTTTATTTTTTTTATTTTCGTTGGCGAGGCAAACGGGCTGGCATTTCGCCCGTGTGTGTATGGTATTGACATTTCGCTGCAACCTTTGCCGCGAATATCGCCAACTGCCGGGCGCGCCGGAGGATATAACGTACAATATATATTATATCGTAAAGTCCCGGAGACACCGCGAGAAATGTTCGTTATGTATAACACGAGTTCGGCAAGATTTTTCGGTGGCAAAATACGAAACGACAAGATCCATCATCAAAACGCAGATCTTCCAGTATTTTACGAGATACTCGAGAGTTACGCGACTGCCATTATCCAATTAGCGGGGTGAATTTAACAATTATTTATATCGTCATATCGTTAAACCGGAGACGTCCCAATTTATCCGGGGAATTTCTTCGAGTAGCCCTTCGTACGTCGAAGCTTAAAAAACAAGTATTTCCCCAGCATACAGCTGTAGCTTGCTCTCGAAAAGTACCTTTCGGTTGCCCTTAAGATATACCTGGCGAAGAAAAAGACATTGCACCCGAGTCGCGGCCTCTTACCCCGGGTAACCAATTAGGCAACCGCCTTTTTTCGATTGGGTTAAGTCGTGATCGCCATCGTTGTCGCCGAGCCTCCCCTCTCGCCCTGTTCTTCTTCCGCTGTTCCACCGTTCCAGCAGTCCGCCTGCTCAATATGTAAATCGTTACTGCGACGAAGACACGAGAAAGATCAATGAAAAGCGTCGCCGAGTAATTATTTTTTACGACGGAGCGCGGAAATGAGATTGAAATGGTATATCGTAATGAATCTTATCTGAAAAATCGACGAATACCAACTGCCTTCTTAGTCGTCGCTTTTGCAAGATCCCATTGGCATGGAAAAAAGAGCGCGGGCCTATCGCGCTTTAATTTCCGTCTTTCACGTTGACCATGAGTGTGCTTACATTATGTGTATGGACGTCCATGAAAATACTGGAGGGGTTCATCCGGTAGGTAAGCATTCGGCCAAGACACCGTAAAGACGTCGTGGCAGTCGGTGGGGGATAAAACTTCGGGTTTATGCTCGAAGGTGTTACCGGGGGCCCGAAGGAACAGCAGTAGAGAAAGAGGGACGGAGATGTTTGCGTCTCGAGATTCTTCTGGCGATAGAGACATGTTTTCAGGTATTATCCGGCTGTGGACAGGTACGAGAGCTCTTAATGCCGGCCTTACGAGTGTCTTTGGGGTTACCCCGCGCGAGAGAGCAACATCGAAAGCCGAAGGTGTGCTCGATTCTGCTCAGCCTGGGTCGTTCGGTTGTTCTTTCTTTATTGCTAATCAAATTGCAAGGCTCTCTCTTTCTGCACAGCTCTCCAGCTAATAACGGCCTCGGCGTCTCTTGTCAGACCCCGTCTCCATTATTTTGTTAAATATACAACGACGTTTCCTCGATGCTGCACCGAATAATATCACTGAAACTTCGGTTATCAAATGTAGCAAGTTAAATTTAGCAACGGAAACTTTGGTTAACAAATGATCAGCTGGGTCGTGTGTTCCACGAGAGTGCAACAATCTTTCGATAAAAACAGAGATTCGTCGACACTTCTGCCGGAGCTATTTAACTTGAAGGGACTTGATATCAGAAAGCCCTTGAGGGTGCGGAACTCCTTTGATACTTGGCTTTCGACCTGCCCATCGCGGACTCGGTTGCGTTATCGTAATAACATCTACGTACGTATAGGCACACGTGGTCATTTATGCCACATGACATAGTGCGTTTGTTGTTCTCGGACTTTTGCCTATGTGTGTGGCAGAATGAACAGTGACGGCGCAGAGAGAAAGAGAGAGCGCGAGAGTGAGAAGAAGCGGGCAGGAGAGAAATCGTAAAGAAGGCCGACGGCCCCCAGGGTCCCGGAAGTTGCGAATCCTGTGATGCTGCAAAGTCACGTCGTCGATAAACGAACGCGTGAAGTGCACTGCCGCAGAGCACGCCTCTCACCTTTGAAGTGTGTGTGTGAGATAGAAAGAGAGAGAGAGAGGGAAAGAGAGAGAGAGAGAGAGAGAGAGAGGGAGAGAGAGAGAGAAGAGGAATATCACGAGCGTTATGCGCTATATAGGCAGCACTTTGCG
Organism: Ophion costatus; assembly: GCA_951751655.1. Lineage (NCBI taxonomy): Eukaryota > Metazoa > Arthropoda > Insecta > Hymenoptera > Ichneumonidae > Ophion > Ophion costatus. The sequence continues at coordinate 17,407,422 of OX632362.1, read as the reverse complement.
AGCACCCCCAGAACAGTTCTCTTTAACCAAAGATACGTGACGTTTATGGCGAAAGACGGTACCGTATACACACATAACCCCGTTCACTGCCCAATAATGTCTCTTTTCTTTACGTACATTTTCCATCCTCCTCTTCTTTCCTTCCATCTCACGTCTCTTCGCATATATGCTTTTTTGTTTTTTTTTTTTAATTATTATTATTTCCCTTCCTCCATTTGTATCTCCGTTTCGTGATGCAGCCTCCCTTGGGCTCGTTCGAGAGAGACAGTCAGAGAGGGATGGCGAGCCGTATGGACCGCTCGTTTCATCCGGTGGGCGTAACGCGCTTCTCGCGTGTATTTACCTCGTCTCCTGTCCTTTCATACGTGTTCTCCGATCTCGCGTCCGTATAAATTTTACCCGCTTCGGTACCGAACAGCTCGTAATGAGATCCGCGCAGGTTCCTCCATTCGCCTGAATTATACTCGAGATGCTCTCCGGTCTCTTTATTTGCCGCGCGTGATAAGAAACTACTCCTAGAATCGAAGCGATTTTTCTCGTCGCGAAATTTCATCGGGCCAACGATCTCAGCTTAACGCCATCCGCTTGAATACCATCCTTCCGGGCAAATCCAGTCACCCCGAAGCAAACGTATCGCTTTCATCGTTGGGGACGATCAAATCGTAAAAAGCTCGTTTCGCGCGATTGCCGAAAAATATACTGGCGTTTGATTGACTTTGCTGCAGCCGGTGTGTTTTTTTCTTTTTTTTGTTTCGTTTTTTTTTTCGTCCATTAGAGAATTGCAGCGACGATTGCAAATTCCCTCGACGAGATAAGGTCGAATCGATAAAAAATTTCCTGGCTCTCTTCACCCCCGCGCGGGCGCTGCGTGGTACGATATTATACGAGGGTCTTTATCGTCTACGGTTATTTCGTCGTTTCGCGTATCTGTAACCTGCCTTCGACAAGAGAGACACACTTGGAACGAGGGTCCTTCTAGTATCCTCCGCGCTTCTCTTTTCAGTCCTTCCTTTATTGCGGTACTTTCATATAGCCGTTCGGACATATCGGGGAACGTCTCTTTTTCCTCGATTCCCTCATATACATATAGAGGGTGTCCTGTTATTTGTCATGTCCTACTATACACTGGTATTTTAGTTTAGTTAAAGTCCCACGGTCTTCGAGATTTTGGGCTTTGTGGTATTAAAAAAAAAAATCATCTGCTTTTGGTTTTTTGCATGCCGTTCCTACAAAGTATATGAATATGACGATTCTTCGTAAAGTTCCCGTAACATTTGAGGGGCTATACTACTGTGACTGCTCAAAAAGAAAGCTATTTTTAATAATTTTTGTTTTAAAAACTGTTGCATGTGTTGGTAGAAACTCTTTTTTTTCGCTTAAAGGTACACTCGTACAGAATAGAAAACACTTTGTTTGTTGTTGTATATAAATATATATTTATTTAACAATTTATGATCGTGTAAAAGCATGAAAAAGTATGTTGCTGGCGTTGATGATTTGCGCTCTCCAGGTAATCACGAAAAAAAATTCAAAAATATTCTTAATCTGTGTGAGTGTCGGTAACGTCCGGACTAGGATTATTATTTTATACTGCAATGTAACAAAATCGCGTCGTTTTTTGCAAAAGTGTTCGGAAAACACGTTTTTGTCGTCATAGTTCGGGCGAACGAATAAGTTCAAATTCATTCTTCTTAATAATCCTAGTTCGGGCGATAGACATAACCGCTGTTCCCAACAGCTATAGCGCGCACCGAGCGCTTCTACTTTAAGGCGTTACCTCCACTTGTAGCGCAAAAAAGGCCTTTTTCATGAATTTTTTTAAAGAAAACTACCAAACTTTTTTAATCGATCAATATACCATCTTAAAGAACACATCTTGAAGAACTTTCAGTAATTTTTTTATTGAAAAATATTACATTGTTTAGTGGCAAATGGCCGTCAATGAAATAATGTTTTTATATACACGGTTTGCGGTGACCAACATTGCAGCGAAGTGGATCATCTGAAAAAAAAATGCGAATGGATTTAGTCAAATATAAGTATAAACTAGTCTTTAATCGAAGGATTTTAAAAAATATTCATTTTTCACAAAATGGCGGACAGTCAAAGTTAATGGTTCGATTTTAACGAAAAAAACGGCCGTTTTTTCGCTATAAAACGGCCATTTTTTTCGAAAAAAAAATCGAACGATTGAAGACTACATTTTTATGTATTAAATAAGCCTGCAAAATTTCAAGAAGATCGGTTCATTAGTGTTCGAGTAATCTTGGTCGCCGACTTCAGAAATGCCATTTTGAGAAAAACGCGTTTAAAGTTTCAATTAGCCGGTCGTTTACACAACGGATTCTTCTCTCTCAACGTTCATATCTCAGTCGATTTGTTCGGATCGACTTGAAATTTTCAGGACATATTCTCAGATACTTGTACTTCAAAAAAATGCAATAAAAAAACTATTTTTTCAAAATCGCAAGTACGGGTAACCCCTTAAAGCCTTGTACAGACAAGGAAAGGTTGCGGCGTCGATCTCTCCGATTTCGATGAAATTCGGCATACTTGTAAAATGGGTAAAAATAGGCGACACGTATTTTTTTCATGTCTGCGGAACCCGACGTTTCAGAGTTGAAACGTACCCTCAAAAGTTGGGATGTTTTGCGTTTTTCATGGATAACGATTCAAAGGTAACGTTTTAGCTCTTAAAAATCGGACTCCGCAGATATAAAAAAAAACGTGTCGCCTTTTTTTACCCATACTACAAGCTTGCTCGGAGAGATCGACCTCGCAACCTTTCCTTGTGAGTCGACAAAGTCAAAAGTGACCTCACCAGCAATTGGATATCAATTATATGATGGAATAGAGCTAAAAAATGCAAAAATACATGCGGCGATTTTTTCATCCCGTCACAATAGATTAGCCCCTTTAGGTTGAAAAGTACACTTTTCTAGATTCCACAAATAACTAAGAGTATTTTACAAAAAAAACCGGGTCAAAAAGTTATTTGTAGAAGTAGCACGCGAAAAACCAAAACCAGATGATTTTGATCTCGAAAACCGTGGAACTTTTACTATACTAAAATTCCAGCATTTAGTAGGTCATGATCTCGCCTATCAACAGTTGCCGGATTATTCATGCATAACAGGACACCCTGTATATATATATATATATATATATATATACAGGTACAAGTACTCCGTGTATGGTTCAGGCAGGGAGTGAAGGAGACAGGGAGGATAACAGTGCTGGAGGTCAGTCGTTTGTAAAATAAGTCGGTGCGTAACCCGACCTGACTGCAGGAACGTACCATCGGCTCGTAAGCCCGCTGTTTTTATCTGGCCATATTTCAGGATGATTCCGCGTCTTAATGTCCTCTCTCGCCAGGTTTTCACCTTTATACGTTCCTCCGGTCTGACATCTTTCCATGCCTATACGAGTTCTTCCCTTCTCTCTCTACCGCTCTCTTTCTCTCTCCCTCTCTCTCCTCGTCTCTCCGATCTCTCCGGCGGATAGGGCGCGATCTTTCGCGTTGACGACTTAACCCACGTTACCGATTTTTCCCGTCTCGGCGTCTTATCAGGATCGAAGATATCTTTACGACGTAATACGCGTCAGCGTGCGAGCGGCGTTTGACACCGCACGTGGAAAATAGAACAGCCCGCATTTGTCGCGATACCTGAGGCGAGTCTGCTACGAGCTTACCACATCGCGATGTGTGTCGCGAGATGAGCGTCCGGACCTATTATTTGCCGTTTGAAAGGGCGCATACCGTCCGAACTGCAGTCTCGATCAATCTGTCCCCAAGGACATTTATGCGCGGACCTGCACGCAGCCACACAGACCTGCTCTTTTTTTTATTCGTACCGCGACTTCGTAAAACCAAACGACCCGCGACTTCGTGTACCTCTGAAAGATCGATCGCGTTCGATTAACGAACCGGTTGGATCACCCGCAGCATTAAACTCGATCGTTATTGGCTTGACGAGAGTCGAGGAGTATATACACGATTTATGGGAAAAGTGTCGAAGCGAATTAAAAATAAGCAAAAAGTGTATCTCGAAGCGAAATTATAGTGTCGCGAGACTGACTTGGTCGAGGGATCTTATCGATTTGCCGAAGCGAAGGGATATCGCAGAGACAGCGAGTGGGACGACGAAAGTTCGCGCGACATACACGTGAAATGGTTTATACGTGTATGTGCACGTTCATATGGGTACGTATGCACATACGGTGTGCATGGTGTCCCCGAACCGAATCCCGGCGAAAAGGGACAAAAAGATCGAGCTACAGCGACCACTAAGCATAGCCTTGGTGTATGTTCATTCATAGGTGTATTTACACACACGCACATGCACGCGCGCGCGCGCACACACACACACACACGACACACACACACACACGACACACACACACACACACACACACACACACACACACACACACACACACACACACACACACACACACACACACACACACACACACACACACACACACACACACACACATGTATGTATATAAAATACTCGCGGAACCGGTACCGGGATAGATCCGTCGAAAGATATATGCGACGCGCGTGGCGCGACACTACAGGCGAGAGTGTCATCGTGGTTGCCAGTCTTCTCTCCTTTTCTCTCTCTCTCTCTCTCTCTCTCTCTCTCTCTCTCTCTCTCGATCTCAACGTCCCGTCGGCGTCTCGGTTACTCACGATCGTTAAATTCGCTGATCGATCGATCTAAGGCCGCGAGACACAACGGACAGGCAGAATCACCGCGAACACTTTATATCCAAAACATCCCAGACTTATCATTTCGTAAGCGTACGAGTCCGTGGCTCGAATCTCACGTTTCTCCAAGCCTGATGAGCGGCAACAAGCGTTGGCGAAATTTGTCACCATGCGAACCGTTGTCTCGGATCCTCGGGAGATTTTCGTCATCGTCGATAGACGCGGAGAAAGTCCATCGGCGAGGGATCGTTTTCTCAGAGGAATACGTGCGCGTGTACGGAAGCGACAACGCCTTTAACCGGGATCTCGTTGGTCGCGATCAAAAGTCTCGCGCAGGAGTTCGCTGCCGCGCGGATTATAGGAGTCGAGGTGGGTACCACGGCGAGATAACCGACACCGCTTATATACACCCGTACGTTGTTACCTCCCGAGACTACCCGTCGAGAGATATGAACGAAGAAGAACCGGAGAAATCGCGGATGGAGAGAGAGAGAGACAGAGAGATGGAGAGAGAGAGAGAGAGAGAGAGACAGAGAGAGAGAGAGAGGGAGAGAGAGAGAGAGAGAACTCTCGATGAACTCTCGGAGCCCGGGAGCAGCTACTCATCCGCGAGGCTGCTTTGCTGCTGTTTCTGTATTCCGTATATACCGTTGGTACGAAGCGAGAGGAAGGCACTGTCGAGATGCTGGGGTGAACCCAGAGGTGATGGCCGCAGGGCGTCGGGTCACCCAGATTTCAATCTAGATACAGCATTCCTCGGTTAATTAGTACAGGCTGGACTCTCTCTCTCTCTCTCTCTCTCTCTCTCTCTCTCTCTCTCTCTCGCCCTCCCGCCCTCCTCCCACCCCCCTATCACTCTTTCTCCTTCATCAACGCCGCCGATGGACCAAACTTTTTATTCCGCCTTTCTCTTCTTCCTTCTCTCATTCTTCTTCTCGCATTGGCTTCTCATATTACCGCTCGTATATTTGCACACCGCTGCGGTATTGCGGAGTCGCCGCGGATGTGTTTATGCGCAGCGCATGTGAAACACTTTCAATGTTTTCCGTCAATGCTACTTCGGCTCGAGTCCCATCAGTCATAGGTTTCGCAAGGATAATTCATCTCCGTCATACCTTTCTTCGTCGTGCGAGCGAATTTTGGATCTTTGAGGACGGTCCGGGCTGAATGAGGAATGAGCAACGCGATGTTACAGCACTCCATTTGAAGAATGAGCAAAATAAATACTCTTGGATTATTTTCAAACGCACCGACGGAACCTTTCGGTATGAGAGTGTGCATAATGCATTATGCAACGGTCTAACATCGCGGAGAGTATCAGCAGAATTCATAAGGCTCGTATTACAATTGCGGTAATTAAGCGAGGGGGATCTATGGCTTCGATACTGGTGTATACGTCGTCAACGATGGCGTGTATGGACAATCGCTTATTTTAATGATACAGTGATCACAACCCGCTTCGCGTAATACTACATTTATGGCATCCCATCAGATAACATTGACGACCGCTAAAGGGCTCGGCTAAAGAGTGCCGATAAGTTTCCTTCGCTGTATGTCAGCATCGGAATTTCATAATGCTGCATGTACCTCAACGTATGGACCTTTCGCCCACGTTAGATTCGGCCCCGTTAGATGGCCGGCTGTTCCGGTCTTGGACTATGGTCTGTCAGCCAGGCCTTTGCACTTGGTTGGTGATAGAAGAGGTAGCGTAAACGAAGTCGTTCGTTACCGTTTTTGCCAAGTATCCGTGCAGAAATTGCCCTGGAGATCCTATAGGATTCCCATACTTGTCCCTACTTCCTGATAGGGATCCAATGGGTCATTGGATCACTATACCGAAACGTCACGAGTATCCACTTGGATCCCAATGTGGACTTCCTACATGCGGCGTTCCTCTCCAATCCCTATAGGGATGTCGTAGGACCTGGTGACACGTCAACAGACTTCTACACAGGTAGTGACATCACTGACTGGAGGACTTACTTAAAAGCACATGCGCTACGTTATTGCTGGTTTCAGCTTATCGTCTCCTAACCACATCAAATTGAATTCAGTTTCCCACTGCACCAATGTCAAGTGTACAATCTCGATATCCACGATTTACGATCGGCATATGCGTTTTCTGTTCCGCGTAAAGAGCGTGCCCACCACTTGCTCGCGTTCCCACTGCATTGTCGGTTGCATCTTCGCATGCGGTAGCTCACAAGGCAGGACAGCAGGAAGCCAAAAGACAGTCCTGAAGACCTCCAAGGTTTCAAACATTCTTCAAAATAGAAACCAATCAACGTTGCAGACATTACTGACCGACAGGCTTACAAATGCCAATGCTCTCCGCTATTGCTGGTTTCAGCTTGTCATGTCCTAACCTCATCAAATTGAATTCAGTTTCCAACTGCACCGATCTCAACTGTACAATCTCGGTATCCACTAATTACAATCGGCATACGAGTTGTCTATTCCATGTAAAGAGCGTCTCCACCACTTGCCCGCATACCCACTGCATTGTCGTTTGCATCTTCGAACTCGTCAGCTCCCAAGGCAGGACAGCAGGAAGTCAAAAGACCGTCCTGAAGAAGTCCAAGATCTCGAAAATTCAACAAAATAGAAACCAACAAAAGTTGCTGAAACTAAAACGCTTCTCCACTTCGCAGCCTATCTCGTTGCTCTTCTCAGATCATGCCACCATCTTACCGCTCTTTCTATAGAGACATGCTTAGCATTGAGAGACGTTCTTTTGGATCTCATCAATCAATGTCACAACACCCATTCACAGTTTGACGGATCATTCGACCGTATAACCGGAAGCTTTCAACTCCTTGTTTCAACACGTCTGCGATTCGAGAAATACAAATCCCGGAAGCAGAGCTTTGTTGAAGCAATCGATCCAGGGTTGTCTCTTCCGCACACGAGTCCGTCCGATTTCAGCGCTGTCTTACGAATCCCACATTCGGCACTCCCCAAAAATACGAACTTCGGGCGTGCTCGAAAGCGTTTGAACTTGTATGTTTATGAAGACATTACCGTGGCGGGGAACCGTCACGAGCGCGCACAGTGACAGGAATGATGTCCAACCGCGGTCGGCGATCAATCACGCGAACAACCAGCCCCGCAACTGCATGAATCACTATGTGCGTTCGCGCGCGAGTACATACATCCGAAGTAGATGTGAGAAAAAGAAAACGCGTCGAATTGTTGGAGGAAGAATGTTGGAATCCGCGCGGGGTGCATCGAGGCTAGTTATAAAATAGCCGAGTGCTGTGTATTTACAGTGGTCCGTAGGGTCAGGAGAGTCGGAACGGGTGTTGCCCGGCGTACTTCGCCGCTGCTGCACGGAACGAGCCATTAACCGCTCGATTCTGCCTCCGATTCTCAGCTGCTGCTGCTGCATGAGGAACTTTCCTCGCTTCTATTGCCGCCTTCTCCTCCTCGACGGTTTTATCTCTCCACGGTAGCGAGCCGAGAAATTATTGCTCTACTCTCGCCATCACGTAAGAGGATGAGGTCGGAGGAGATCCTCTTTCTCGACTTTTCACGCGCTCTCCTTTCTCATCCACTGCGCTGAATGAAACGAACCGAGGAGTTGGAAGAAAAAAACATATCCTCGAAGGGGTACTCACGATGCCAAAATCCTCATCTTTACGTAACACTGGTGAGTTTGGCGGAGCGTAAATCGCGAAAAAAGCTGGAGAACGGGAAGAGTGGAGTGACGGCGAGCCCGAGGACCCAGCGATCCAAATATTCTTCTTATGGATGAAACTCGTGTCGATCTTAGTACTCGCTAGTGCGAAACTGTTGCACGCTCCTCTTGTCGACGATCCTGGCAAAAGATCGATCGACGTGCAGCGGTTCGGGCAACCGATACTCTACTCCAGTTGTGGCGTTCAACGCTTGTCCTCATCGTCGTGAGAAAGAGAGAGAGAGAGAGAGAGCGAGAGAGAGAGAGAGAGAGAGAGAGAGAGAGAGAGAGAGAGAAAGGGACAGGGTGGAAAATAGTACAAAAGTAAAATAAAAGCACAAGGCACGAGAGTGAAATCCAATTCCTCTCTCGCACCTCGCAAACCCATTAATCTCCCGTATACACGGCGTTCACCATGGCTATATTCGACTTCACGACAACGACGACGAACCTCCGAGACGGAGACGACGTGGCAAACTAAACATACACACATACATATAAATATTCATACACCTGTATAATGCAGCAGTAAATACGTTAGAGATCGAAGAAATCTCGATATATTTTATGCCCATACGCGAAAGGATCCACGAACCATTATACACATACGTGTGTTTATATATGTATCTACTTATACGTCTTTCTGTCCGTTTCTGTCTAACGTAACACGTAATACGGCGAAACACAGCTCCGGATTCGAGACGGCAGCTTTAAGCAGAGCAGAAAGCAAAGTACGTATATATATAGGCGTCTGTATTTATCTGGCCGTAACAGCGGATCTCGATTCACTCTCGTCCACTTTCTTTTTATCTATCGCCCGCTTTTAGCAGAGTTTCGCCGATCCTCCGCGCCGAGGATCTTACTGCCTCCTGAAGGCGTCGCGAATCCGGGATGCATGTATACGTGCCTGTTGATGTATAGATGTATTTAGGTTTCTCGTCTCACCTGTTATACCGGCAGCGTATTCGACACAGAGCAGTCACAGAAGCGAACACCGCGGGGAACCCTGGCGAATACATTTGAGAGGGCGCCGTATTGGCAGCGAGGTGCCGGGGGGGGGGGGGGAGACGAAGAGATATAGATTTTTCCTGTGTCGCCGAAGGATTTATTGTCGGTAAGGAGACTGACGTAGGCACCTTATACCTTCTGTGCATGCAGGTGTATATACATACTGTGTGTGCGCGCGCGCGCGCGCGTGTGTGTGTGTGTGTGTGTGGTATACAACATTGAAAGGAAGTTAATTTTGAAACAGAAGTAAAGCGTTATGGAATGAAATTTTTCACTTTGAGAGGGTATAATTATTATTTTTCAATGAGGAATTGGCAAACGAATAAAATGACACCTTTTAAAGTGAAGAGAATTTTTTTTTTATCAAAATACTAATCATTTTTGTTTTCTACAGATCGTCACTTTATATGAGCGGAGATACCGATAAGTCTCGATTTTTTAAAACCAAAAAACGGATTAATCATGGTTAAAAGCAATAATAAGTTTCCTAAATTCTTTTCTTTCACTAAATTTCCGAAATTTGATCTTTCGGGCCACCGAGATAAATAAATCGGAGCAATTTAACGAGATGCACACTTTTTTTTGGACAGTGCGAACTTAGAAAAATGCCTGAACATGATGGTTGCGATGGTTATCTGCGAAGATGCCGAAACGTTTGTAATTTAAGAAACGAACGCCATTTTTTTACATTTTTCTACATCGACATCTTATATTAAAAACTTTTTTATTAAATATAATTTTCGTTTCCCTCAAAAGGCATAGTTTCAGCTTTCCAGAACTGCCCGTCAGCTTTTTGTACGATGATTGGTTCGTGAGATATTGATGATCAAAGTCAAAAGCGTAATTTCGGCTTCGATAGCCCATAGCCGTGCGACGAAGCACCGTACAGATCTGTTTTAAAGCACAAACTAAAGGGGAAAAAACAAGGAAAAACGATCTGGTTGCGTCTTTAATTTGAAACAAAAATTCCTTGCCTGTAGACATTTTTGAAAGACAAAACAAAATAATTCGAAAAATGGTCCTTCGTGATTTTTCTTTTCATTCATTAGTAATAATGAGTATAAGAGAATTTGCAATTCTTTCAAACCTGGAATACTAGAGATTTCAAGATTCAAAATGCTTTTTGGAATGGTCCTCTACGATGATTTTGCCCGAAGATACAGCAATTTGAAAATGACCTAAAAGTTTCGGACATTTCTTGTTGCCTTAATTTTTGTGAGTAGTGTATTTGGCTTTTTTACGTAATGACTACTGACTGCCTCAAAAAGTTATATAATATATAATATATATATATATATATATATATATATATATATATATATATATATATATATATATATATATATACGTTCTGACATATCACCGTATAATGTATATCAATAAATAAGATTGGAATATTAAGCAAATTTATGGAATTAAACGAGAGTGTGAGAAATAACGAAAGAGCGAGGTCACACATGGACATGCACGTCCGTCGCCATAACTTTATCCACCCTGATACTGAACTGATTTTGCAAGATCTTGCAAGATCGACGGAGAGAGAGAGACTCGCGGCAAATGAGAGAGGGAAAAAGAGAGTGACGGATACGGAGAGAAAGAGGCAGCCCGAATGTAGGTGAAAAGAACGAGAACGTATCGAGGCAAATCGTGGGCGCGACGGGATTATTATGTAGACACCGCGTTACGCAAGAATTTTGGCGTGTCGCTGATCCTGCTGGGTACAACGTCATGGCGGGTTGACGCGCACGAGTTCGCGAGGTCCCGAACGGAACGGAAAATACGCGATTTCGCCGATTTCACCAGCAGACACGCCGCGGAGTAACGGCAAGGAGAGAATATCTGTAATCGGCATTAGGATCGGTGAATTTTTTGATCGTCATCCCAGAGCTATCTGTCTTCATTCGAAAAGACATCACAGTATTCTGCAGCGGATTCTAGCCTAAGTTTGAGGGGTCTGCGTGAGCTTGGAATTTGAGAAAATGCGAGGTTTGGTGCATTATTTTGTAGCCTAGGGTCTTCATTTTAATTAGTAAGAGAGATTTTGTAAAAATTCCAAAAATTATGGCGATGGCAAGAGTTATAGCAACTTTTGTGAAGGGTCCGATTGCTCACTGCGATATTATGAAAAACGGCCCTGCTGTGATTAATGGCTAGCCCGTGGCCGGAATAAAGAGGAATTTTCGTGATTTTTTTCTGGAAAAACGTGTGCAAATTTTCGAATTTTTATTTTTTTATATTGAAAAATATGGTTTAAAGGATCTTCTATAATTTTTGCATTGAAAATTATTCATAAATTTGGTGGATACAGGGGTTTGTGCAGAGCGCTGCTTGAAAAACATCTTTCGCGGTGACCACTGCTGCTCGGAAAAAGAAACATCTGAAATCAAAAATTCAAACTCAAAGCATTTAGTTTTTGCATGAAATTATCTAGTACTTGAACGAAGGATTTAATAAAATATCGATTAAAAAAATTGCTGCAGGCCAAAACTAAGAGTCCAAAAACTGCTTTATTCAAACACTGCTGTTCGATATGTAAAAGAAGTTTGTAAAATTTGAAGATTATTGGTGCAGTGATTTTTAATACATGGTGGTCACAGATTTTGAAAAAGTCGTTTTAGAAAAACGCATTTAAAATCCGCCGGTCCCCGACACCTACCGATATATCCACAAAGTCCAAAGTCCACAAAGCCTCCAAACTCCCTCAATTTTCAATGGATTGACATGACATTTTCAGACCATATTTTTGACACGACAAATTTTGCGAATCCGTCGAAGTCCAAAGGACGATTTTTTGAAAAATTTAACTTCAAGTAAACCCTTTTTTGCGTTTTTTCCGAGATGATGTTTCACGAAAGAGTGCAGTTCGTATTTCTTAATCTATTCGCTTGGTTCACTTGAAATTCGGCCAGAGCATAGCTTATAACGTTTTCTACCGTATGACTGGATGATTTTTTATATGTTCGTGACACTGTATGACTGGATGATTTTTTATATGTCAGTGACACTGGATTAAAGTTGTTTTTTTTGTAAAAAATCGAACCCTTTTCCATACTTAGCCATTTCCGTAATTTTTTAAATTCCAAAAATTCCTATTATACGCCAGTTTCATTATACCAAAAATACATTTTTTTTAATTTCTCGTTTCGAAACCTCCTAGTTGCCGAAACCCCCTCCACCGATTGGCGACATAGCAACGGTGGAACTTTGTTTGCACAACAATCACTTCATAGTTCATCAATTTCAATCAATAGATTTTATCCATTAAAGAAAAAATTCAAACTCGGCGAGACTATGTATCATTTGTATGTAAAATCTCGACTGCGTCATTTCGAAGCTCTCATCAACAAAAAATATTCAAAATTGACCAGTTCTATCTTTTCTAAGTTTACGCAGGCCCGTCGAACTTAACGGAGCTGTTTCGAAGCAGTTCAAAATGCACAACGATCAGTCAGATGATCTTCTTGACTGGCGACGTCTTGGGTTGAAGCACCAATTTTGCCTTTCACGGGTGAACTACCCGATCGAGCGAAAAGCCGAACTCCTCGGCAATGGCTTTAGGAAGAGGCGAAGTAATGAGAAGGAAGAGAGACGAAGGGCAGTAGTAGAAACGAAGTTTCCGTCTGCGCGAACGAGTTGCTCTGATCTTGGTCGAGAGTTCACGGCGCATCTCAGGGAGCTGAGACATCAGCAGGGAGAAAAGAAACTCTTGATGCTCGTGCTGCAGGGGCAATCTCCAGGACAATTAGCCCTTCGTTCGTGCCGAGTCCCTCCCTCTTTCCTCTCTTCCTCTCCCGGTATCCAGTCTGCCCTTTTTCGACTTCTCGCCTTTTTCCCTTCTCCTCTGATACTCCGTCGTCGTTGCTTTGGCGTACTTTGGCCTTGGAACGACGACGACGACGACCAAGATGAAGGTGAAGATGACGACCGCGAACTCTCTCGATCCGGTCCCACTCCCTACCGTTTATATATCTAATGACCTGGCGGCAGGTGCGCCCACGAAGCGCAGCATCTCTGTGTACCCTTCGTTTCGCGGTGCTGCATCTTCAGCATCCTCACTTGGAAATCCCATATCTTCTGTATCTGGTGGCCACCCGGTACGTCTTCTCTCTCTCTCTCTCTCTCTCTCTCTCTCTCTCTCTCTCTCTCTCTCTCTCTCTCTCCCCTCTACCCTGGCATCTTTCCAATAGATCAGCCGCTTTCTCGCTCTCCGTCCGAAGCTATCGTCGAGTGAGCAGCCGTGGCAAATCCAACCGTGTATCAGGTCACGAAGAACGAAAGCCCAAAGAGAACGAGAGCGAAGGAGAGACAGGACGTAGCCCAAAGAGATGATAGAACGACGGAATATAGTATTTTCGTCACATCCGTTCAAAACTTTTTTATCATCCTGAATTCTCGCCATGGCGTTAATGTTCACGCTCTTCCTGGCCTGATGGCCGTCCAAACATCTCTTGATGATCGTCATTTCCGATTATTCCATTTTTTTCGACACACTACTTTTTCTCTCCACGCCGAAGATGGATTACTGCGCGGAACAGAAAAATTGAGATGATTTTAGTCACGCATGTTTTTGTTTTCTCTCCTTCCATCGGATGATTAAGCTCTCCTGCGTCAGCATAGCGCTGCTTGTAGTTGCTGGCAGGGATTTTCGAGGCAGAAGAATGTGGCGAGTAAGCAGAGCGCAATCACGCACGTCGCGCAAATGTTTTCACTTCTTTACGAAGATACGAATGTGGTTACTTGTTCGGCTTGTCTCGCTTGACGATGCCTTTCGTTGCATTTCTGTGCCCCGATGGCGGAGGGGCTTGAAAGAAAAATACGGACTACGAAAAAATAACAAGCCAGGAGTGTTGAATCGACGGACTGCAATGGAACTACACGAGAGTATACGATTCTTGAATTTATATAGGACGAACGATCCTTTGGTATGTTCTTCAACTTTGGATCTTCTTTCTCTCCTATTTTTTTACCTCTCTCTTTGAATGACCTACAATAACAAATGAAATTATAGATGGTGCATGGAAGAAATAGGGTAAGCCGATCAGAGAATGGACGAAAGCTGATTTATATTGAAAATAAGCAAAGAATATAAACTGTTGATGAAAACTCGATTCATTTAATTTATCGAAAAAAGACAGGCGTCGTTAAAACTAATTTCTCAGTTTCATATCGAATATTTACGCCATGTGGCATTCTTCTAGTTTGTAGTACTTGCACACCGCGCAACTTAGTTACTATAGGTACGACTGTAGGTGTTCCGAAGGCGCGAACAATAGTTTTTACGAGTTTCAAGGATGAGTATTACTCTTGTTACTTAAGATAGAATCAATCTTTGATATTTTGCAGAATTTTAAAGTAAATTCGTAATTATAGGTCAGAATTAGACATGTTTATTCACTGGTGATGTTTTCTAACCTCTTTCCATTGAATACACATATGGACCCTGTTCTACTGATTCTCAAAGCAGAGTTGAAAAAATTAACTCATTTGCTGAAAACTGCAAAATTCATTACTGTTAAGAAATGACAATGTACATATCATTAAGTGTTGTCGCAAAATCATTGTTTTCTTAATTTTGACAAAATTTATTTTTCCATTTCTCTGTCGAAACAAACTGGTACTTTTTTAACAATGTCACTTTACGATCCAAAAAAATGGTATAATTTCTACAAAATCGTAAAAAAATACAATACTCACATGTATAAGAATATTATAATTTTTGAGCGCTACAGTGACCTCCGAATATTTATTTGATGACATTTTTTTTCCGTTAACAAAAATAAATAACGAATCGTTCTCCTTTGAAGCGTTCATCTACGCTACACATTCATTTATTAGCATTTAAGTGTCCATTCACTCGTAATTTCTCCCCCTCACCGATGATTTAGTCATTTCGCTGCTTATTTAACAATTCCTCCAATATGATTTGTTGCAATTACTTCGAATATTTTTTTCCACCAGAATAATATCTTCTGTCAGCTGTAACGACTTAAAAACTACTTTTCATAACATTTTCATTTTACAGTCCATCTGAATCCTACACAGTCGTTATTCGCCCATTCACTGATCGCTTTGCCCACTGTACGAAGAGTCAAAAGAGGAAGATTGGCGTACGTTTCTTTTCACCAATCCTCTAGCCACATTTCCACATAATTCTATCCCTAGATCGGTATACCGCGAATGAATTCGTGCCAGCAGCACAACTACTCATACTCGCATATCGTCTCCCGTGGGGCTAATTAATTATCGAAGTCTCAATCCGTCGTGCGCTGCTGACGTGCCTAGAAAGGTGTCGACCGATCGAGGAGGTGTTAGAGCAAGCTGAGAGGCAGTCGAGGTGTGAACGATTCATTCATTCGTTCTTCCATTCATTCGTTGTAGCCATTCATAACGCCAAAGGCGAGCTTTCAGCTACACTGGGCTCATCAGCCATGTCTTGTCCAGTTTGCCCCACCGATATGTGGGCCACAGTTCACCATCGAACTTGGTTGCACGCGCAAAGATTCTCTCCAGGTCTCCCAATAGTCCCGTAACGAAGGCAATTGCGTCGGGACGATGTTCATCGAGGTCCAACCCATTTCCAACTGTATCCGTGAGCTCGACGAAAGAATCTATTTTCTCCAAAGAGAGAGAGAGAGAGAGAGAGAGAGAGAGAGAGAGAGAGGCAGAGAAAAAGAGAGGTCGTTTCAGCAACCGATATATATCCTTTGGACAGTGATGGGTGGCACTCAAATTATCATGGTGGCTTGCGAATTCCCTTCTGTCAGTGTAGAATCAGCGACGAATTAATGAGGGTCCTTACAAAGTCAGCAGCCCCACCCAGAAGCAAGCGCAAACTACAAAGAGAGAGAAGCACTCGCGTTCGTTAGCGGCTCGTCAATTATATCGAAGGCTCCTTCTCTCTAGCTCCCTCTTTCTCTTTTGCACTCAGTAACTCGCGAAACTTTAACCGGGCCTCTCATCGCAGCTCCTCTTCTTTCCTCACTCTCTCTTTCTCTTTGCTTCTTATCGTTTTTTCATCGATGATAAATCACTTCGCCGAACGAGCAGCCTCTTCTGCCGTCCATCCATTCCTGGATTATTATTCGATTCCCTTCTCCACTACCGTACTCAAAATCTCTGCATCTACATTGGCAATGCCGCACAGCTGCCGGTACCCTCCCCCATCTCGCTACGCGCAATTATCAATCGACACGGAAGTTCGTGGCCTACACCGACACTCCCTTTCCCGCCAGCGTGTCATGAGAAAAAACCAACCGGCAGGATTAAAAGCATCGATGTAACGGGGAAAGTGGAACGGGGGTCAAACGATGAGATACCTTCGTGATTAGTTCGTGTATTGTTGAAAATTATAACGCAAGTGTTCTCAGAGTTCTTTGGTATTTCGCTGCTGCGAGATCAGCTCTGGCAGCGAAAGAAGAATCGTGGGCGATGCAAACTTGGAACAATCCATTCATTACGCTTCATTAGAAGTGGCGAGTGTGTGCGTTTTGTGCCTTAGTTCGAGCTTTGCTGGTTACACAGAGAAAACAGGGGCCTCGAAGTTTCGAATTAATACTATGCTTGTAAAAAAAAGATCATAAAATATCAAAAAGTATTGAATGGAAGATAAACATTGTAATTACGGTATAATAATAATAAAGAAATTTAAATTTTAACCTACGATATGGCACGTAAACTGATACAAATAATACATTTTATTCGGCATATTGTGATTTTTCGTAGTATTCAAAAATATTTTGCCCACGTGATTGGAACAATTAGTTTTCAGTATTCTACATAAAGTACGGTATAAAGAGTCACATTTTACTAATAACTTCGTAATATTTTTCGCTATACGCCGAAGATTTATGCTATGCGTATAGTGAAATCTATACATACACGAAGATTCATGCTGTACGTATAGTAAAATCCATATGAAAATATAGCGTGTAATAAAGGTTGGTATTTTACAAAGCACGTATTATTTTTACTATACAGCATATAGGACTCGCGCCTATGCGAGAATAGTTTCAAAAGTACTATGCACGCATCATTTTTACTATACGGTGTGAGAATCATTTTTACACTTCTATAACAACAAGTCTTAGAATTCCGAACTGGCAGTAAACTACTATACTTTTCTAGCACTGAATATTAGAATTCTGGCAACCAGTGTTAGAATTTGAGGCCGTATTTTTCTCCGTGTAAGAGTTCAAGATGACGTATTACTACGTGACAGACCGGGCGACTGAAACGAGATGTGCATCGGTGCTTTCACTGCTTGCTGGCTTTTCGACGATTTCGCGATAACTGCGGACACCCCGGAGAAGCTTATCTTGTCCGTTCGTCGCACTATCGGACACCCCGAGCTCGTACAAGTGTCGCAATTGAAAATTCATTGTTCAGGCCTCTACTATGTTGAGACGTGGACTCTGGTAACAGGATAGTCGCTTGGTGTGCCTACACGTGTCTACGTGCCTAGCGGTACACTACAAATTCTATGAGGCATTCTGCTTCGAGATCGTCCCCACTGCTGGAGAGTAATTGCCAAATGGTGTTGGAGCTTGCGTCGTTGAAATGCAATGAAAATTCCTCGATTTTTTTATTTCCTTTTTTTTATCATCACCCCAATTGTTTCTGGTGCAAGTTTAGGCTTATGGGTGTCTGACAAGATCTTCAAGAATTGATTGACAAGATTGGTCTTTCTTTGATTATGATGTTTTTTATTGCCGTATTTTTATCATAACCTCAATTCTTTTCGGTGCGGGCTTAGGTTTATGGATCCCTAAAAAGGATCTACACGAATATTTCAACGCTCCTCGTTGCGTGAATGTGCCAAAAATCGGCCAATACGAAAACAATAAACGATAAGATGATTATGAAGATTGGTCTTGTTGCAGGTCAAGTTTATAGATCCCTATAACAACGATGTTTAAGAATATTTCAATGTATTTTGTACCCTGAATGTGCCGAAAATTGGCGAATACGAAAACAATAAACAATAAGTAATAAGATGATTGGTCTTTTTGTAGGTTTAGATTTCTGGATCCCTGGCAAGGGTCTTCAAGAATATTTAATTGTTTTTTGTAGGCTAAATGTGCAAAAAAAATGCTAATACAAAACCAATAATGTTTTTGTTGCATTTCAGAGATGCAAACTTCAATACCATAATTGTCAATTGATTATTTGGATCTAAATAATATCTGGACCATTACTACAGCTGGTCCAGTATTCAGACGAACGATAGCGGCTAAAATTTTGATTTCATCAGAATTTCGGTTCTTCAAGGTTCGACGGAAGTGTAAAAAAACAATTGAAAAAAATAGAAAAACTAAATTTATATCACCACAATGCCAAAAATGACTAGGAAATAGTTTAAACTAATAGTTGCTCATGAAATAATCTGTAAACAAATGTTCTCTCCGTATGAAATGACCGCGTTGATTTTTTTATGTTTTATTTTATCGATTCACCTTTAATCTGTAATGCCAGCACCATACATTTGGTCTTCCAAATTAACGCTGTCCACTACCCTTTTTGTTCTGGTCGATTTCAAAGATTGCTGAGCAGCTTTTTCAGTATCGTACGTGCGGCGAATTTCCTTAAAAATGATCTTTTTGGAATTTTTCCAAATAATAAAACCTGTTGTTTCTTGTTTTCGAGATCCTAAAGTATCTTTTGAGCCAAAAAATCGAAAATCCTGGTCTACCTTCACATTAAGGCAGTTTCTAGTCTAGAGGCCTATATTTCGGCCGATGTTCCGGACTTAATATAGAAAACAACAAATAGCTTTAGTATTCATTCATTCGCAGCCTTTTTATTGAAGTTTTAAGAACTTACGTAAAAATGTTTGTAAAAATAAAATTGGAAAGGCCTCTAATTATAACCGTGAAAATGAGGTTGAGCCAGTTTACATGATTCCAAAGCTCGCATTTATCTGAAACAGAAATAAACCCAATTTCCTTCATCAATAATAATGTGACTATAGTAGGAACTTAAGTGAATTTTTTTTTAATGGCGATTGTCTGGAAAAAATCCTATTATTCGCTCTATTTATTTCAAAGTAGTATTTTTTTTAATAGTAATAATAATAAGTTGGCATTGCCCGAAGTAGGGGCGATAGAAATGTGCATAAATAATGTGCTAAAGGTGCATTATCCATTCAAAGTTAATCGGTTGAATAACTGTGTAAGTATTGGGAATTTCGAAATTTCTTCTTGAGGAAGCCTTCTCAAGCGCCTAAATTTTAAGAAAGTGCCAAACAATCGATTTTCTTAAAGTTCAAGACCTGAATACTCCCTTCGGCAATTTATCAATAACTTTTCAGCATTTCCATAATTCGAAATTATCATTTCGAATTTATCATTTCGAAATTATCATTTCGAATTATGGAAATGACTATGTCTAAATTCGTTCCCATACTCATCGAATCGCCAAGTACTGGAATTCTGATAAACATTTGGTTGCGCTATCCTTAAAAACTTAATTCCCTAACAATCTGCAAAGCGAAAGGGCTCCATTTTTATCGGTCTATCACATCGACCACTCTGGGTCACCGAAGTACCATCACCACTTTAAGGGCATTCAATTTGCGCAAACTCACAGCAAAACCCATTCGTAACAAACCACAAATGTAAAAGTTCCGCAACGAGAGAAAAATATTTTAAAAAACACGGGATGTTGAGGGATCAGATATTATCGGCCTGGAATACCTGGCACATGCATCTGCCCATGTTGCTGGCGTTTGTACACGTGGAAGTCTGCGACTGGTCCCGGTGTGCAGATATCTGCACCGTGGTGAGAGACCATTTGGATATCGTGTGACTTGCCCACGCTGTGAGTGAAGACAATGCGATAAACACGTGTTCCCCTCTGATCCTACGCCGGCGACAATTCTCTGTTTAGTATCATTCGACGATCGATACGACTAGCTCCTCCTGTCAGAGTTTCTCGCCCATATAAAGTTCGCCACACTTCGATATCGTATACCCAAGTAACCCACACACACAGACACACGCACACACACACACACACACACACACACACACACACACACACACACACACACACACACACACACACACACATACACACACACACACACACACACACACACACACACACACACACACACACACACACACACACACACACACACACACGCGTACACACACGTACACTCGTGTACATAGAAAAATCACTTTGGCAGCATGATATCCGTGCTTCGGTACAAAAGCGCGATTCCTTACTCCAACAAAGGAATCTCGATCGAGGACGACGCAGGAAAAAAAAGACGCCAACGCGATACAAAGTTCCTTTGTACGTAGGCTCGTGGCTTTGGAAGAGAAAAATTGCGAGAGTCTGGGCGATTCGAGATGAAATAAAAAAGCGTGCTGAAATTATGGTAATGAAGTCACTTGTCGTACAGCAAGAGAGTAAAAAGCGAAAAAAAAAAATATTGAAAAATGATTGAACAATCTTGTCCGCGAGTAAAATGAAGAAACCCACGCGAGTGCCCTCCAGGCGTCTAGAAACTGTCTCACAGAATCGTCTCACCAGACATGTGGACCTACATTTCCGAAGTAAACGTCTTCGAGCCTTTTTTTACTCTCGTTCTGCCTCTTGCTCTCTTCCTCTCGGATCCTCCATCGTGCGTACTCGTGTAAATCAACGATCCGTTGGCCTCGCGCGACTGGGATGAAACGAAAAAGGAGCGAGCCCGTCGTCGTTGTCAAAGCTGTCAAGCGACATTTTTCGACGTCCTCAGGCGCGTCCGAACTGTAATCCCTCGATACATATCGCTTTTATTTCGTTAAATATCATGGCTCATCTTTTCTTCTGCTCTTCCTGTATGCGCCTCCATATGTGTGTGTACCTTGAAGTCCATTCGACGTCGAGACGGCTATTGTCGCGTGTGAACGGAGCCAAACGAGATCTTGGATTGACGAGCAGCTTTTTCTCATCCGAAAAATTTGATAATAGCCAATTGTTCGTTTCGTCATGGAGAGACAATGATTGCCCAACACCGAGCCTACACCTGTGCAGATGTCCGTACAATGTACGCTTCCATGGCGAAACGAAAAAGGCCTAACCCACATTGCTTTACGCACTAAATTGCATCGGTGACGGTCTTTTTGTTTGCCAGCTTTACCCTCTCACGTACGTCAGGCTGCGTTGCTTATTACAGTATCGTTTTCAGCAAAGTGTCTTTTCTCCGGCATTCGTGACGACGACATTTACTGCTCGTGTGTCACCCGCGATGGTTGACGTTCCTGGCACTCGACAAGAGCATGGAATAATAGAAAAAAGAAGCTATACCTACCTGCTGTTCGACGAGGGGACGGGCTTGGATTCCGCAAGCAGAGAGGCGCATCTCTCTCTCTCTCTCTCCTCCCCCTGCCCCTCTCGCACAATAAATAATATCGTCTTATCTCTTTTTCTCTCAATCGTATGTGTGTATTCACACGCGCGCACAGAGGAGAGTTCTCCGGGGACGCGACCTCAGGTGAGCCTTCTTTAGGTGACCCGCGAACCGGTCCGTGCCTTTTCTCCAGTTCGCTCCTATATACCCGAGTCAGGGATTCTCAACTAATGGCATCACAGAAGCAAAGCCAGGTCGTCGCGTCGAAGGTACATTAGCCAGACGTGTCGACGCGATAAGATTAATGATGGAGCGCGATCCGCGGCGTCTGGAAACGTCGGATCCTTGACCCCTGACCTCTCGAAACCGGCAGGTTCGATTGAATCTTTAAACCGAAAATAATCGATACTTTTTTATCTCCCGGTCTCCGCGGGAGGCTGGAGAACTGCGAGGTGCAGAGTAGGGTTCACTATGGACACACACGCAGAGGCGAATTACGATCGCGCGTGTTTGCATCTAGCGATGGAAATCGTGGATAATTTTGCCGCAAATGATAAATTAATTGAAGAGCACGTATCGCTGAATCCAACTTAAGATCGTACGTGCGAGATGAACAGGGAGAAACGATCGTTAACATTTTAGACGGTTATTTCGCAATGATCGAATAGAGAGGCAACCCTCTCCTCCTACTGCCTATTCCCGATGAAATGAGAGGAAGAGATGGATACTCGGATCCACGATGATCCACGGAACTCTCGCGGATTCTACGCCTTCCTTATATTCATATGTGTATATGGTTATGCAGATAGATCGATACACGGGGTGGCCTGAAAAGTAACGATTGAAAGGAAAATCTAGATGCTCTGGATCAATACTAATTCGACGTATTTAAGGTTTTCGAGAAAAGATCGTTTTTTATTTTTCTCTTTTGTGTGTGTGCTTTTATGTGGATTTGTTGTCACTTTTTTAATCGTTATGAAGTACATTGTCGAGCGATACATAAATGATCAATTGAACATGTTCCTAAAATTATAAATAAGCGGTTATTCCCATCGTAGAGGGGGATTACCTACATTCATCTATGTCGGAAAAACGAAGTACAAACCGACTAAAAAATCAGATAAAGCTTGTGCTGAACTTATAATCTACCTGACTGTGCGATAGCACTCGTGGATTATTTCAATCAACTGAAAAGTAACGCGAACGCATTAGGGTTTGACTAAAAAATGAAAAACCGGTTTGAAGGATCAGCCACGAACGTTCAGGTGATAACAAAGAATATTTACTCTCGTCTAAATGTCTCCCAATTGCTTTTGAAAATTTCTGTAAGGAACGTGAGCACACAAAAGAAAAAAATAAATAAAAACCTATGCTACAAGGAAACTCGAAAGAAAATTAAACAATCCTTATTTGTCGAAACCAAAAAAGGACCGTAGAACATACATGGGTGTAATTCGGATAGATATCGTTTATGTTTAACTTCGAGCCTTTCGGGCAACCCTATACACTTCGGCGTAGCCAGCATTTTTGGTGGGTGGCCTAGACAAAAGACAGGCCTGATACAAAAGTGATATGGTTCACAACCACAGTTTTTTTAAAAATAAAATGTACATAATATTCGATAATCACGTAAAACACAAAAAATATGAAGCTTTGATCATACGTTTATGGTAACATTGATATACGGATAGTACTTCATCCACCTGCCATCATCAACCCTTCGGTCGGTTTTCATTGAAAAACGTCAGGAATACAGTATAAACATTTCTTAATATGTCTGCGTAATTGAAATTCGGAAAGTATAAAATTGAATTGCTGTGAAAAATTATTGAAAATTTTCAATTTTGCGAAAGTGGCCCAATAATTTTTTTGTTAGAACTTTTTTTAAGAACGTGAGAGCTCAATGTTCAGCAGTAACTATGACACAATCGTTCCTGAAGCATTGCGCCTCTTAACCATGTTTTTGTCCACCTAATGGCAGAAAAAGTCATCTCATAACTGGCGGAGCTCACTGGGAGTACAATTGCTGCTTGGAAGGGTTGACATAAGGTAGGGCAGTACTATTTTTCAATATGCTTTTTTTATGTCCAGCTTTATTTCATCATTTTCAAATTAAAGTATTTTATTCATGACCATCGCTTCAGCTTCTGACGTATCAATTATTAAGTCTTTTTATAATTACTGATTTTCGGTTTTACAATTATTCTTAATAATTGTGTAATTTTATAATTATTCCTTTCCGTTCTTCGAACGAACTACAAAAATGTGGCAGCTGCATGAACTTACGGTAGATTCTCAAATCGGCCTTCCAGATTTACAATGATATTATCTATACTTGGTAGTTAAATTTGATCTCCCAGTAGTCTTCCGGTCGTGTATCAGTCTGCAAATATAATGTATTGCTTTTACCTATAGTTAACTTAATTGTGAAAGTGGAAGATTTATTTAATATCCGTAACAAGGTATCTACTATTCACAGAAATTACGAAATTACGACGAAGGAAATATTTCAAGTTTTTAAAATGATTTTTCAGGCTTGCTTGAGTGAAACTTAAATAAAATTAATCAATTATCTGAGTGTATTTATATTGGACAGATTTTTTGTTGGGGGGCACCGGGATTTCTAAGGCCAAGAGAGAGAGAAATTTAGCTCTGTACCCACCCCTTCCCCACCTGGCTACACCAACGCCTCTACACACACACACACACAGACACACACAGACACACACACACACACATACACCCACATACGTATGAATAATATCTACACGCGCCGCGACGGTTGCTTCTCAATTCTCACTTTCGTAACTCACTTCGCGCGAACGCCTTTTATTCCATCGACGTATACGGACACTTTAACAGCTGCGCACATACACACGCATACTCATGTACACGCGCGATTCAAAGAAGAACGCGATCGGGAAGTCTGCTGCGATTGTGTGTATGTGCAACGACTATGTGCTCGCGCCCGTATAAAAACGTGATTCGTACGGTAGTTCGAACTGCGTGACATATATATCAGCTCCGCGACTGAAGGTATCGGATTGTCTGTCAATTGTGTCGATATTACGCCTCAAATATAAAGGGGTGTATATATGTAGTGTCATGGATACGGTCGGGTGCTGGTGACTTTAGAGGTAGTTGCTTAAGAAGAGAGCAGTGCCAACTGATTTAGCGCTCAAAGCCGTAAGAATTGCACCTTTTTGTCTGCCGATGCGCAGGTCTTGTGCATATGATTGTGTCGTCGCGACGACTCGAGAATAGGTATATTAAAGCTTTTTCCGTTCGTTGTGTCATTTGGGAGGTGCGGATATTTTCGTTCTATGCAGAGAACGCAAGACGAAAACAATTTGTGTATAGATATTTGCGTGTGTGTGTGTGTGCGCGCGCGTGCGTGAGTGCGTGTGTGTGTATGTGTGTGTGTGTGTGTGCGTGTGTGTGTGTGTGTGTGTGAGATTTGCATCTCTCAGGAACGACAGAAATTTTATTTATTTAATTATATTCTCGGAATACGCGAGGACGGAGAAGAATAGCTGAGGTAATAACGAAACAACGCGGTTTAAAAGCTACAAGTTGACGGTCGATGAATCTTCGTCTATATGCGGACTCCCGTCTGTGACAATCGTCTGATGGTTTATTTCGTTACTTCCACGACCTTATACACCTACATATATACGTATATATGTGAAAAAAGGATACTTCGGGCTCGTTACATCTATGTAACGTTGGCTATCGAGATGTCTGGCTGTTTTAAGGACGCTACGCGAAGGCGAATGCCTTTTGAATCATTTTTCCCCACGCATATGTGAATCAAGTAGTTCGAAGTCGTTACGTCCATGCAGTGTTACCGCTAGTAGTATGACAAAACAGCCATCAAAACGTCGGGCCATTTTGAGGACGGTCCTCGAAGTCAAATGTCTTCTAAATAACTTATTCACACACGTCCATATATATATATATATATATATATACACTCACGTTGGAATACTGTTTAAGAAAAGCCGTTGTTTTCTCGTCACTCGAACGGTTGCGCAAGATTACGGGGATGGCGCGGTTGGAGAATCGTCACCTTATGGGACACGTCACCTCTGACACCCGTGATGTTCGTCGACGCGTGTACGCACACACTCGCATATATATTTCCAACCACACGTGAGAAACGTACGTAATATACCTCACCGTCCCGTGTAAAGACACTGAAGATGAGGGTTTGGAAATATACGTTTGGTGTACGAGAGACTACGACTAAGAGAGACGTCCAGTGTAGAAATTGTCGTAGGGATGCAATTGGATTCCCATATTAGTCCCTACTTCCTAATAGGGACGCAATGGAACATCGCATTCGTTCCCTGTACTGAAACGTCACGCTCGTACATTGTCTTCCAATCAGTATTGGTTTGGAATCCAATGTACGAATCCAATTGGAATCTTAAAGGATTCCCACAGTAACGCACAGAATCCGATACGATTCTTGATGAATCCTACCGCATTCCGTACGTTGAATTTTCTAAACAAAATATATACATATACAAAATATGTGGATCCTCAAAAAGTATAAAACTTGTCTTGAAAGAGTATTGGTTTGTAAGAAAGTATTTGCCTTTTCCACCAAAAATAGAATAACAAAGCAGTCTGAAAACGAATGATTCATCTTATTCTATGTATCCACCATCGGATTCTAAATAGAATCAGATTGTGTATCGGGTAGATAGCATACATAGATTAAAATTAATAATTCTTGTCAATACGGCTTTTTATTTTATCTTTGATGATAAAACGCAAGGACCAACCTGATATGTCTTAAAAATCTATTTGGATCACCTACCTGTAAATCGACTGTAATTAACATTTATTTATTTCACTGCACTTTGACATAACATCCCTCCACCTGCACGGTCACCAAGCGTGCAGGTTATGTTTCAACACGCCGAGTTTTTTTTCGTTCATCGGCGTTCATTGACGAATAGTGCGGAATCCAATTGGATCGCAATGAAGACTCCATATATGATGTGTCCCTATGGAGATGTGGTAGGATCTGAGGTCTCTCCAGCAAATTTGTGCTCAGGATCACGAAAGAACATTTTCGTGGACGGGTCCACTCCCCGTCAAGTCCCTATAGGGATGTGTGCGATCTTGGGGTCTCTCTAACAATTTTCTGCAGCGGATCGCGAAGGGATATTTTTTGGCAGATCCAACAACTCCTGGCTGAGTCGGATTCCAATGTGGACTCCCTACGTGGAGCGTCCCTGTCAAGTCCCTACAAGGATGTGGTAGGATCTGGGATCTCCCAAACAAATTTCTGCACGTGACAGCTGAAGGCCGCAAAGTGCAAGGAGAGAAAGAGCGATAAAGGGTAGGATCTCTAGCACCTCGCGGAAATGCACTTTTTCTTCTCGTACATCCACCCGCGAACCCAAGTGCCTGAATGTGTTTCATTGTACACGCTACGCACTGCGTGCATACCTGCGTGCGCGCACGTATACATTATTCATACCCACCTCGTACATAGGAATCAGTACGAAAAGTGGTCACCTCGCAACCTGATTCAGCCATGCGGCCGTAGATCGCGCCAGTTCTTCAAATCAGACTCCTTATCAGCTTTTATACCCCTGTATAACAAGGGATACTAAAGATTGTCGCAATGCAACCTCTTCGGCGCTCCACCGTTGTAATTTGAAAAGTTGCAATGATCATAACGCTGCATGACAGCGTGTAAATAATTACACGCTGTCATGCAGCGTTATGATCATTGCAACTTTTCAAATTACTGCTCCTACCATCATCGTAACTTCTTCCTGAATTCCGTTTTAGCGAGTGAGCTACGATACAATTTCGCCGCGTTTCCCCCAAGATCCTGACCGAGTGATGTCAGAATGATGTGCGCCAGGGTGGCGTGACATTTGGCGCCAGGTATAAAATGTCCGAACCACGCAACGCGCGCGGAGAGTGAGAGTGGCTGAAATCTTCTCGTAGTATCTTACACAGTCGAGAGATGGAAAAAAATGACAAAATGAGAGAGAGAGAGAGGGCGGGAGAGAGAGAGAGAGAGAGAGAGAGAGAGGACGAAGTGCGAACGGAGCCAAGAGCTCAGCAAGCGCAGAAAGAGAGATAAAACGACCCCGAGGTACAGATAAGAACGCGAGAAGCGATGGAAAAAGAACGCATTGTGCATATAAGAGACGTGCGCGCGTGAGTCGTGGCTTGCCGTGCATATGCAACATGTGAGATACACAAGTAGGTGCCGGGAAGACAGTCTACCATACATACACCCTACTCGTATGCACTCGCCAGGACCCAAGTCGGCGCGAGGATTGTCGTAAATGTCTTCATCCGTAAGATATGAGATGCCGTGGGCGTCTCAGGTCGGCCGAACAGAGAGCACAAAGAGAGAGAGAGAGAGAGAAAGACAGAGATGTCCCCACCCCCTCTCTCACTGGCTCCTTCTCTCTCTCTCTCATGGACACTCGTTGAAGATGCGTTTACCTTTGCCCGACACTCGACGAAGAAGGTATCACAAGATGTCTTCCCAGGCGTTCCGTATGCCCGAGAAAAGGAAACAAAAGACGATGGAAAAAACGCCAAGAAAAAAGGATATTCCCTGAGCAAAGAATAAGACGTAACCTTCCGAACACACGTGGATAGCTCGGTCGCTCGTAAAAATCGTTTTGTATGGTAAAAGATCTTTAATAAAGACCGTATCATATTTTTCGTTCACGGAAATTCCTGCGGAACAATTCTGAATGAACATGGCGAACACAGGAATATAAGAAGTGTAACGAACGAGCCGCGGAATGGGGCGCACACGGACTACCTGTATGCGGGAATTGGATAGTGTAGAGGGAAATTTTGAGACCATCGGATCGGCAAATGTAGGAAGCGGTTGACAAATATGGACATCGAGCCCCAGATGCCAATTTGCCAGCTTGGACGTCTTGAACAATAGACAGCTTGGTGGACAGGTCGATAGTTGACGGTGGTGAATGATCATAGTGCAGCCTGTCGAAGCACCTCAATGCTGCCGATTTTTCGGGTGGAGTAGTGGACAGTTTGGACATCGTCGAGAGTAGACAGTTTGGTGAACAGTTGTACAATTGACTGTATAAACTTCATGTGGGTTTCGAAAGTAATGTGGTTATTTGCGTAGTCAAGTTCATATAAAAACAACTATTTTTCTGATGCTGCTGAGGGTTGACCGGTCTGCATAAGCTTGGGGCTCAAAAACAGGTCGACTTGAATATTTTTTTCCACCGTGAGCATTGGGATGGCGAAGTGGAGATTCTACACATAATCAATACATAATCTTGCGAAGTTTGAGCTTTCCTGCATTGACAAATATTGATGAGCAGCGAAGTTATTCATTGCTTAAGGCCTTAGTAACAGGTATAAAATCGTGTGCGAATTTAACAATTTTTTTTCGTATGAAAAAGTGTTACACTCATAAAATTAATAGCACATCTATTTAGTATGAATATCAGCTGTTAGAAAATAATTTTTTTTTCAGTACAAAACCGCCGACTACTCGAAACTTCTCTGAAGAGCTCTTTTCCAATTGGCGTGACAAATAACTTCAATAATTTTCACTCGATTTACTTCAAATTTAAAAGTTATGTTCCTAATTGCATTTCGCAGAGAAGTACGTACGGAATTTCTGATTAATCGAAAACTTTTCGATAACACTGAAAATTCATTTGTTAAGGATGTTGAGTCCCAAATCGCAAATGATGATGAAATTCTGAAAATTTGGTATGTTTTTGTATGAAGTATTTCAGAGGTCGTGTAAAAATTTCACGACAATTAGGAAGCTCGTTATTGAACAATTAACATTCACAAATTAAATGTTGTTTTATGGAAACTGATGTAACTTTGCAATAAGTTTTTTTTTGACCTCTCAATTTTATGATATCTACAATATACTGAAAGCAACGGAAACAAAACGAAGTTTATTGATAAATTTTTTAAATTTCTTTTAAAAATTGTTCTTAACAAAATGTTAATTTTTTAATAACGAGCTTCCTAATCGTCGTGAAATTTTAACACGGCCTCTTAAATACTTCATACAAAAACATACCAAATTTTCAGAACTTTCTTATCATTTTTTATTTCAACCCTTAAGGAGGTTGAAGTAATGATGATAGAATTCTGAAAATTTGGTATGTTTTTACATGAAGTATTTAGGAGATCGTGTAAAAATTTCATGACGATTAAGAAGCTATTTATTGAACAATTAACATTAACATGTTTCATAGGGACTCAACATCCTTAAGTTCAAACACCTAAAACTTTTGAATGAAACAATATTTGTTAAATTCCGTACGTACTTCTCTAGGTATTCTAATGTAGATTGACGAGAATTTTTGTTTTTTATTCTGGGTCAAAAATGGTGGATGCTAAATGTCACGCCGCGGAGCGCCTAAAAAAAAGATAACCAAAGAAAATAGTAGTCGGCTATTTTGTATATCGAAAAAAAAACATATTTTTTTCTAACAGCTTGATATGCATACAAAATCGACGGGTAATTAATTTTATGAGTGAATCACTTTTTCATACGAATATAAATTGTTAAATTCGCACATGACTTTATACTCGATACTAAGGCCTTAAACAAAGTGCCGCCGTTGCTACATCTGCCGGTCTAGGCGGTTCTACGAACCAGCAAGGTGATATAAGAAGAAAACTTGAAAAATTGACTTTTAGTATAGTAATAAAACTTTCCCATGACCGAGATACTTTTTACAATGATGTAAATGATGAAAGTTACGAAAATCACAAGGTGTAGAATTAACAGTTGAAAAATGTAATAATTTCTTTAAATATCACAATGAAACTTGACCGGATACATATTTGAAATGTCAAAAATGACCAAAATGGGAAACTGTGGAAAAGTTATTCGATCTTCGATTAAAACAACAACCGTTAATAAAACTATCGTATACATTTTGAAATAATGAAATTTACGAAAATTACAAGCTGTAGAAAAAAGTTCGAAAATAAAGGAAATGTATTTTAACATATTACAACTTTTGACTGGATACTTCTTTGACATTTTGAAAATGACCAAAATGGAAAGCTGTAGAAAGCGCTGAAATGGGAAGCTGTAGAAAACCCTGAAATTCCGACTGTCGATTTTCGACAAAAAAACAACCCGTAAGTAATACAATTTTCGTATGACCGGGATACCTTTAGAAATGATAAAACTTACGATAATTGCAAGCTGTAGAAAAAAGCTTCAAAAATAAAATAAAAATTCTTTATTATGATAATTAAATTATTCACTGGCTACTTCTTTGAAATTTTATATATTACCATAATATCGAGCTCTAGAAAAGTTGTTCATTCTTCGCCAAAAAAAAACAACCTTAATCATTTGTTATTAACAAGTGGTCAAACGTACAAAAAAAAATCACCCGGTACGATAGAAAATGTTATAAGCTACGCTCCGCCCAAATTTAAAGCGAATCGTTCGAACATATATTCCAATACGACTAACCCCGTTCCCTGAAACACAATATCGAGAAAAAAACGCACAAAAAGGGGTAAAACGCCTTGAGCGATCCAACCCTTCACAAAGGTCATCCTACCTCGGTCAATTATTAAAATTCTCACAAAATCTTTCCTGCAAACTAAAGTCAAGACCCAAGGCTATAAAAAACTACGCAATGAAATAATCGAATCAAAATTCCAATCTCACGCAACCCCTCAATTCAGAATCTTCCTTGCAGTAGTCGATCCGTGAATAGTGCGCCATGTATCTCCATTCCCAGCGTAGTTTCGATGCTGCGACAATTCGCGTCGTGGCAGAGAGTCCAATAGTCATAACTTGTATTTTTCGCTTCAACGATAATGAACGCGGGACGAAGATGTATCGAGTTTTCCGATGGACAGCAGGAGGACAGTCGCGGTGATATTTCACGTATGGGCCTAGAAAGGATAAGACGATGGGGAGGAGCACGGAGGTGAGGAAACACAAAGAAAGATAGAAAGAGGTAAAATAGTCACGATTCGTTGGAAAAAGACCGAAGAGAGGAGGGAGGGTCAAGGAAGCAAGTGTCAAGTCAAGTCGTTCCTCCGTCTGTCTACGCGACTCGTACGTAACTCACGTCCTCCGTACGTTGCAGCGCACCAATGTTCCCGCACGCGCGCACACACACACACACACACACACACACACACACACACACACACACACACACACACACACACACACACACACACACACACACTCAAGTCACCTAATCGTAGACTGGATGGCTCATGCATACAGACGCAAGGCTGCCCACCCGCGCTCGCTTGACCCTTCTTCTTTCCGCCGTATGCGTCTGTGCAGTCGCGTGTACGGGACAATGCCCGCGAGAAGGGCTTAACGCCGCGCAACTCGCCTCGTAAACTAATCTGAGTTAGGCCCTTGCTTTCAATGGTGAAATGCACCAACTATATTTCTGACTCTGGTGTATTTCCCGAGCGCTGAAATTCCACGAAGATTAGTGTGTTGGCGTGTGGCGTGGGTTGTGGAAACGCCGAGAGAGACAGAGGAAGAGACGCGTGGTGGTGCACGTGGAGAAGTTTTGTACGGTTGTAATAATACGAGGGAGAGAGAGACCTCTCAACTTTAGACGCTGACTGTGCATCTACTGCATACGGCATATACGTGCGATCTTTTGTGAATAACGCATATAAATGTATATATTTATATATATATATATATATTTGAGTGTGTATGCACATATATAAATGTTTATATCGTAACTTGCCATATATTGTGGGAATAGGTCGAGACCTCAGATGTCAAAGGTGAGGCCGCACCCTCCATTGTGTCCTGCCCACGTGACCGGAGTACCAAGGCGTCGTCATTCATGTCACTGTGTGTCTTCCTTCCTTCCTTCCTCCCACACCTCCCTCGGTCGCCGAGGAGCTCATATACGTGTGTGCCCGTGTACGTGGTCCCATGTACGCATATGAATTTATGCGTATGTGAGAAAAAGATATTTCGCGTTTGTTATATCTATGTAATGGTGGGTATAAGCATGAGCAAATTTTTTCTTAAGCGGTCATTATACCTTGTGAAAGCCGAAAAATCACTTTTTTCACAACCAATGTGTTATGACAGTGTATCGCCTTACAAATGGTCCTTGACAATTTCTTGTGATCGGATGGAAATCGACAGATTTGTAGGCTATGTCGACACCCGTGGAAACTCTCGGAACCTCGTTGGAAACTTTAAACGTTTTTTTCTCGAAAGTATGTTTTCACAGTCGTGAGC
This sequence comes from Ophion costatus, assembly GCA_951751655.1. NCBI lineage: Eukaryota > Metazoa > Arthropoda > Insecta > Hymenoptera > Ichneumonidae > Ophion > Ophion costatus. Next base: position 17,374,424 of record OX632362.1, on the reverse strand, counting down.
AAAATATCGCAAAAATGGCTGCATCGATCTTTTTCAATTTGTAGGGCTTTTTCGAGATCTAAATATATAGTATTTGGCCGGAAGAGATTTTTGCCGATGTATACTTTCGATTTGATGAACGAAAAATGCCGATTTTTTCGTTGCACAAGTCAAGACTCACTTTAAACATGCGTTATTTTTTTAATTTAATATTTCAGAAATTCCTTCGATTAATCGTAGGGTTAACTAATAAAATTTGTTTAATTGTTGATTTTAGATAAACTGGTCCAAACGGACATTATTCTTGTTACAAAGTGTTCTTCAGATGATACGTTTTCGAATACCTCATTTTTGTATAAATTCATCACCACGATTTACCAAAAAAAATCCAAAAATCAGTTTTTTTGCACTTTTACAACTAGGCATAACCGATTAATGCATAATTGATTTTGGGAGCCGGACGGTCATTGAAATGCCCCGTATAAATGCTCACTTAGTCCGTGTGAATTTGACGACATTGGGCTGTATTCCATATTGAGTATAGAGACAACTGGCTACTGGGACGGACCGCGGTCTTCAAAGTCACCTTTCCCTGTGAATGTGAGTGCGTAGGTATGGACGTGTGTATTGTCCAGACTAGCAATTCTTAGCTCAGCATTGAATCGTGCCGAGGGGATTAACCCCGCAACCCCACCCACCACTCGAACCAAAGTTTCAATTCGTCAGCCCATCTCATATATGGTGTCTTCGTCACCAGACTTTTTCAAGCTCTCCCTCATCGCGGCAAAGATATTATCAGCCGTGTATCTATGATCGTTCAACAACGCGCATGCACTCACGCACGTCTCATGAATTTCTTAATAGGCTCTTCCTTATGGTATCTCATATGTTTATTTATATACGCACAATGAATCTATGAAACGGCCATGATATCTTGGACGCGGGGATCATTCTCGCGTCGCTAAGGCTTTCTCCTGCATCCTCGGGCGGAGAACGCCCAGGTGCTTCTTACGAACGCGACCAATTCATGTGTATGTGTATTCATGTGCACCTATTCATATATATGCTTAAATATATATTTATAGATGTACGCCCTCGTAGACCGGATGGAACTTCTCTCTCGCGTGCCTGCGTCTCTAGACCAAATGAACTCTTCGACGCGAACGTAGTTGGTGTACCTAGTGAATTGGGATGTATACGCATATTGATGCATAGATATTTGGAAGGTCGTGCTAACCAAGGAAAGGACGCACAGTTCCGTGGAGACACTTGTTGAGGAGATCCCCCACCGCATCCCTTTAGGGATTTGATAGGGACGGCGCACGTTGGGAGTCCACATTGGAATCCAACTGGATTCCACGCTATTGACATCGTTCGAGAATTTTTTATTTGATATTATCAACCAGAATTCGACGAATATCCCAAGAACAAATATCTTTCCGTGGTCCCGTGCATAAATTTGTTGGGGAGTGTTAAGGAAGCTTTCCAGTGTGACAGCCCGAAAAATCGCTGTTTTTCGCGATTTTTTTTTTAAAGAAAAAATAATCTAATCGGTCTGGTTTTTTTTTTGTATATTAATTGGGTATTGAAGAATACAAAACAATTTTTTAAAGATCGATTTATTTATTAATTAATATCTATAAAAATGATGAAACAATTGTTGCAGAAAATGCACTTGGATGTGGTGTCCACGTTGGGGGTCACAATTTTGATCTGAAACAAAAAACACAAAAAGATTATTGATCGGTATATAATTGGCTTTCGTGCTATGGAGGCTTTTTTTTTTTTTTTTTTTTTTGCAAAAATGGCTCCGGTTTGAACAAAAAGTATCGATTTTAGCATGTTTTTTGGCAGTTTTTTTACAAAAAAATAGGAAGATGTCAAAAAAAAAAAAGCTTCCATAGCACGATAAACAATGACGTTAAGAATATTGTGTAAAAAATTCAACTCGATAGCTTTAAAACTCTGCCCTCCAAGTTGGACACCGTTTTGAAAAATGCTGTTTCGAGAAAAACGCGTTCAAAGTTTCGCTGTAGCTGTAGCGCTCCGTGGCCTTCTTCCAAGAAATGCTGTACAGTAACCGAAATAATCTGAATTTCGGCATGAAAATTTCAGGGAATATTCGGAAGAGTGTATACTATTCGATAAAGCAAAAAAAAAAATCGATTTTTTGAAAATTTCACACTGGAAAGCTCCCTTAAGATGCACCTACGTCTCTATAGGGATTCGTTTGGGGAATCCCACTCGGGGGGCCCTCATTGGGATCCACTTGGATTCTGCACTGTTCCCTGATGAATGCCGTTTCAGAATTTTTACCACGTTCGAACCGAAAATGTGTGAAAAATCATGAGAAACGCTCGGCGTGTTGAAACATAACCTGCACGCAATGTGAGCATGCACGTGTGTGATGATATGTTGGAGTGCAGTAAAAGGATGTTATGTCAAACTGCAGTGGAGTGTACGTGTGTGATGATATTAGGTCAAAGTGCAACAAAATGATGTTATGTCAAATTGCAGTGCAGTGTACGTGTGTGGTGACTTTGTTTCAAAGTGCAGTAAAATAATGTTATGTCAAATTGCAGTGCAGTATATGTGTGTGATGACATTATGTCAAAGTATAGTGACATGACGTTATGTCACCCTGCAGTGCAGTGTACGTGTGCGATGATATTAGGTCAAAGTGCAGTAAAATGATGTTATGTCAAATTGCAGTGCAGTGTATGTGTGTGATGATATTGCGTTTAAGAGCAGTAAAATGATATGTCAAATTGCAGTGTAGTGTACGTGTGTAATGATAATATGTCAAAATGCAGTAAAGTGATATATGTGAAAGTGCAGTGCAGTAAAGTAAATAGCAAAAGATGATTACAGTGGATTTTCAGTGATGTGATTCGAAACGATTTTCAAGATATACTTTTTTAACCGGTTGCGCCTGTTGTAACAGTCGAAAACAGCTCAGTTTTTTGAGAAAATCGTGACATAACATTTTTACAAAAATTCGGTTTTTGGGAACGTATCAAGAACGCTCTGCCATTTTTTTGTGTAAACATATTTAATTAACATCGATTTACAGCTAATGTCCAGGAAGCACCTCTCAAAAACGTTTTTTTGCGGTGACCAATACCTTTCTGAACCAGATTATCTAATATTTAAAAAAACTCAAGCCGATTTCGTTAGTATATTAGTTCATCCTATTATTAATCGACGGAATTTCGGAAATATCAATTTAAAAAAATGGCTCGTGTTTAAAGTGAGAGTCTTGATTTTTCCGAATAAATGCCATTTTCCGTTCATCAAATCGAAAGTATACATCGGAAGAAAATCCTTTCGATTTTTGGTTTTCGGAAAGTGATTTTTCGACTTTCACAATTAGGCATAACCTCTTACGCAACTTATACTTTTCTTAAGATCCACACATTTTATTTATCCATATATTTTGTTGAGAAAATACAATGTACAAAATGCGATTGGATCCATCAAGAATCGTATGCGAGAGATCGATTAAGAACCGATAAGGTGGGAATCCTTTAGAATTCAAATTCGATTCGTA
>OX632362.1:17314747-17370695 GCA_951751655.1 Ophion costatus | reverse complement strand
GAGAGAGAGAGAGAGAGGGGGGGGGGGAGAGAGGAGAGATATGCACGTACACCCGGTCATCGTATGACGAAGAAGGCCGTGCGGGTCGTGATGCTGCGATGATCCCTCGTACAGATACACTTTTTCACGGTGCTGGCGAGGAGAAGATGAGATAGCGAGAACGCGCATTCGCTTCTCCCATCTTTCTTTCTCCCCATCACCCTGCAGCATCGGTCACACCGCAGGTGACTCCTCGCGGTCTTGCGCAGCTCTCGACCTCAACGTGACCCAAACCCGTACCTGACTTCCAGGCGCAAACCGCACCGTACGAACTGGCGATAATGGTTGTTGGCCGCAGGCTCTGCATGATACGCAATCCTTCTCAACTCCTTCTTCTTCTTCCCCGTCTCTCCGTTAAGGGAGGTTTTCTACTTTCTTGGGCCAAAAAATGTTTCCACCAATTTGTCATGCGGAAAATATTCAATATAGAATGTTAAAATTTGGGTGTTTCCTAACAAGGAACATCACCTAAGGATGTATTACCCGTACATTCCCTACCAAAACTTAGTTTCGGTGATAATTTCGAAGTACTTTGCGATAACATTAAAATCTTTAAAAAATCAACCGTATCGAAGATGCTGAAAACATTGGTTTTGAATAATAAAAATGCCAAAAATTTATAAATAAATTGTTTAACCAAAAGTTTGTTCGAAAAATCTCCGGTAAATTTGGTTTTTTGTGACATTAAATGAATTATGATGTTTTCCTGAACACATGATTTTTTAAAGAATTTTGACTTCATTTCGAAAATCCCGTTTTTTGGAGTTTTTCAGAGGCTGTACGTTGTGACACTGTTCGTTTAATACCCCGGACACTTCTTGGATTTAATATGGAATATTGCTCCGAAAACATATTGAAAATTTATGACTCTTCATCCATTTTTTTTAATTAAAAAAATTGAAATTACAATCGAAAGAGAATTCTAAAAAAATTCATACCCGTTTAAAAAAATCTACGAATTCATTTTATAATATAAAAAAGTCGTTCACCGGCCATTTGTTGGACATTTTTTTTTCAACAATTTACTGACTACTATTCTGCAATATTATTATTACCGGAAATTAATGTTCTTAGCATCTTCAATGGGGTTGATTATTTAAAAAAATTAATCTCCTCGCAACGTACTCATAATTCTCGCCGAAACTCACTTTTGGTAGGGAATGTACGGGCAATACATCCTTAAGGGACGTATTGCCCATATTGACCACTATTGATCACTGTAAACGTCTAAAACAAGTGATTTTTTGCGATTTCTTTTGGGGGGAAGGACGGGTAAGAGGGTACTAATTTTCAAGGATAGTCATATCTTTAAGAGATCAAAAAAATGTGTATATCAAAAAATTATACAAATTAGTGACGCTGGAGTCATTCTTGCGAGGCATGTCGAATTTGTGGCCCTCTATCTTTTTTAACTTTTTTTCTATTGTTCCTCAAATTTGTTGTTCAAGTTTATTATAATGTTGCTAAAGTTGATTGCAATGTTGCGCAAGTTGATTTTGATATCAATGATAATTAATGACTGATTAAGTCAAGATTAAGATTTATGTAAAATGTTTCCTTCGTAAAGATGGCGATTTGATTGTAAAAAGTAGTTGTTTTTTTATTCCATTCCATGTGTGAGGTATGAAATATAATTTTTTAAAATCAAAATGATGTCAAAGATATTCTTAATCTTTGACTAAGCTGCATTCCAATGCCTTGTCAAAGAAACCCCATCGTCGAGGTTACTTTGACACTTTAAAAAAATATCCATAAAATGGTGGGTGCGGTGGGGCTTGACTTTCTTATACATTTGATATCCAAAGGACACATTGTTCTATTGGAGCATAAAAGTTGGAATTTCGGATGTTAAAAAAAGTTACCTACAAAAAACTTCAAAAACCTGTTCAAAGTAACCCCACTTTACGGTAAACCTTCCGCTTCTCCAAAAAATTTCTCTACAGTGACCCTATAATTTTTTGCCCAACAAAGTAGAAACCTCCCTTAAGGGGGTATCCCTTTCTAGATGCCCAATTTGAAGGGTCAGAATGATGAATTTTTTTTCTAGTTCCACATTGGTTGGAATAAATTTATTTCTTCCCCGCATGTTGTACACATATTTGGGGTTACAATGTAATTTTTTCAGAAGAAAATCTTTCAAAGTGTTCGTGATGCTGCAGTTGGTGTCGTAGTTCTCCAGCGGCGAGTAATCTGAAACGAAAACAAAAAATGTTTTTCTCAAATACATCCAACTGGCTATGGGTTCACGATCCACTTTTCGAAATTTCGAAAAATACGGAAAATGACAGCTTCTCCAAAGGAAACCTCATCTTTCTCTTGCAAAACAGCATGCTGAAGTCATTGTTATTAACAAATGGTTCATCCAATTAAAAAAGCGATCGTGAATCGAAAATGACTACTATTTGAACGCTAACTGTGAAAATTCAAGTCAATAGTGTGAAAGTCACTCAAGATAAATACGGCCTCAAATTCTAGCACTGGCTGCCAGAATTCTAATATTCAGTGCTAGGAAAGTATAGCAGTTTACTGCCAATTCGGAATTCTAAGACTTGTTATAGAAGTGTAAAAATGATTCTCACAAGGTATAGTAAAAATGATGCGTGCATATTACATTTGAAACTATTCTCGCATAGGCGCGAGTGCTATATGCTGTATAGTAAAAATAATGCGCGCTTTGTAAAATACCAACCTTTATTACATGCTATATTTTCATATGGATTTTACTATACGTATAGCATGAATCTTCGTGTATATATAGATTTCACTATACGCATGGCATAAATCTTCGGCGTATAACGAAAAATATTTACGAAATTATTAGTAAAATGTGGCTCTTTATGCCGTACTTTTTGTAGAATACTGGAAACTAATTGTTCCAATCACGTGGACAAAATATTTTTTGAATACTACAAAAAATCACAATATGCTGAATAAAATGTATTATTTGTATCAATTTACGTGCCATATCGTAGGTTAAAATTTAAATTTCTTCATTATTACTATACCATAATTACAATTTTTATCTTTCATTCAATACTTTTTTGATATTTAATGATATTTTTTTTAGAACCATAGTGTTAATTCGAAACTTCCAGGCCCCTGTTTTCTCCGTGCACCCCTCAAGATATCAATCCCGCCGTGTCAAGATGTGTAGTTTCGAGATAATCGCGTTCAAAGTTTTGCTACATACTTTACACGATCTCGTGAAATATTGTTGTCTTACCGCTGGTCAACGATTCCGGCACCATATAACGCGTTACCCCCACTTGTAGCGCAAAAAAGGCCTTTTGCATGAATTTTTTTAAAGAAAACTACAAAACTTTTTTAATCGATCAATATACCATCTTAAAGAACACATCTTGAAGAACTTTCAGTAATTTTTTTATTGAAAAATATTACATTGCTTAGTGGCAAATGGCCGTCAATGAAATAATGTTTTTATATACACGGTTTGCGGTGACCAACATTGCGGCGAAGTGGATCATCTGAAAAAAAAATGCGGATGGATTTAGTCAAATATAAGTATAAACTAGTCTTTAATCGAAGGATTTTAAAAAAATATTCATTTTTCACAAAATGGCGGACAGTCAAAGTTAATGGTTCGGTTTTAACGAAAAAAGCGGCCGTTTTTGACTATAAAACGGCCATTTTTTTCGAAAAAAAAATCGAACGATTAAAGACTACATTTTTATGTATTAAATAAGCCTGCAAAATTACAAGAAGATCGGTTCTTTAGTGTTCGAGTAATCTTGGTCACCGACTTTAGAAATGCCATTTTGAGATAAACGCGTTTAAAGTTTCAATTTCAGTTCTTCAATTCACCGATTCTTCTCTTTCAACGCTCATATCTCAGTCAATTTTGTTCGGATCGACTTGAAATTTTCAGGACATATTCTCAGATACTTATACTTCAAAAAAATGCAATAAAAAAATCGATTTTTTCAAAATCGCAAGTGGGGGTAACCCCATAAGTGTCCTCCCTCATCATCGAGATCGCGTTGCACACCTAACCTGTGCATTCTGCGGGCAGCTCGGTCCTCTTTCGAGTGTTCCTTGTGCTTTGATGTCCGCTTTTGTTACACGCGAATCATCCTTAACCCGACCCACACTGTTCCACTAAAATAGGTGTAACTTCCTCAATTTTTAGAATTTCATGGTCCGGTTGGTCTCAAAATATTCTTGAAACCTCACACTACAACCCTATACAAAAAAGCGATTCTTCGAAGTTTCCAGAAAGCGATTCCCCTTTGAGGCAATGCAACTCCTGTCTAGCGTCATTTTCAGTTCACTTTCCGCGGTCTGCATAATGCATATCCGTCCTTGTTTCGCAGCGACAGCGAGCACTCGCGCTAATCGATCCCTGGAGGAGGCTCGCTTGGCGCACTGTATCGGGTGGCATCTATCCGCTATTGGAGACACCCGACAGCCATGCGAGGTCGCCATTCCATCGACGCATCCTCGCAATTCCCGCATTCATCGACGCGCCTCGAATTGCAGAATTGCAGAACGGGAATACCATTCGGAATATCGGCATTTGACGTTTCTTCATTGACGTGTCCTTTTTTTTTTGTCTTCCACGCTACTCATCCGCGTGCCTCTTCTCGTCAGCTTGGAAATATGTCGCAAATGCTCGTATTATTCGTGCCGAGTGTACGACGAAGGTAGAGCCCGTCGTAACGTTACCGTCGAAATAATTATTATCTCGCGTATTTCTCGCGTATCTACGTGTCCGTTTGTATCATCCTCCGGTTGTAGAAGCCACGAGCAAGCTGGAAGTTAATTTTTTCGGTGAGAATAATAATCTCGCGCTGCGAGATGACATCCCGGGTCGAGTACGTGACGAAGGCGGTTCTTCAGTTACACGCCGGCGCTCATCTTTCTCTATGCACCGCGCCACGTATCGTAGCTGTTTCGTCAGCCAAAGCGGACATACGTTGCGCTTAGGTATGCCCGTACACGAGAATTCCCTGGAAGCTCGCGTCTATCGCGGACGCGATAAATATTCGAGCAGAGCGAGACCCTGAGCCGGGGTAGAGAGGGAGACGAGGAAAGCATTTTACCCAAACATACCCGAGATTCTCTTCGTGTCACTGGGTCAGCAGACACGAGTTTCACGGCAATGCTATACGGATGCGTTGACCGGCTAGTCTTGGGCCTGGAATTTAGGGCATTTTTTGGGCTTAATGAAAAATATTTATTTTTTTGTTCATCCATTATTTTACTATTTTTATTGAGGTTTCGAAAACCTACAATAAAATTGTCCCTTTCTAATTTTTTTTTCTATTTTCATTCAATTTTTTCCATTTGCATTCAATTGTTTCAATTTTTTTCATTTTTCATCCGATTTTTTCAATTTTTGTTCACTGATTCAGTTTTTAATCAATTTTTGCAATTTTTCGTTCAATTTTTATTCATTATTTCAGTTTTTAATCAATTTTTGCTATTTTTATTCACTTTATTCAATTTTCGTTCATTTTTTATAATTTTTTGCATTTTTCAATTCACCTATTTTCATTTTTATTCGCTTTTTTCATTTTATATTCAGATATGGCCGGAAAAATAAAATTGTGCAAAAAACATTTTTTCGTTAATATTTTTACAGTTTTACAATTTTTATTCAATTTTCTAATTTTTGTTTTCAAGTTGTATTAATGAAGTTGTATGAATCTGAAAAAAACCAAACATCTTTTTAATCCGTACGAGTATTGTAACTTTTTTCTCACACCAGAATCAGCCAAAAAAAATAACGCAATGGCGACATGCTAAACTTTGATTGTCAATTTTTTCTATTATTCTGACCATTCTATGGGTTATATATATATATATATATAAATCATTTCGTCTCAATTCTGCTACCAGGGTTGAAAAAGAGTCTACCGAGGGTGCAGTATGCTAAATCTGAGCTTAATCGGCCAATTAGTTATCATCGTGGTTGCCGATTTGAAAACCCTAGGTACGAGAAACGTGCGTTTCCTTATAATTTCTATAACTCAGCCAATTTTATGAGTATTATCAAACGATTTTCAGAGCCGTATTCAGAAAGGTCCATAGAATAATCAAGTGAGACTCAAAACAAACGATTTTTTAGTTTTCTAGTAAACAATACTGCCTCAACCGAATTGACCTTTGTGCGCGTTGATTGGAACCACGTTGAATCCCTCCCATTTCGCATTGTGATTATGTTGAAGACTCTCGTTGCGTCCAGGTCCAAAGTGCATTACCGGCACTTGGCACTTCGAAAAATGATATTTTATCATCGAACCGCCATAGTTATCCGCTCACATAGTTGCCGTTGCACAGGCTGATCTTGCGCGCGTCAGCGTTCGCGCCTGCAGCATCGCCGGTCGTTTAAAGATCAGGGATGCCTTTGTTCCACATCCACGTACCACAAAATGCACATGAGTGCGTGTAACCGAGTAATTCGAAATGTCGCGAACAATCGCCACGAGAGCTAATAACCAGGCAGCACATAATTCCGTCACTCCCTGAATCACCGCGACGTCCATCGTCACGCTCAATTCGTATTTGCAAATTCGCGTATCCAGCCTGTTGCCGAGCGTACATGCATGGGGCCGTAACGTCAAATGAATCGCTTGTTCCAACCAGCCAAGGATCCAAACGGTCTTTGCCACGTAGGGGAAGTCGAGGCGAGACGATAACGCTAAGATAATAAACCGAAACGATGTTAAAGTTAAGACTTTACCAAAAATTATATCGTTTTGTCAAAAAATCGATATTGTTTCCTCACTCGAGACATGTGCTTACGCCACAGTTGATACTTTCACACTCATTCGTCCCACCGCCCCCCTCCTTCAAACTCTAACGGGAGCACACACTGCAAAAACGAGTGTGTTGTTTGTATGCACTTAACGTGTATAAATGGCTGTAGACACGTTTTACACGTTTTAACGTGTGTAAAAAAATTACGGTGTAAAAATAACACGGATATATGCGTTCAACCAACACACTTGCGTGTGTTATTTTCTTACACACGTTGAAACGTGTAAAAAGTGTCTGCAGCCATTTACACACTCAAAGTGTGTAGAAACAACACACTACTTTTTGCAGTACTGCATACCCATGGGATGCGTCGAAAAAATTAATTCAATGATAAAGCTTTTCATCGTCAAAATGTATGTATTTATTGGAGATCACTTATACATTACGCTGCGTTGATTGTATTAATTATATTAATTATAAAGTTAATTATATATTGACAGTTTTGATAGTTGTCTTTTCTAAATACATTATGATGATGTAGTATGATGCGAGTAGGCACACGATGGATTTTTTGACCATGGGTTCCGGTATTTGAACCCCTAAATTGCGATCTGCTACCACAATTTTTATTATAGAGCTTGTGTGTGTATACTAAGATGTTCACTGAATCCGTTAACCGGTTAATTGAAGATCAAATGTCTTGTTAACCGGTCAATCAATGAATGCCAAACCAACTGACGAGTTCCACGTGATGGCGTAACCGAGGTAATTTTAAAAACATGTGATCAATAACTCGCAATTAACACACGTAAACTGTGTTGCTTTTTCCCCTGTTATTTTTGCACGTGTGTTGCTATCAACGTGTGTTGTTTAGTTCAATGTGTGTAAATATGCGTCTTGTATGTTGATTCTACGCACTTTATGTGTGTTCCAATAAGCGTGTTTATTATAGGGACAGCTACGAAGGTGTGTAATAATCTAACGCGTAAAAATTGCACATTCACCTGTGTAATTTGAACGCATTAAGTGTTACCAAATGCATAAGTCTGTAGAATCAATATAGGAACGCGAATCTCGCCTTTATGTTGTATTACTTCTACATACTTCGAACACACGTCCAACACGCCTAGTTTTTGCAGGGCAGTTTAGTGGCTAGGCCTATGATTCATCTTACCCGCGTATTCGTCTTGCCCCGAGTTCCCCTACAGTCCGCACCTGAGCATAGCTGTGAAGCGTCGATACGCGAAAAGTACCGCTTCATTTGCGACATGTGCCTGATGGCAGCGAAATCCAACGTCAGCGGGTAAAAAATGTACTTCCCGAGCGTCCCGCTTCCATATCTCCAGCGTGGTCTTCAATGCGCGCTTGTCCGTATGCGCTCGAGACTTTTCGCATCCCCGACGGCCATTATCCGTGATGTTCCTGGGGTCACGGTTCATTCGCGGCCGTTCCGACCATTCGAATTATATGACGTTAAAATCCGTTGATCCCTGATCCGGGGAATTTCCGACTACGCGATACCATCAACGGTATTCAACGTGATGAATCATCGAGGTATTTGTGCCTTCGGTATTTTTTCGTTCTCCGACAGCGAAAATCCAACGATTATCGGCGACGCTGAGCTTCGAGGAGATGGCGGCTCTTCTGTATCGGCAAATGAGGAAAACCGTCGGCCTCATCTTCCCCGTGTCGCTTGTTGACTCGACGTTACAATAGAATTTAATTAGCCGCGACAATGCCTCGAGATTGTACCAGTCGCATCGTGCATTCCCCGGTGTGTTTCCAATCGCACGAGACTGGAGGCCCGGCGTGGAGGGCCCGCGAAACGTCTGTGTGCGTGCGGTAGCTCGAGGTGACGAATGCGCTCGCCTTCGTCGCGATCGTCACCGATCGCCGTACCTATAATGGGACACAATCGCGGCTGAATCGTCATACGACCTTCGCTTCTCGGGACACTCGAGGCGCGGCTTCTCTCGCCGTGTCAATATATCGCCCGTTCGCCTCCGCTGTTCCACCTTATGCATGTATCGCTCGTACATGCCCCACCAAAAGAGAATTCAGTGAGAATCTTCGATACTTTGCGACAACGTTTTAATCTGAAAAAAATCAATCGTCTTGAAAATACTAAGAACATTGGTTTTGTATAATAAGAACGGAGTGTCTCTCCGTCCGGTTATTGGACGAATAAGCGGATGTTATTCGTCCGGATTGCGGCTCAGTTCACGCCGTATTTCCAGTAGGCGTACATATTATTGTGATTCGTGTAAGCTGGCATCCGGACGAGTAACGTATATATAATTGTCCGGATAGATTGTGTTAAATTGTTAGACAAACTATGCGGAAGAATAATTTACACGTAGTCATCCGAAGAAAATCTTTATAACATTGTTTGGGTTTGGGCTGGTTGGCTGTGTTTGGGTTTGGGTTGGTCAGTTGTGTTTGGGGTTTTTTGGGGTTTGTGTTGTTTTGGTTTGTTTGTTTGGGTTTGTGTTTATTGGCTTGGGTTGGTTGGTTTTGTTTGGGTTTGTCATTTTGTCGTTCGTCATTTTGGGTTTGGATTGATTTGTTTGAGACGTTGTACAACGTGAACCGCGTGAAATTAGCCGCTGTGCGGATGAATAACATACGCTTATTCGTCATAACCGGACGGCTAGCCTCAGCGTAATAAAAATGCCAAAAATGTATAAATAAATTGTTCAAACAAAAATTTGGTCAAAAAATCTCCGGTAAACTTGATTTTTTGTGAAATTAAATTAATTATGATCTTCTTCTGATAACACATGATTTTTTAAAGAAATCTTTCTCTATTTCGAAAATCCCGCATTTGGAATTTTTCAGAGGCTGTACCTATGGCACTGTTCGTTCAATACCCCGGACACTTCGTGGATTTAATACGGAACATTGCTCCCAAATCATATTGAAAATATGTGGCTCATCGTCCGTTTTTTTTTAATTATAAAAATTTCAATGCAAATAGAAAGAAAATTCTACAAAAATGCATACCTAGTTAGAAAAATCTCTGAATTAATTTTATAATATAGAGAAAGTGGTTCACCGGACATTTGCTGAACAATTTTTATTTCAACAATTTACCTATAACTTTTTTGCATCATTATTACCGGAAATTGATGTTCTTAGCATCTTCAAAGTGGTTGATTTTTTAAAATGTGAATCTCACGGCAAAGTACTCAAAATTCTCGCCGAAACTCACTTTTGGTACGGATTGTACGGGCATCCTTTAAATACAATGTATAAAACACGCGCCTTGGATGTATGGTAGACGGTTATTACGTGGAATCGCCGAGCGTAATAATCCTGACATACAAACGTCGCGCAAAGACTTTCGAGATTTCTCAAGGCATCGCCGAGCAGCGCGCCGCTCGTATATATAGCGCACGTTGAGGTATCGCCGATTGTTGGAAAGTCATAAACACCCGCGCCGTCGACTCGCTCCAACGCTTCTCCGCGTGCCGCGAGAACGCCGCGATAACAACGACGCCGATAAAACAACCGCGGCTCCTAAGCGTTCACGCGAACTCGTTGGCATTGTCCGTTTTCCTGTCACCAACGCGCGACAAATAAGTACGCCTTTTTTTATCCGATCCGAGGATCGTTTTTTTCGCTGCCTCGATTATTGTCGCTACGGTGGTACAATGGCCGTGAATTCCCGGAAAACGGGCTCACGCGGATAGGAGGAACGGTCGAAAATATATAGCGGATCGGAAAATCCGAGGATTTTCCGCGGTTGCAGCCGCAAGGTCGAGTGTGTAGTTCCACCGAAGGCCGGTAGCGATGTTGACGTAATTGGAGAGGGCCCAGGTTGCTTAGTAGGTTACTCTCGTTATTCCAGAATCACGCCGTTAGACATACAGACATATGTGAAATGCGACAGAATGCGACGTATGACAGTCTTGTGCATGGAAGAGCGCTTGTATAGTGTCCTTTTCTCGTTGCAATGAAACCCCTACACTAGATCCCTAGAGCATACACATATGCAAGACCACAAAGCGTTTCTTGCTCGTTTTATTGGTTCTGCTGTGACGAAATTGTGCAAAAGAGGCAACACAACCATGACCAAGGGATGTGGTGGTTCCGTTTGTCCAGTCTCGTTGTCACTAAAATCCGCAAAAGAAACAACCGCGGGCAAACACTATGTTGATTTCGTTGGAGGATCCTTTTGCCCGTCCACGTGTCATTAGCAACAAATCAGCAATGGTATCGACTTGCGATTATCTACTGGAAGCAATTGCAGCATCAGCCTGACACCTTGATGATCCTTTGCCAAAGACGAGAACTTCTTTGAAGCTCAGAGACGTCCATATCCTTTATTCGCCCCTGCCAATTCCGCGTAATGGTGCGGCTCTCCAGTGATGAATATTGCTCCTGTCATACAGCTGCTATCGTCTTGGCAGGACGATCATTTGTAATCCAGATGTATGATGCAGAATGGTATCTTTTGTATATGAATACACATGGGCTCTGGTGGTGGTTCCGTTTTCCCAGTTCCGGTGGCACTAAATTCCATGAAAGATGCGACACGACCACGAGCAAGCAATGTGGTGGTTGTTTTCCCGAATCCACTGCCACTAAATTCTGCAAAAGATTCGAAACAACTTCGGGCAAGCACCGTGTTGATTTCCTTAGAGGATCCGTTTTCACGTCCACGTCTTTGGATCAAATTCGTAGTATCAGCCTGACACCTTGATGATCATTTGCCAAAGACGAATACTACTTTGCGGTTCAGGTGCGTTCGTACCTTTCATCGGACACTCCCAATTGCTCGTAACAGTACAGCACTTCAGTTATGAATATTGCTCTCGTCATACAGGTAATTTCGTCTTGGCAGTGCGCTCGTTTATAAGCCAGAGAGACGATGCAGGTATCTTTCGTATGTGAATGAAGATGGACTGTATCGAAGGAGCAAGAAATGTGAATTCTATGTGGTGCGTACGTGTGGCTGATGCCGGAAGGGTATGGTCCACCAGATCGCGGAGCGCGTCGGCGAGAGTGATTCGAACACGAACGTATAAATATATCTATATGTGTAATCAAATGCTAGTGACCAGCAGGACGTATTATCATGTGGAAAATGGAATGGCTCTACGTGATAAATGACAGCAGTTACGCCTTTTGTTTTCTTGGCAATGTGCATAAATATATATATATATATATACATTTTAAGTGTAAAAACATCACACGTAGATCGTATTAGTCTAACTCGCGCCGCATATCTTTCGTATGTGTAGCGAGCGCGTTCACGGCTGTGCAGATCCTTATGCGTCGCTTTGGCTGTTGCTAGCTACTGCATTATGCATTAGTCATGATTACAAAGTAAGTGGGCAAGCTCTCGTGCTGTCTCCTGTCCATATATACATATATACATATATACATGCATACACATAGCCGTGTATATGAGGCATCTACAGCGGCAATAACGGCGTATATTTACGGTGCTTATGATTTTCCACTTGAAATGGGCATAACCCTCTCATGCCCGCACTTAATAGCCTATACCTTATGCCCCGGCTCGAGGCTATATCTTGCCGCAAATTTACAGCGTCAACGGACGAGAGCCGCGATATGGTAGACCGAAGGCAAAAACGTGTCAAAGGCCGTAAGGACATTAGCGATTGTCGCTTTCTTTTGTTGAGAGATGCTGCGGCGCGGTCAATGCTTCCATCAATATCGTCTTGATGGAACTCTGGCTGAATCAAAGGCTGATGATCATGGTGAAAATGATGATTTTGACGGTTTATGACATTTTTAGTTATTTGCAATGTTCTATCTAGGACTGTTGTACTGGTAACATTGCAATGTTCCTCTAGGGAACATTGCAATGTTACTTTCGAGCACTATTATCATCCCATTGCTTTTACTTTTGATACACACTTGTCGCGGCACGATTTTCACTTCCGGGCACAGCGTCGTTCACAGCCAGTCTTACCTAATGCACTACCGTATCGGATTTGCACGAAGGCACGTGGAAACCAAAAGAAATCCGTATCACGATCCTCACGGTTGTGTTGTAGTCCAGTAAAATAGATGAAAACCCAGCACTTTTTTGCGTAGATTTAGAATTCTTGACTGAAGCTAGACGGTTGCATATTGAAAGTAACCCCGATTAAATTCTGACCCTCATCTCGTCCCAACCCTAAGAAATAGGGGTTGAAAACTAAAATTGCCGTATTTCGATAATTAAGAGCCCGATCAAAAAAGGTCTCAAACAAAAATTGTTTGGAATACTCAAATACGTATAAAGTTATTTGACGTCCAATCCCCTAACCTTGAAAATAGCGGCACAAACTAGAGCAACCGCCAGATAAGGAGGCAGAGATGTCTACTTCGCTCGCACACGCATCAACCTCGAATTTTCCAATCGTTTTTGTGTCGCTATTTTGAAAGATAGGGGGTTGGATTTCAGATAACTTTATACGTATTATATTATTCCAAACAACTTTTCTTTCAAATATTTTTTGATGGGGCTATTAATTATCGAGGTACGGCGATTTTCATGTTTTCAACCCGTATTTCTTAGGGTTGAGGCGAGTTTACGGGCAACCTTTAATTGGGGTTTTATTTAGTATGCAACCATCTAGCTTCAGCCAAACAGTATAATTCTACTCTAGAGTGCTGGGCTTTCGTCTCTTTTACTGGCCTCTTGTCTTTCGCACCTAAGCGACTATCCGAGCTCGGAGGACGCTGCTCTATATGGGAGATCATCGAAGCTGCACACCGACCGCGCGTTCACTACCTACTGTCCATCGTATTCTTCAATAACATCACTTTTCGAGGACTGATATTGTTGCGAGCTATACCATTTCGGTCAATTTTACTTATATCATCGTTGTCAATAAGGCAGCGCGGTTTCACCACGCACGATATCAGGCGTTTCTAAATTCGGCCGATCCGTTAAGTCGATTAGTACCGATACTCGAATTTCATTCGTAACTTTCACTCGCAGTCGTACCTTACGTTCCATTGCGTCAGCCGGAGCAACTTTATCAACAACATTGACGTTAACTTTCATCTACCTTTGGATGAAATGCGTTTATTGTATTGCCAATAACGTCGGCCACGCGCATGGGCGATTCGGTCGAGTATCTTTCAGCAGCAATTAGCTACGGTATATCGAAGACAGGAAAGCCTTGCGGCTCGCTATTCGGCGAAAAAATAATCGATCGCAGCTCCATTTCGTAGCCACTTGGCTGGTATTCGAACAAGTGGAGTAAATATATCTCAATTTTTCCAATGAGGCGGCACACGGTTGCTATGAATGTAGTCCCCATTGCAATGTGTCCGCCGTTCTCTTTGTTCTCTTTCGTTAAACTTTGATTACGTGACACGCGTTTTATGATAACATTTATTCTATTGGTTCATTGAACGTTGATCGATCGAACCGGGAGAACAGCGATTGTTCCGTGGGCACTTGATTCCACGGCTTTTCGACGTACTTTGTCTTGGATGAAGTGGTATTCCATTTGCGAGGCTTCGCAAAAACGCGATATTCCGTCAGTGGCCGGCATCCGAAGCGCGAATAGTTGCGTATGTGTTGGATTCCAGTCAGGCAGCCTTGCCGAGGCCGCTGGAGCACTCTGAGACGAAAGTGTGCAGTATAAACGCTCGCGCTTGCATTCAGGCATGGACGCGGTGAGGAAGCGGCACGTATTATTGCAACCGTTCGCGCATCCGGTTCTTCGGTAATTTTCACAAACTTCAGCAGACGGGATTCGGTGAAAATCACTTTCGTTCGCCAGTCACGGGTTGGGGCTGCTCTTTGCCTCTCTCTCTCTCTCTCTCTCTCTCTCTCTCTCTCTCTCTCTCTCTCTCTCTTTCCGTCTGTCTCTCTTACACACACTCCCTCGATTCTTTCGTATATAATTACCGTTCACTGATTTATGGCCAATGCTTCGATTGACTTTGTCATTTGTATCGAGAGTGAAGGTGAAAGATTTTTCGAGACTGGCAACCTTGGAAAAGGCAGGCAGAACGCGTCGTATAAATTCGTGATATGCCTCTTTGTGTATGTGTGTGTGTATGTGTGTGTGTGTGTGTGTGTGTTTGCAGGCTCGCAATGAACGAATGTCTCGTGGTGTTGCTCCTTACGAATTGCATGTAACAGGTGTTCGGACAGGTGACATTTCAATAGTTCATTTCCCAGCTTGTAGGTCACACACGACATATTTTTGTATAATTAAAATCGCTACTTCGTATCTTTTTCAACGATTTCATGTGCAACGTTCTCGCAATCGTGTACACGATCGTGCACGCTGCGACGAAGTGATATAATCGATACTCTGTGACCGATACATACAAAGTGACTTCTAATTTCAAACATGACATGGCATTTTTATTTGGATCGTATTATTGGATAAGCGCGAATAGTCGACACGTGCGAATAGGTTGGAATACCAATTCGAGGGAGGTTTCTACTTTGTTGGGCCAAAAAATGTTGGATTTTTCAACATTTTTTTTATGGGAATGATATAAGATATAGAATGTTGACATTTCGTATGGTTACTAAGCGGCCTTTATTGAATATGACAATATTTTTTACAGGTATGATGATATTCTTCGCTTGCGGAAGTCCTGACTCCTGAACAGGTGATCTGAAGCAAAAGAGTCAATCATATTTTTACCTTGTATAATATTGTGTATAAGTTGAACTAGAATCAAGATGAAAAATTGAAAAAAAAAGAGAAAACGTGAGCGATCGTAGGAAAAGTTTAGTTTTTGCGAAAAATATTTGCAGTTTTTCGTTCATAAAATGAAAAACGTTTGAATATTTTTCGATAATTCTAGTTCAACTAATGAAGACGTTTTTTTAACACGCGCCTGCGAAAGTTCATGACCATTGCTCATCTAGGGTGTGTAGGAGCACTTTCGCAAACTTAGAAAACGTGGTCCCGAGAAAAACGCGATTAAAGTTGAACCGAAGTTTATGTGCGAATAAAGTGAAATGTTTTATATTTACACCTAATCTGCTACGACGAACTATAAAGTACACCTTCCTCTTCCTTGGCTCTTTCCGACGCAGCAAAATCGATGCTTTTTATCCCAACCAACTAGAAACCTCCCTCAACCCTTTATATCACCGTGTGGCAGCTTTGTAACAAACCATCCAAGGCCTCACGAAATCCTATATTCGTATTTTATCCTTTTTCAAATCAATGTCATCCGACGGCTACAAACAGTTTTATGATTTTACAGTGCAATTCATGCAAACTAGATGGGGTTAGTGGGATAAAGATCTGTTCGAAGTTCACTTATCATGAGATTGCAAGGTTCGAGGCTGCGTAACGTTTGCATCAATGGAAAAAAAATATATCAAATCGATAAATAATATAGAAAATATGGCATGGGTTTGTGCTAAAACAAGAGAAAAAAAACTGCTTCAAAGAATACATCCATACATCATAAAGGAATGTTACGACACAATATAATATGTCTGGCGCACTTCCTTCATTGCTTTATAAATGATAGCTCCATGACAAAAATCTAAACAACAAGTGTTTATTTTGTTATATATATATATTTAAGCAAAAAACGGACCGAATTAAGTTGTACTCCCAATATAAAAATCCTACGATCGTTTTTTAAGCTTCTTATTCAGCGATTTGAAACCTAAATCTACACAACATAATTTTCGATGCTGAAAAAAAATAAGGAAATGAAAAAAAAGTCGTTGCATTCCAATGATGCAGACTTCAAGCTCATGTATATTCTTTTGTACAAAAACCGTAGATTGCTCTTCATCGTTTCACGGAGAAAAAAACGGAGTTGGGACAATCGGGTGTTAGTGAAATGAATACAAATGAGGTGCAGTAACTCCCCGATCCATGTGCCATACGTTTGTGTCCTTGTGCGTGTGTAACTTTTTGGAATACGGGCTCGACCAATTGAAATAAGTTGGTACAAGGTAGTTGGCTGTATTTGGCGGTTTCAGTCCTTAAATAAATTTTGTATCAAAAACGAAAGAACGTTTTATTGTGTGTATAACGGAAAATACATTTGATACGCATAAGTTGACCTTACGTTGATGTCCCTTGTCTACGATATTACTTTACGAAGAAACAGCAGTCCTGTCATTGGCCTGCCGTTCTTTGCACCATATGACATAACCCAAAAGACGGAGGATACTTTACGAAGAAGAGGCAATTCAATGTTTTACCGGTGGATATTGTAGAGCCAATTGGACTAAATTGGATCCGAAAAATATAATTATTATAGGTGGATATCTCGTGCTGCTGTTAGCTTAGATATTTTGTGTGAAATCTGACACTTTTCTAACTACTCAGTTGGTCCCTTTGCTCTTTATTTACTATGAAGAATTATGGATCATGCACTTAGGCTTCTCGCAATGTCCTTCTGTTGATTTTTTTAACATACTTTTCATTGAAATTGTGAACATTTCGAAATCATAGATTTTTCTCCTCTGAAAATAAAAAAAATCATGTTTTCAAGGACTAATCTACGAGTAATAATGTTCCCTTGGCTGTTGTTTTCCAATCCACTCTGCACGACAAGCCTTGGTAAAGAATAATTCTATGTAACGAAGAAATAATCTTCCACAAAAAAGTCTATCTCGTCCTAAAGTCTTCCTCCATGAGATATGAAAAACAGCAAAATCTACTCGTTCATAGAACTTTGCGAGCTCGATGAAATGAAGAGGAAGAAATCTGGAAGAATTACACTTTTTGTTGAGCCCGCTGCAGCTAAGATCGTTTTTAACTTTTTGACAGCTCGTATTCGTTGTATCGTTCGGTCATTAAGCCATCGTCGGAAAAAGCTGGCGACGATCACGAGCGGAAAAGGAACGAGAGTAAAGGGTAGGTACTGCACTCTGTTTAAGCGAAATTATCGCGAGGTAACGAGGCGCGTGATTAACGTCGACTCTTCTCTCTTTCTGCCCGTTTCTCTCCCCATTTCTTGCAGCGAATGTGCAACCATTCTATATAATAGCCGCACGATCTGTGAGATATCGTATTTTCGTTTTTTTTCTACCGAATACCTCCCGCGAGCGGTAGTGTGCTTTTCGCGTATCGAAAAATTGCAACGCACCCTTAGAGTAATAGCCGAACATTTCAGCAACGGACATAATGTATCGGAGAGCCTGAGATATTCAGGATGACAATTATAAAGTGGTCATGTGTTTTTTTTTAACACTGTACAGTTGCACTGTAATTTCGCTACTTTCGCGTCCACACTAGGATGAAAACATCCACGTGATTTTCATCGTTTTGAATCGCTTTAAAGGGATATGCCTAATTGTAACAGTCGGTAACAGCTAATTTTTGGGATTTTCGAAAATTTTTGGGATTTCTAAAAAACTTTGGAATTTTTTAAAGAAAACGTGGTTTGTTGACAAATTTTGGAGTTTTATTTAAGATTTTTGAAAATTTTTGGGATTTTTAACAATTTTTGTGATTTAAAAAAAATTGAGATTTTTGGAAAATTGTAATGATAAATGTCTACAAAAATTCGATATTTGCAACAGTATCATTTGGAGAAAACTCAGTAATTTTTGTGTATAAAAATATTTAATTATAATTGATTTACAGCCGATGCCCGGGAAGCACCTCTCGAATTTTTTTTTTCGTTCTGCAATGTCCTTCTAAACTAGATGATCTGTCATGATAAAAAAAATCGAACAGATTTGATTAGTGCATTAGTTTATCCTATGATTAATCGAAGCACTTTTGCAATATCAAATTTAAAAAAATGGCACGTGTTAAATGTGAGTCCTGATTTTTGTGAAAAAATGGGCATTTTTCATTTACCAAATCTTCATTCATTCTAAATACTATATTTTTACATTAAAAAACTACTTTTCGAGATATTTTGTTCACCGTATTTGAAAACGTACTTTTGAGAAAAAAAAGCGTTGATGGTTTCGGACGACGCTTTGAACGTTGCGATGGGCGTCAACATAGCAGCTCATAAATCTGTCAATTTTCATCCGATCGCCTTGAAATGTTCAGGAAACATTTATAAAATGATATACTGTTAAAATATATGAGTTTTGAGAAAAATGAATTTTTTGTTTTTGCAACTAGGCATAACCCCTTGAAAAATCTGAAAAACAATCACAAATACTCTTGTATCCTTCTAGAATGTGAATGCAGTATTATCGAAGTACAAAAGTTATCATTTTCGTTGCTATAGATGGCTAATAATCACCAGAAATTTCATAGTGAAATTTCGCTCGGGTCGAAATCATCCCCGTGTGACCACGCATAATTAAGAATCTGATGCGGAGATTTTGCAACCGAAAAAAATATTTCATTCAATGGTTTTTCAAGTCTTCTCCGAAAAAAAATATAGTATATTTTTCTAACGAGTAATATAGCCAGAAAAAAATTGAGCATTGCGTGAAATAAATTAAAATTCCATTTTATACTCAGCAGAATGAAGATTATTTAATTCCGGATACGAAATACCCCGAAAAAAACTTTTATTTAATACCATCAAATTCCATTCAACCCCTTCAAAATTCTTCGACCATTTTTTTCTCAATAATGGTATGCACAAAAAAAGTTTTTCCGGGATGTTTCGAACTCGGAATTTGACTATTTTTAAAAAATATGGCATTCTGTAAAATAAATAAAAATTCCATTTTAAATTCAGCGGAATAAAATAAATTTAATTTCAAATGCGAAATACCCTATTTTTTTATAGAAATAAATTACATCAATCCACTTAAAAATGCATCTTCGATCATTTTCTTCTCCATACCGGGACTCTTCTGTACTCAAAGTTGAAATCTGCTTTTTTCCCCAGAATGCTTTATTTTTTTCTGGTAAATACCATTCCCCATAAAAACGCTATATATTTTTTTTTCAAACAGGACTTAAAAATTCACCGAAAATCGTATTTTTCTCATTCGCAAAATGTCTGCACGAGGTTCTTAAGGCCTTAGGCCACAGTAACAGGTACAAAATCATGTGCTAATGTAACCATTTCGCTTCGTATGCGAAAGTGATTTACTCACAAACTTAATTACACCTCTATTCAGTATGAATATCAAGCTATTAGAAAAAATATATATATATATTTTTTTCGATGAACAAACATCGTTTTTTCGATGGACCTAGAATAAAAAATACTCGTCAATCTACATTAGAATACCTAGAGAAACACGTACGGAATTTAAAAAATATTGTTTTATTCAAAAGTTGTAGGTATTTGAACTCAAGAAATGAATTTTCGGTGAAAAATTTCGTTATAACTGCTCATAAAATGAAAAGTTTTCGATCAATCAGAAATTCCGCACGTACTTCTCTGCGAAATGCAATTAGGGACATAACTTTTAAATTTGAAGTAAATCGAGTGAAAATTGTTGAAGATATTTGTCACGCCAAGTGCATAAAAAGCTGTTTACAGAAGTTTCGAGTAGTCGGCCATTTTGTACATCGAAAAAAAAATATATATATATATTTTCTAACAGCTTGATATTCATACTAAATAGATGTGTAATTCATTTTATGAGTGAATCACTTTTTCATACGAAAAAAAATCTTAAATTCGCACATGATTTTATATCCGTTACTGTGGCCTGAGGCCTTAAAAGTCACGTGGTGTTAAAATCGTCACCCTGTATATCACGAGTTTGTCCGCGATTCTTTCGACCATTGAAGCGATAATTTCACTCTCTCCGTGCACGGACAACCCCATAAACTATAATACGTATACATTTTCGTCGGAATTGCTCTTTAGTCGTCAATTAGGTATATCATTGGATAGAGCCGGAGAAAAGCGCGCGTGGGTACCTACAATAACAAATGATCGAGGCACCCATGCGGGCGCGCGACACGCGGCGAATCTCGCACCGATATCTCAATACGTGGAATTTGTTTTACCGTGCATTAAGAGTGCACGGACGCGAAATACGTGTACTAGTATGCAGCGGCGATTTAGCCCTCGCGGTAATCGCGTGGCGAGCACACGAGACTTTTAATCTCGCTACTGCACATATGCATGCTCGAAAGCACTCGATGCCGTCTCTCGTGTTACAATACCGAGCGAGCAAATCGTTTTTCTCCCGTCGCCAGGCCGGACACGCACCGCGCGAGGACAATAACTACATCATTCCTGACAGTCTGGAATTGAATTCCCCGTGACGTACGTATACGCTCGCTCGTTGTAAATCTCGACTTATCGTTATCGACAGAAATGCTTTCGTTTCGCGTTTTCGCCCTCGCGCGACTATGTCGCCGAAGTCGACTCGGATTATGGGCCAACAGTTGTACGGATGAATAATGGTGGTCCCGGGCACTTTCCCTCTGTGTTCACGCGTTTGAGACCGGTTCGGAAATCTCGCGTTTCGAGCTTGTGCACATAACCCCCGGGCTACACAATCCAGTTCGTCGAGTCAATTGAAACATTTTTGTTTTGCGCGGTCTCTCTTGGTCCCGTGCTATCCGAGACGGAAAATTAATCAAATTCTACCGGTGGAGAACAGAGTCTGGAAAGAATGATTACGAGCCGTGCAGGAATTGTCACAGATCCAATTGGATTCCGATAATTTCGCCTACTTCGTCATGGGGATCCAATGGGGTCGCATTGGATCCCTATACCGAAACGTCATGCTCCTACGTTGGACTTCCACACACTGGATTTCCCGTTGGAATCTAATATAAGAATCCTATTTGAATCCTGAAGGATTCACGCATCATTGAACAGAATCTGATGCGATGCTTGATGGATCCTATTCTGTGGGTTGAAGTTTCTAAACAAAATATATATATACGAATGAGTGATTCTTGAAAAAGTAGGAATCGCTTTAAAGGCGTATCTAAAAAGGCGATTTATGGCCTTATATACGCGATTTCATCGATTTTTGCAAGTAGGTAGATTTGCAGAAGCCGCGAAATAAGGTGAGCCACAAATGGCCATTTCTTACTATATTTATTCAAATGTAGTAAGCCACAAATAGACATTTCTTACTATATTTATTCAGTAGCCATTTCTTACTATATTTATTCAAATATAGTAAGCCACAAATAGCCATTTCTTACTATATTTATTTACTTACTATACTTATACACAACTTCTTATACTTCAGTATTATACTATTCTTATACTTATACTTATACTTCTTATATACTTCTTACTTATACACTTCTTATAAGTACGTATACTCCTTATACAGTACTTATACACCACATCAGTATTATACTATTTATACTTATATACCACTTCTTAGCCATTTCTTACTATATTTACTTACTTACTATACTTATACACCACAAATAGCCATTTCTTACTATATTTATTCAATCTCTTACCTGCATAACATAAGATCAACGGAGTGTCTTCCCGTCCGATTATCGGACGAATAAGCGTATGTCATTCGTCCTGATAGCGGCTCAGTTCACGCCGTATTTCCAGTAGACGTACATATTATTGTGATTCGTGTAAGCTAGTATCCGGACGAATAACATATATATATATATATAATTGTCCGGATAGAATGTGTTAAATTGTTAAACAAACTATCCGGAAGAATCATTTACACGTAGTCATCCGAAGAAAATCTTTAGAATTTTGTTTGGGTTTGGGTTGGTTGGTTGTGTTAGGGTTTGTTTGGTTTGGGTTGGTTAGTTGTGTTTGGGTTTGTTGGTTTGTTTATTTGGGTTTGTGTTGTCTGGTTTGTTTGCGTTTATTTGGCTTGGGTTGGCTGGTTTTTGCTTAGGTTTGGGTTTTTTTTGTTAGCTGGTTTTGTTTGGGTTGGTTGGTTTTGTTTGGGTTTTTCGGGATGGTTCGTTTTGTTTGGGTTTGATTTTGGAGTGGTTTGTTTCCATTTGGGTTTGTATCGTTTGGGTTTGGGTTGGACGGGTTTGTTTGCGTTTGGGTTTGTGTGTTTGGGGCTTGTACAGCGTTAACCACGTGAAATTAGCAGCTATCCGGAGAAAACCCATTTATTTACCGTCTAATATACCTCCACCATTGTCAAATATTGATGGTATTGTTTTTTTATCTTGCAGATAAGAAAATTACTAAACATTGTATTTAGAAAAAAATGACAATTTAGCCCTCACTTTTGTCACGGCTTTTGTAAATGTACCTACGACTTCAAATCCTACCAGTGAAAATCCACGGTATCGTTTGTTTTTTATTTTTCTGCACTTTGGCATAATATCATCGTTTTTTTTTGTCGTTACTTGTCACATATTTTCGATTCGAACGAAGAATTCTCCAACAGCGTTCGTCGGTGAACAGTGCAGAATCCAATTGGATCCCAATGAGGGCTCCCTGTGTGTGGTGTCCCTAACAAATCCCTATATAGAAGTAGGTGCTTTTTGGAACCGTTCAACAAATGCAGGAAATGACACAAAAAAGGCTCCGACTGATCCATCAAATTCTGGTTGGGAATTTCGAATAAAAAATGGTGAAACTACAATCGGGAAATAGCGCTGAATCCACTTGGGTTCCAATGTGGCGTCTCCATGAAATACCTACAGGGACGTGCTAGATTCCAGGGCCTCTCCGAAATTTCTACACCTGTACTAAATTTCAACATCTGTACTAAATTTCTACACCTGTACTAACGAGCTTGGCCGTCAAATCTCGCCGAGAATTGTAAAGAAAATATGAAAAATAACGAGTTACGTGCAGCTGAACTGGCTTTAGGCTGAAGAGGAAAAACACGCGTTATCGATACGAATGGAGGTTTAAAAATGTTCGTAAAAATAACCGAGTGTAATTATCGTTGTACAGTGCGTGCCCGGTATGGGAACCGTGCACACTCACATACGCGACGTTCAGAATCGTGTGCAACGCGAGTCGTGTTTTTCTCAAGCGAAGAGGCCTGCGAGAAGACGGCCCCGCGGGTGTGAAATGTCGTAACGACGTGTTAAAACGAAGCTAACTTGCGCGAGCACGTATGTCGTTAGCGGAGAGTTCTCTCGTCGTAGATTTCCCGCTCGTTCCCGACAAAAATCCATTCCCTCTTGTACCGTACGTACGCGTACACACGCGCAGACAAATGTCCGTATGCGTGTGGGTGGCCGAAGTATGTACTGTATTATTTGCCGGAAGGAACAGTCGAGGAAAATTCTTTAGAAATATTGCAGGCGCAGCTTTGCACAATGAAACATAATACTGGTAATAATGGAAATTCAATTCGACATCTTCCATATAAGCGAGTCACGTTTGCAGGACGTCTCACGAGCTTCGCGCGAATATCTGGTCTCCTATAATACATGTCATTCGGAGAAATTCTTTTTTGTTGCCACGTCGGCCCAAAAGTATCGTCCGTTTGATTTTCTGAAGTTACGATATTTGTCGTACGTGATTGCTGGTCGTTATGCGTAGTCTTGCACGCTGAGGCGTGAAACGCCACGAGTCTCGTTTCTCCGTTGAAACAAGTGCAACGAGTCAGCCGCGTTGAAGCCGTTACTCCGATACGAAGGATGTTTGCTCTGCGGGGCTTTTTTTGCAGATTTTGCGGTCCTCTCGTCCCACCAGCTGCTCACGACACTCTTGAAGAACTCTCGTGAGTTCGTCGTACTAATTATCTTTGAGAAGTGGACGACCAGAGCATAGGCAAGGTCCTGAACGGTGGACTCGATCGCGCTGGTACGGAACGATGAAGTTAATGAAAATTCAAGGGGCTATACCAGTGTGATACTTTCATAAAATCGATTTTTTTGTCTTTTTCGACAGTTTATACTTTCAAGAATATCCTGTAAAAATTTCAAATATAATCGTATCTCTAATAACTCTAGTATCTCTAATACTCCCCGAATGAAACAGCCTTCTAAAGAGCAACCGCTCGTAGGTATAAAGTGCCCAAGTTAAATCTTTAAACGCATTTTTCTCGAAATGAGACTTTTCAAATTTGCTGACATTGTAACTCAAAGAGCAATTATCCGATTGACCTAAAATTTGAACTGAGTACTCTTGAATATATTTTCTCTACAATGACGTAGGATATTTTTGATTGGATGAAAATTGACGATTTGCCATTGGAAAAAACGACCATTTTGTAGGCAAGAAAACAGACTTTTTTTCATAACTACGCCAGTTTGTTAGATTTTGATATTTATCGAAAATCCTACGTCATTGTACAGGACATACCTTCCAGCTTAGCGGCATTTTTTCCTTTTTCGGTTTCGGCTACGCAATCGGCCGGAATCATTCCAGCAGTGGAGGCACTTTTTTTGGCGCCTCCGAAGACAGCACACAAGTCGCTTGGATCTCAATATTTTTCTATGAAAAAATGATGTAACATAGATCAAATATAGCCAAATATATTCTTAATTTTCCGAAACATTTAATTGCGTACTTTTCTTCCAAAAAATTCTCGAAAATCACCCAAATTTTCAGCGTTCACACTGGTATAGCTCCTTAACGGGTTTTGCCTAGTTGCAACAGTCGAAAACAGCTCATATTTGGGAATTTTTAAAACAAAATCGTCATGATAAATTTATACAAAAATTAGCAATTTGGAAAAGTGTCATGTAAAGAACACTCTGTAATTTTTTCTGTGAAACTATTTGATTATAATCGATTCACAGCCGAAGTCCGGGATGTATCTCACAAAAACATCTTTTGCGGTGCCGTTTTGAGCCAGGTTATGTAAAGTAAACAAAAAAAAACTAAAGAGACTTCGTTAGTATATTAGTTTATCGTATGAGTAATCGGAGGAATTTCCAAAATATCAAATTGCAAAAGAATAGCACGTGTTCAAAGTGTATCTTGATTTTTGCGAAAAATTGAGCACTTTTAGTTTTCACATCGAAAGTATAGATCGAAAAAAAACTTTCGATCAAATACTATATCTTCACATCTATAAAGAGCCCTAAAAATTTCAGAAAGATCGATGCAGTAGTTCTCCAGATTTTGGTCACCGACTTTGAAAACGTACTTTCGAGAAAAAAGCGTTTATAGTTTAGAACGGAATCCGTCAATTTTCATCCGATCACCTTAACATTTTCAGGGAATATTTATACGAGGACATGCCGTAAAATGGGGTTACCTTAAAACTGGTTTTGACAGTTTTTGTTGGTAACTAGCTTTTAACATCCTATATTCCAACTTTTTTGCTCCAATAGAACAATGCGTCCTTTGGCTATCAAATGTATAAGAAAGTCAAGCCCCACATTCCGCTTCCACAATTTTATATATTTTTTCAAAGTGTCAAGGTAACCTCAAATGTCAGACTTCTTTGACAAGGCATTGAACTGCAACTTATATGTAAGATTAAGGGTTACTTTGACATCGATTTGGAAAATTTTTTAAAATATTTTAGGGACCATACATGGAATTAAATGAAAAATCACATTTTTTTCAAATCATCTTGTCATCTTTATTAAGGGAACATGTTACATGAAAATATCAAGTACCTAAGGTACTATTATAGGCACTTAATCAGCCATACAATTATCATTGAGACCAAAATCAACTTGAGCAACATTACAATCAACTTTAGCAACATGATAATAAACTTGGTCACGCGGGCTCACTGCGCTCACATTTGAGCAGTGTTTTGGCGCTCCGTTAAAATAGCCCCAAAAACTGTCAAAGTTAAGCTTAATGTCAATTTAACCCAGTTTAACAGTACTCACTGTCAAAACATATTGGTTTGGAAAGAAAGTGATTTTTTACAACTAGGCATAACGTCCAAGCCTAGAGAAAAAATAGGATCATCGACTTTATTATGAAAACTATAAAAATAAAAAAGAGCATTGCAATTGAGCTTTTTCGTCCACGCAGTCAGATGATCCAAAAGCTTTGGAAATAAATCGAGAAACCTTCCATTTAAATGAACCAATCATTATTCGCGATTTTTAAAGATAAATTCATGGTGATTATATTTTTGTTTATGACAGTACCGATCCCTGACATCGGAGAAAAGCGACGTTGGAAAGTTTGTCGCAAAATTTGCACCGCTCGGTAGCGCGACCTTATCGAACGCATCGCTTTCAATCTTTACGGCCGGCGCGATTTTCTCGACCGCACGTCGCCGATTGACGAACGACCGAATGATTCGCGAACGTTTACTCGTCTTCACCGAACAGTTGTACACGCGGCTACCGGTGATCACAGTTGTAAGATACTTCACGCGTAGTGAAGTACGTCGCGATAATAGGTACCTCCGTCTACGTATAAAGGGTGTCCCAGGACTGAAAGTGTTCCCTGAAATGGGGGGTTTGGGGTGAAATTCTGAGTCGATTGATATAAGCATGTGTGGGTCTCAGATTAAGCCCTGAATTATTATTAATTTTTAAAGACGGGCCAATCAGGTGCGCCCGATGAGCCGGCGGGCTAATCGGCTGCTCCCGATGAGCCGGCGGCCCAATCGGGTGCGCCCAATGAGCTCATCGGGCGCTCCTGATTGGCCCGACTTTGAAAATTAATAATAATTCAGGGGTTGATCTGAGACCCACACATGCTTACATAAATCGACTCGGAATTTCACCCCCAATTCTCCATTTCAGGGAACGCTTTCAGCTCTTGGACACCCTGTATGTCGGCGTAGTTGCAACGGAGCTTTCGTTTAACGCGACGGATTCGTATCGTCGTTGCCAACCGAGCTCTCTCCTCCGTGATCGCTCGATCTCGATTCTTCGATGTACAGACACGGGAGCAGAGATCGATCGCAAGTTACGCTCTATCTCACGTTTCTTCCCGCGTTTCGTTCGTGAAATATCACAAAACAAGATCAGAACCGCTTCGACACGTTCGATACAAATTTTCCTTCGAATACCACTGCCGGAGGCTGTCATCGGCACAGAGTGGATAGGCCAAACGGTTCGTCACTTTGACAACAAAAAGTGAATTGATTTCGAAGGCGACCAGAAACGGCGGAAAATGATGGAGTCGCTCGATCGTGAAAAAGCGATTACTCGTCACAGGGAGATTTCTTGTCCGGCCGATGGACAGGTAGCGGCAGATCTAGACAAATTTAGAATGAAAAAATAAACGTAAAAAATCTTCTTAAAAGCAAGCCTTTATTTATAAAGTATTGAAGTAAAAAATAGGAAATAATATTTATTGTATGAAGTTAAATAGCACGGCTACGGAAGAAGCCCATGCTTGGTCACTGATGAAAGGCGTAGGCACTGCATACTTGATAAGACTTACATAAACAAAAAACGTTATTTTTTTTACATTTTCATAAATGCTTGAGGCTTTATTTCAAGTGTAATGACGTTTCAGGCCTCATAAGAGTGAGAAAACGATCGAGTCATCGTCGTCGAGTCATTTGTGCACTTTCAAAAGTAATGCACAAATGAAAAAAAAAATGTCGCCTGAGTAAACGTTGGAAACATTGCCTATATATGGCCAAATTGTGCAAATGATAAGAAAAACAAATTCATCGCATTCCAGCTTTATCGTCGTAAAAAGTCTATGCCCAGTTCACGATGAAAGTTTCTAGAAAGCTGATTTTCGTTCGATTTTTATTATTGAATATAAATTATAATATCGCCGACGCCCCGTAGAGCTGCCCAGTGTTTCATATGCGATTTATAAACGCGTTATTGCATTAGTATAATGATAGAGATCGGTTGATTTCTAGAGAACGCTATTATATTCGTCACTTCCACTATCGCTCCATATATACCTTGGACAACGTTTTTTTTTCTACTTTAAATTCGACCGTTCGCGGGATATGGGCACGCAAATTTCGAGGAGCATCCCCTTTGCGGCGAGAAGTTATATTGCACGCCATAAAATTCCTGGCTACGAGAGAGAGAGCGAGAGAGAGAGAGAGAGAGAGAGAGAGAGAGAGAGAGAGAGAGAACGTTTTAACGAGGACAATAATTTATCGGATATTTCAGTAGCCTGGTTGGCACGAAAACTGACCCGTTGCTTTGCCACTTGAACGGTGCACGCCCAAAGGGCGATGTGCAGTTCTATAAAGTTACACCGAATATTGTGTCTATATATATATACATATATATATGCCTGTATGTATGTATGTATGTATTTGTGTGTGTATATATATATATACTCACAAATACATATATATATATAGTATATATATATAGCGCATATGCATGCTCATCGTTGATGAAGGTTGTGGATGCCGATCCTCAGGCGATCGAGGAAGAAGATATCCGACAAGACGCGCCCGCGCTTCGCCCTCTCGCGCTCTCTCACTCTACGGCTTCATTTATTGGGCGTAAATCTCGATTCTAGCGCCATATTAAAACCGCAAACACTGCACGCATACATGTATAGATACACACCTACACGCACTCGCGTGCATGTACTTGGATATCTATATGGAAACAGGTGACTTCAAAGACTTCGACATTCGACTTCGAGGATCGTGTTAACGATTGCCTATTTTTTGTTATGCTCAAGATTATGTGACCCTCGTGGGCTTCATGATCACCTTTATAGAAATGCAAGAATATTTGTATGAAGGTCATTTTAAGAAGCGTTTCGACCCCAAGGTCAACAATGTATTTTGAAATTGTTGAGCGGTATAAGCTTGGGACCCAAAAAAGGCCCATTTTCAATATTTTTTCTTGTCGAGAGTATTGGGATGATAAGGTCGGGCTTTGCAGACGATTAATACATAATATTGGCGAGTTAGATTTGCTTTTATTGAGAAATATTCATATACGATGAAATTGTTATTGTTTAAACAAAGCGCCGCCGTTGCTGCATGGCCAATCGGTGCAGGTGAATTTGGCAGCTAGGGCGATCTGAGATGGATAATAAAAAATGTACTTTCGATGTAATAATGAAACATTCATATGACAGGGTAGTTTTTTGAAATTGTGAAAATCACGAAATTGGCAGGCTCTAGAAAAAAAAGTCGATTTTCGAAAAAAAAATACTTCAATCATTTGTTATTAATAAATTATTATTATAAATGGTAAAATCCGAATTTAAAAATTGAATGAAAAAACTTGTACGCATTAATAAATGGCAATTATGAATGTTAAAAATCAGCAAATGAATAAACGTATAAAAAAATCATCCGTTCAGACGATAGAAAAAATTTCGAACTATGCTCAGTCCGAATTTAAAGTGTCGGATTGAATAGGCGCGACACTAAATCATCACAATTCGATGAATTTTTGTAATTTTCACAAAACCATCGAAAATTAAAATTAAGAACTAAAGTTACTTACTTTACTTGAGTATTTAATTAAGTAAGTAGGCAGTTAAGTAAATAAGTAGTTAAGTAATTATCATAGTGAGTAATTATCAGTAGTAAGTAAGTAAATAGTTACTTAATTAACTTAAGTCAGTTACTTCCTTACTTAACTTAAGAAAGTTACTTCCTTACTTAACATAAGTAAGTTACTTCCTCACTTAACTTGAGTAAGTTAGTTACTTACTTAAGTAAAGTAAGTTACTTACTAAACTAACGTAAGTTACTTACTTACTAAACTAAAGTAAGTTAAGAATAAAAGTTACGAAAAAATACGATTTTCTCCTTACCTAGCCTTTCTTCTTACCGTATCATAGTCAGTAATTATCAATAGTAAGTAAGTAAGTAGTTACTTAATTAAGTTAAGTAAGTTACTTCCTTACTTAACTTAAGTAAGTTACTTCCTCACTTAACTTAAGTAAGTTACTTACTTACTTAACTAAATGAAGTTACTTACTTACTAAACTAAAGTAAGTTAAGAATTAAAGATACGAAAAAAATACGATTTTCTTCTTACCTTTAATTCTTAAATTACCTAAGTTAAATAAGTAAGTAACTTGCTTGAGTTAAGTGAATCCTTTTTTTCAATCTTCTAGCCTATTTAGAACCCTTAAAGGTCGTCCGCAAAAGAGCTACGCTCACAGCCACAGTTGTATATACATAACGGGTTTAAAAAGTTCTTTCTCCACCTATATACCTTTATTATGTGTAAGGCGCGTCGTAATCACGGGAACCTGCTCCGCACGATCGTCCTCTTTCTTTTCTCTCGAGTCTATTTTTTCGTTCACTCTCTCGACGCTCTAAAGAATTTTATCGCGCACTTTCTCTCGCAGCGACGCAACGCGGAATGAGTTTTACGAGCGAAATTTAAATTCGTCCATTCTTATAGCTCCGAACGAACGACGAGGCTGCAAACAGGCCTAGTGGTCAACGACGCGACGCTTGTGCGGTTTCGATAATACAAAAATAATCTTATTTTACACGAGTTGAAGAATTTCGAACGACTTTGGAGGAGCCGGATTGAAATTCCGAACTTTGAATGCTCAGAACGCTGAAAACTCCGAAAGAATTTTACCCGAAAGACCAAATTCCGAAAACGTAAACACCGTCAAAATAATTCGGCTGTCGAAGTTTTCAAAGTTTCAACATTTTCAATAAACCGACGACTAATTTGAAGATTTTTATTTATTTATTAAGAAGTGATTTTACGCGAATTTTGAAATTTGTCCAGACAATGTTATTACAATGTTTTGTCTAGACAACTTTCGCGGACATGATCTTGACGAAACTTGTAATTTCGAAACATTAAAATTAGGAATTTTAAACCGTTGGAGCATTCGATGTTCGGAATTTCAACCCGGCCCCATTTTGCACATGAATATGCCCCGCTGGCATTGGCGCAAGTTCCAATGTCTCCTCGATGATTAATCAAAGGGATTCAACACGGGGCGATCGTGAATTGACAGCGATGAATGATTTTTCATGAACGTCGCTTCGTCGGATCGTCGCCAGTGGCGAGGCTCCCGTCCCTCCGATGTTGACGCGCGCAAACGTCACGATTCAACGACGGGACGCCCGGCGTTGAATGTCGAGTGTAACAGAACGGAATCAATCATAGTTCGCGCGCGAGACGAGCAACAGCGCAAATCATCTCGCGTTACGATAATGACGATGATTACGATGAGTCGAGATAATGAGGAGCCTGTCAAACGCGCGTTGAGTTTCTATGACTCTCCGTGCGTTTATGCCTGTATTATTTCTTGCATGAATGTATCCCGTGTAAGTAACCCGTGGAGGCGTCGAGGGCAAAGCAACATTGAGAAATCCAATCGCATCGTGTTTATACATAATTGGACATCCAAGTTCTCCAACGGAGTAAAGAGATCTTGTCATAACGCAGGCTCACGTTTATCTCATCAAAATATTTGGTCACTGATGAAACGCTTCGACCCTCGAATAATTGCCATGACTGTCACACATTTCCATCATGCCTGCACGAATGCCGAAAGGCCTCAAGTACCACTTGATGCCTCATACAGCAATCCCTAGGTGCAAGGGTC
Source organism: Ophion costatus (assembly GCA_951751655.1). NCBI lineage: Eukaryota > Metazoa > Arthropoda > Insecta > Hymenoptera > Ichneumonidae > Ophion > Ophion costatus. Next base: position 17,338,760 of record OX632362.1, on the reverse strand, counting down.
GAAAAAACACTTTTTTCAACACCGATGTATTTTGACAGTATATCATCTGGTTGTTCCCTGAAAATGTCAAGGTGATCGAATCGGAATTGACATGGCAGAGGCTGTTATTTTGACGCCCATCGGAACGCTTGGAGCTTCAAAACTTTAACTGCTTTTTTTCTTGAAAGTACCTGAGTTTTCAAAGTCGGTGAGCAAAATACCTTGAAAACTACTGCATCGATGTTTCGGAAATTTTTTAGCCTTTTTGTAGATGTGGAAATATTGTACTGGGACGTTTGATAAGTTCTCGCTGTTCTCCAACAGATGGCGTTGCTTTGTGCGTGTAGCTTAATAATGTTGTGTCCAAAATTGAAAATGGTAATAAAATTTTAAAAATTTGATAGGTCTTTATGTAAAACATTTGAAAGGTTGTGTAAAAATTTCACGACTATTAGGAAGCTGGCTACTGAAAAATTAGAATTCACAAATTACACGCAGCCTTATGGAAACTGAAGTAACTTTGCAATTATTAACTTTCTTTGTTATGAAAAATGATGTCACAAATACAAAAAAAATCACACTTGAGGAAAAACATAGAAGTATATAGCGGCAACGTTGCATAGACCGAAACTAGCGGAAAATTTAAATACTCATTTTCGTTCACGGACGACGGTGTTTCTTGCACCATAAGGCCACTTTTGTTTTTGATATATTTGAAATAAAAAAACGATCATTAATAAATATTTCTTATATTTCTTGAAAACAAATAGCGAAGTTTGCTATTTGCTAATAGAATTGCAAAATTACTTCGGTTTCCATAAGGCTGCGTGTAATTTGTGAATTCTAAATTCTCAGTAGCCAGCTTCCTAATCGTCGTAAAATTTTTACACAACCTGTCAAATTTTTTTAATTTTATTACCATTTTCGATTTTGGACACAACATCCTTAAGATAACGCATCTATAAAGAAGTACTTATAAGCAAGCTTGAAATTTAGTGTATGTTATTTTGCCGGCGTGTAAACAACTTTTTTTTCATAGTGTTAAACATGTCAAATTTCTTTCCAAAAAAGAATATTTGTGGGGAATTTTACTGCACTACTGTATTTAAAAAAAAACGCGACCATGCTCTGTCGGAAACCACATGCAGAGATTGGTTGAGGCGCTTCAAAAATAATGATTTTGATGTGTTCAATTGGAGGCATTCCTTGACGAAGACTCATGTCACATGCCTGCTGAACTTGCAGAATCATTAGGAGTTGATCACACGACAGTTTCGAAATATTTAAAAACAGAAATCTTTTTTTTTAATAAAGCATTAATTTTCACGAAAAAAACAGCGAGAACTTATTCAACATCTCAATATTTAATCGAAGAATTTTTTTTTTGATGGATACTTGCGATTTCATGAACGAAAAATGCCCATTGCCAGGCAAAATCAGAGCTCCCTTCGAACACGCGCCATTTTTCTAAATTTAATATTTCGCAAATGTCTTTCATCAATCATAGGATTAACTGATAGACTAACGAAATCTGTTCGATTTTTTTTATATTACACAACCTGGTTCGGAAGAGTGCACCAAATAGAAGGTAAAAAGTTACAGACGGTTCTTCAGATAATTCCTTTTGAAATAGCTAATTTTTGTAAAAAAATTATCACGCCACTTTCTAAAAGAAAAAAAAATAAGAAAAGCAGCTGTTTTCGACTGTCAAAACTAGGCATAACCCGTCAAGGAGTAGACGTTTCTTTCGGATGAAAGGACGTCCTATCCCCGTCATTTTGATTCCGTCATTTGAATAAGGCTCTAGTAGAGCGACAAGTATAACTGACTAATTTAACACACATTTTTTTAATGACACATAACAAAAATTTAAGGACAGTTAAAAACATTTTTTTAACGACACATTATAAAAATGACAAACTATTTTTGAGATGATATCTTATCAAATACCGAATTTTGAGATTAGCTGTTTTCGACGTTCGCAACTAGGCACAATCCATTGAGGAGTGGACGTTTTCGGATCAAAGCACGTCGCATCCGCATCATTTCTATTCCGTCATATGAAGACTGGTTGAGCGACATTTCTCCCATGTGTTTCGCTAACTCGCGTGAGTTTGTCGAACTATTATCTCGTCAGTGCGAGCTGACACCGTGATGCTGGCGTCCCTAGCGAGATGAGGAACTCCTCGCGTATACTTGTAGAACGCACGTGGACGTGTTTGAATCGTTAAGGCGCACACGCGGGGGGGGGGGGAGTGTGTTCGTCAGTGTCAAGACCGCGGAGGATCTTTTCTTGCTGGGTATATACAACGAGTTACGGTGCCTCGTTTCTTCTCGTTGTGCCTGACGTGAAAATTATAGAGCGTCGACGCGAGCGCGTTTCCTCTCGCGAATGCTCTCACCGGATATTAGACGGATATTCCACGAGTTGTACCTTTCGATCCAACTTTGATTATTTCCCGATGCGATAAAGTTTGCATCCGGTATCATTGCGGGAGTTTTCATCTTCGCTGCTTCCAGTTCGTAAAAATTGAGGAATCCATGCAAATGGGTTGAAGATACTTAGGCGTGATCATTTTCAGTATTGATGTCGCAAGGATCATTGACGAACGAAACTTGCGTTGGATGTGTTGCAGGTGAGGTGTCGGGTGAAACCGTGTCCGCGGTAACGGTACCACGTGGAGGCGACCGCGTCGAAGCGGCCGATCTGGGGAGACACAATAACATTACCGAGAGGAGTGACGTGGCCACCCTGGCCGCTAACACAGCGATAGACGCGAGAGGCGGTAGCCCTCAGGGCGCCCACCTCTCGGGAGCAGCAACCCCGAGACCGCCTCGTAGCAGGAGGCGATTGACTCAAAACGGCATCGACGCGACTCAGGTGAGCGACAAACGCATTCATTAGGGCCCGGTCCGATTGATGAGCTATCAACTGGTAGATAGTCTGCTAGTAGGCTATCAACGAATGGCAGTCATACCCAGACCTACTAACTAGAAGACGGTGAGCTAGCAGACTAGTATCTCGATTGGGGGGACACCTGGAACTATCAACGCTGAACACTGTGGAGGTGGAATGTTGAACTGTCGTATAGTACCAAGCAAGTAACGCTAGACTACTCGTCTGCAAGCTATATCCCAATTTGCCAGCGACTAGGGTAGGCTGGGGTTGATAGAAAGACAGGTCAAATAAAACAAGTTGAATAACTCGAAGACGGTTAGTGACAGCAGCGCGGCCCCCGGAGGACATAAATAGTAAGTTTTCGACATAAAAAGTAAGTTTTTCTTACTATTCGGATCTTGTCTATTGCTCCAAAACCATTGTTTCTTCTTCAGCGTTGTTTACAATCATCATTACTATGAATGTCCTAGTTGAGTTTATCGTAGTCAGTACCCACCTAAAACATTTAGGTTTTTTGCTGCTTGATAAATTATTAGAAGCGAGGGTGTGGGGGCAGTGGAAACAGACGGTTCGTGGTCAATTGAAACGTGTTTCCATTGAGTCCGAACGAACATTTCATTCGCAAGCAAGTTTTGCATATCTTGATTTGTTTTTTAGATGCCAAAAATCGTCCGGAACGTGAAATAATATTAACGAATCTTAATATACCTTCAGTGATACTCAAACTGGAATAAAAATCAACAAAACTGATTATTTTGATTAAAAGTATACTTTATTAACACAAACATACTTTATCACTTCATACACATCGTTAAGATTACATGGACTTGGTAGGACATTAGTTCAATCAGCTGGAAACACCTATTTCGACTAACCCCAGGCACTGTTTCGAATGATCCCGACACAGGCTCGAATGAAACATTTTCCGAGGGTTCCTAAATAGCTTCTACCTAGGTTGAGGGCATATAAGGAGCAACATCAATACTGCTATCTATAGCCAGATAATCTAGCTATAATTAAAGCACATTACCAAACAGATAGGGCTTAAAATGAAGTCAAACTAACCGATTTTCTCAAAAACGTTTCTATTGATCCCAGCCTACCCTGGATACTACACTAGTCGAATTAGCTGAGCTGCAGTTTCAGTAATCCCAATATAAACCAAAAGCTAGTGACCTATTATGAAACCATTTCGCTCTAACCTCGTAAATCAATTCGCAGCTTAGGTCTTCTTGACCTATGAAGTAGGTACTAGCTACTGGTTGAGGATGTTGTGTCCAAAATTGACAATGGTAATAATATTTTACAAATTTGATAGGTGATTATGTAAAAGATTTGAAAGGTTGTATAAAAATTGTGCAGTAGTGCAATAAAATTCCCCGCAAATACTCTTTTTTGGAACGAAATTTGACATGTTTAACACTATGAAAAAAAAATTGTTTACACTCCGGCAAAATAACAAACACTAAATTTCAAGCTTGCTTATAAGTACTTCTTTGTAGATGCGTTATCTTAAGGATGTTGTGTCCAAAATAAAAAATTGTAATAAAATTTTAAAAATTTGACAGCTTGTGTAAAAATTTCACGACGATTAGGAAGCTGGCTACTGAGAAATGGGAATTCATAAATTACACGCAGACTTATGAAAACTGAAGTAACTTTGCAATTCTATTAGCAAATAGCAAACTTTGCTATTTGTTTTCAAGAAATAGAAGAAATATTTATGAATGATCGTTTTTTTTATTTCAAATATATCAAAAACAAAAGTTGCTTTATGGTGCAAGGAACGACGTCGTCCGTGAACGAAAATGAGTATTTAAATTTCCCGCTACTTTCGGTCTATCCAACGATGCCACTATATTCTTATATGTTTTTCCTTAAGTGTATTTTTTTTGTATTTTTGGCATCATTTTTGATAACAAAAAAAAATAATAATTGCAAAGTTACTTCAGTTTCCATAAGGCTGCGTGTAATTTGTGAATTCCAATTTCTCAATAGCGAGCTTCCTAATCGTCGTGAAATTTTTACACGACCTTTCAAATGTTTTACATAATGATTGATCAAATTTTTAAAATTTCGTTACCATTTTCAATTTTCGGACACAACATCCTTAATAGCTCGCAATGTGACCGCGCTCTTAATTTCATCGTAAAACGCGCAGTCACGATCGTAACACTCCATTCGGTTCCTCATCCTGGTGGTAAGCTGAAAGTCTCATTCTCGGAGTTTTCGGCGATGAAGGAAAACAACGCGACGGGCTATTTGTCAACCGCCAATATTATCATGCCTTTGAGTTGACGAAAAAAAACCCGTGCCCGTCGTGTTTACTCGAATCTCGTCTTCCAGCGTACCCATCAGCAAAGTCCGATGAAAAGCTTGCTTCTTTTCGTCAGCAATCATCCTGTGGATCCGGCTGAGTTTGATCTGTCACCAAAGAGGGAAAAAAAACGAACGTTCCGTCCGAAGTGTTTGTAGCTCTCGAAACAAACTGCCTCCGGTCTTTTTTTCACTGTTACCTGCGGCCCCGGTCAAATTTTCTATTCCCTCGGACGTTGATGAAAGAGCAAAGAATTGCTCGGGCTTCCAAGAGGCTCATCCAACTCCTCTCACTCGCTCGCTCTCTCATGGAAGTCCGGTCATGTTTCGTGTTTTGTCGAACGTTAGTTCATCGCGCTCGATCTACAGGTTGCCGGCACACTACTCCTACTAAAGCTGCCTAGTGTGTGTATACCTCAACTCTCTCCGCTCCTCTCGCCAAAGAGTGAGAGAGCGAACACACAGGTAGCACGCACCTGCTGTCCAAGAGTGTTCGTGTATACACGAAGTCCCGTATGGATCTGGCTACCGCGATCATCGTACACCTCCGAGCGCACCTCCGTACCTCCAAACTGTATGTGTGCCTACACATTTGTATCATAAGTCGTAGCCGTACGTGCTACCTCCTGAAATTGCTTCCTCGTAACTTCAACACTTCGAAGAGATTTTGGTGTTCGTCATGTTGGAGTAGCTCTTGTCTCGTTCATCCAGCAGGCATGCGGATCTCGAAATAGCGCGTAGTCATCTTCACTCGACTTGGACTTGACGGACAAACGGCAAATTTGGATCTGGACAATCGGCAAATCTGGATCAGGCCTTGCTAGCTCAAATTCTATCGATCATACTTACGCGTCTCCCAAATGTCACAAACGTTTGACACTTCTCCACTTCCGTCATCGTCACATGCAGATGAATCTTTGATCGCAGCACGGCTTTTCGCAAGCAGACGCGTTATTCCAAATTGCACAGAGCTGCGTATTCGCCAATCAGTCGTTCGTCTTTTGTGCAAACTGTCATCGAACAATCGACGATTATTCATTCCTAACGTCCGATCTTGGGGGTTAATGTTTAATCGGCGAGCTGTGATCCAAAAGCAGACGGATTATATCTCGAATTTCACGCCGGCGAATATTCGCAGGGAACGAAAAGCGAAAACGAGTGTGAGGATTATTATTTATTCTAATACTGCTAGAGTCCGTGATGATGATCGTATAATAGCGTCGATTCGTGGGACATCATCGATTCTTCATCAGCCCCCACATGTTCCATTCAATCATCGGTCTTTTGTGCCAGCTCGCTGAGCCGTAAGGACGAAAAGTCAATTAATCGCGATGAAACGGACGTTCGAGATTCTAGATGTACCCTCGGCTGTTGGAAGACATACGAGCTCCGCGAAGTCGAGCCACAAGGCAAAACTCGCGAGCAACGCCGAGACAGACCTGTTCAGCATTGCTTCTCGTCATAAGCGCGAGGCGAGAAAGAGATTTACCATTGAAGGCACCCCGTACCACGCGAACCGAGATACCTGACACTTGGCGGCTTATATTTTGCGTACTTGTACGTAGGTTCGTACACACGTGCCCGACGAGATATCCAAGTGAAGAATTGCACCAGCCGACGCTACCAGTGTTGGGAGCGTCCTGCTGTCGTTTATTCTACGTGAATCGAGCAAGTCCCCCCCGTTCCTCTTAGTGTCACGCTGAGGCCTGCTTGCCGAGTCAACTCAGCGCAAAACTTTGCCACGGATACAGGCGGCTCGTAGGTGCACGCGTGGTATAGGTGTACCCAAGAGAGCAGTAGGGCCCAGCGAGAGAAACGCACGTTTGCCTTCATTACCATATCTAAGATGCAATCTGTTCTTCCTTCTCCCGGCGGATTAATGCGTCGGGGGATTTTCTTAGTAGGCCCCTGAGCTTATACGTAGTTCTGTGTACGTGGGTACTCCATATGCGCAGCAAGGGAATAGGGAAGCCTCTGTGTATGTGTGTGGGTGTGTGTGTCTGTGTGTGGGTGTGTACGCGTTGAGATCTTCTTAAGTGAAACCTTGGTAGACATCCTGCGGCGAGAACGAGCGCGGGGCTATACGTCGCTCGGAGGGCTTAATCCTTCATACGATTTCTGTCCCTCTATATATATTCGACCGTCGTGTATACAAGGATACTCGTACAATGTTTCCAACCACCATCCCAGTATCATCGGTAACTGGGCTTGCTTGCCTTCGAAAAGAGGCTGAACGCTGGACGTGCTTCACACGCGTGATCGGTTGGTCGCTATGAAACGGAATATTGTTTTGTTCGCAGGTAAAAACCGAGAGGCTCACGCCCGACAATAATTCGACGTCCTCACGTAGCGTGACGCCATCCTCGTCGAGCCATCCAGGCACGCCACCAAATGCAACGTCACTCGGCGCACCTGAAGGCCCACCCGCGCCTCATCATCTCAAACACATGGAACAGATGATGGGACGTAATTACAGCGATTTCATGAGAAGCCTCGCTGCAAAGTACAACAACGCCAATCCAAACGAGTAGGTTTCAATTCGCTTGAAGTACTTTGTCGATGCTACTGTTCATTGAGCGAGCGAAGTTTTGATGAGGACACAGAGGATGAACGGAAAGCTCTGTTCGGCGTGTGAGAAGTGGATGAAAACACTCAGCAATCGCGAACGGTTCCATTTTTATGCGAGACTGAAAGAAATATTCGGAGTGCCACTGTTTCTGGTTGGTCAAGTCCGATTTTGAGGATATGCTTCAAGGGGGGAGATTTTGGCGAGGGAAAAATGCTGATTGTCATGATTTTTTTTAAACGAAGATTTTCGTCGTCATTATTTAGACTCAGGGTATGTTTCATTCGTACTTTTGACTGGTGCTTGGTATTTTTTAAATTAATCTTAAAATATGGCGGAAGTACGGTCTACTAAACAGGTTGCTGCGGATGATGTCAGATAACGTGACACGTAGCATTGACAGGATTGATCTGAAAAAAATCCATCGAAGATTTTTCTTTCATTAACACTCACACGCAGAGTGTGAACCAAGGAATAGTGCGTAATGTTGAAAATCGACGAAATGGTACGCTTTGAAATAAAAAGATTGGATTTTCCGAAAAAAATAGCTACGTTTTGCAATATTGAGAAACGGGTTTTCTTAAATGTTGAAAAATATTTAGCGTTTATTTTGGACTATAAGGTTGGAAATATTTATGCAAAATTTCATCAGAATCGATGGATTGGTTTTTTAGATATACGTCACGCCCGTTTTGAAAATGCAGTTCAGAAGACCGTGCCATAACTCCACCATTTTTAAAGATTTAAAGAGAAGAAAAAAAGCACTTGAAATCTCAAAAATGGTGAAAAAAACTTTTCCTTAAAAAAAATCATAAAATACAACTAACTTTTTCCTCGCCGAAACGCATGTCCCCCCTTAACACGAACCTGGGTTGGAGCACGTTGAGGTGTTTTCCTACGCTATCGATGAGCAAATCATTCCTGCACACTCCTAATTAGAGCCTAACCATCAAAGTATATGATTCACAACTTATTTGCCTTGGGAAAACGAAAACGCCGAGACATTTCGAGAGGATGGTGATTTCAGAAGTAGAGTTTCAAGGAGACCATTTTTTGCTTGATAAATTCGACAGTTACTTCAGCACCCCGCGGAACGGCTATCCCCCTGGTCTCGATCCGAGATTTCCCGCCTTCAAAACTGCGGCTACACCGTTCGTCGGTCTTATGGCACCACTGGGCACACCTCAACCGCCCACAGTACCAACCACGTCACCCCTTTCCGTCAAGGATCCCACCAAGGAACCAAAGCAGGACAATCTCTTTGGTAATCCGGTTTTTCCACCTATGCTCGACATGTCGTCGACACAGGCTTTGCTCCACATGGTGAGGACGGCGAATGCTGCCCAAAACGCTGCCGAACTCGAGACGTACCTCAAGGGTGAGTTTACTTCGTTGTAACGATCGATAAGAACCTCCAAGCAAGGGTCAAGTCAAGTCTTCCAAACAATTCGACCAATCTAGTTTTGAAACTGAAACACATTCATGGCTCAGCATTCAAAACACTCAATGGTACTTTTCACTAGTGACGTTCATCCTTTGATGAGGGTCACTAGTGTTGAAGGTTACCAGAATTGAACAAAAAACAAAATACTCCGCACTGACAAAGGAGAAACATGCAGGGGTTGGTTTAGACGCTTCAAAAGCAATGATTTTGATGTGTCGAGTTGGAGGCATTACTTCATGAAGACTCATGTCAGACGCTAGCTGAACTTGCAGAATCATTAGCAGTTGATCACACACCAGATTCGAAACGTTTGACAGCGTTAGGAATGAATTTTCAAAATGATGCATTAAATTTCACGAAAAGACAGCGAGAACTTGTTCAACATTCCAATACACAGAGAGAAATGTATAGTAACCTCAACCATATTTCAACCATATTTTATATTACCCTGAGGGGACAATAATATTTTATAGTCATGCTTACTGCCTAAAATATAGTACTGCTTATGATATTCGAGCAGTTGTGTTAACCATGATCATATGTTAACCCAACCAACAATCTTTCAAGCATACGTTGTTTGTCAATGCTATATAATATAGTAGGTTTTCATAAAATAGATGATTCCTTACACTATTACACAATAGTGGTTTTTACCATATTGAATGGTAGGCCTACTAAATGTATATGATATTTCATAAATTCAAAAGTTCAAAAATTTTCAATTGAGAGTACTACCTGTATGATTGTTTATCATGATTTGTTATTCCCTGACCTCCTGAAATGATTCCTATCGAAGAAAATATTTCACCTACATGGAGATTCGAACCTACGACCTTACCTATCTATATTCAGGCAAGCTGCTACTATGCTACCGGGTACTTATGGTATTTTGATCGTAGATTTGGCATAACGGATAAAAGTAATTTCGGCGTCTTTCATAAATACCATGTACTTTGCTCTCAGTGCAGCATTAGTACTTATGCGCCGATTTTGTGATATAGCTGAATTGACCACATCGATATTGTAAAGTCTTTTCCAATAGTGAATAGTAATTTCGGAGATACTAGATAGTCAAACACGCCACCAAAGTCGCATGTTTACCTATACTTTCCGCTTATAGTTGCGTTAACCATATTATGATTGCGTTGACAATAAACTATATGGAATTCGACTACACTCTCTTTTACCATGCGCGTTTGTTGTAATCAACATGCACTTTTCTCTCAGTGTACTTTGAGGATTTCATCTCGAACGAAACGAACGGTCTTTTTAGAACACCCAGTGGACAACTGCTACTTCATTTATATTCGATGATTTCATTGTTTGATTCTCCAGTCGTTTTTATCCTTTCCTCACATCCGTTCGTTGGCAGGTGCCAACAAGCGTGACGTCGGCGTCACGAGTCCTCTCGATCTCTCGAGTCCCGGTGGTTTCGCGCCGCGAAAGCGGCAACGAACGGAGACCCGAAGATCGGGAAGTGTATCGCCAAAACCAAAGGCAACGGTAGTCCCGCGCCCGAGTACACCGCCACCCGTGAGATGTCCGTCTCTGTGCGGCCACATGCCATGCGGTGACGGCCAAGCCGTCAATCGCTGGACCGTCGAGGATGTCGTCAGTTACGTGTCATCGATCGAGATCTGCGCGGAGTATGCACCGGTGAGTCTTTGTTTATTCTCGTTTGGATTATCAATGATTCGTCGTGATGAAGGATCGATTCCATTCCTGATCAATGATCCTTCATCGATTCGCTCGGAATTCTTCATGTGTCACTGTGCTGTGATTGACAATGCCCATCTTCGATCTACTTCTATTGGACCAAAAGGATCATCGCCACTTTACCTTCGACCTTCACCCCCCCCCTCCTCTCGATAAGGGTGGTTTCCGGAAAGTCAAAAGCGTAGCAGATTTTTTAGTGGCTATTCATAGGCACTAGAAACATACGGCAAACAGAACAAAATTTGAGTATGTCTTTAGCGCCGGAGATACGATGTTATCCAACCCCCCCTCCCCCCTAAGGGTGGATTCCGGTACTTTAAAATCGTTGCCGATTTTTTGTGGCTTCACTTTGGCGCCAAGTATCTAGAACACAAATGGAAAAAATATGACTGTCTTTACCACCGAAAATACGAGTTTTCCAATGTTCATCATACCTCTCCCCCCTCATAAGGGTGGGTTCCAGTACTTTAAAATCGTTGCCGATTTTTTGTGGCTTTACTTAGGCTCCAAGTATCAATAACGCAAATGAAAAAATTAAGAATGTCTTCACCGCCGAAAATACGAGTTTTGCAATGTTCACCCCCCCCCCCCCCCCCCTCTAAGGGTGGGTCTCGGAAGTTTTGAATCGGTGCCAGTTTCTTATAGTTTTACTGAGGCGCCAAGTATCCATGCGAATTAAAAAATTGAAAATGTCTTTACCGCTGTAAATACGATTTTCATTCGACTTCCACCCCCTCCCTGAGAAGGGTGGGTTCGGAAGTTTAAAATCGTTGCCAGATTTGTTGTGACTCTCTTTAGGCCCTAGGAATATAGAGCGCAAAGAAAAAAATTGAGAATGTCTTTAGGGCCAGAGATGAAATTTTTTCCAACTTTCTCTTGGCGGATGAATCGTTGTGATGAATTTTTTCAAAGTTTCGATGAAGATCTTTTCAAATTTAAAGATTCTTCGGATGCGATTTGAAAAGTGTACAAAATATTTTTACCTCTCAATTTGAATGATGAATACTGGAAGTCGTGAACTTCAAGATATTGTACGTTTAGGGGAATTGCGTGAGTGTGTCCAGACTGCGATAGCTTGCAGGCATGTGTATAGCGACAGAGACCATCAGAAAGCAAAAGAGAGAGGGAGAGGCTGATGAAAAGGGAGGAAGGGGAGAGAAAGGTGCTAACGCGGATGACTCGCATCCGTCAATCCGACAGCTCACATCGCTTCGCTCCTGTTACTTCTGAAAGATCAGACCTCGAACGACGAGCATGCCCGCATCGTGCACGCTTCTTTCTAATGACCCCCGCGAAGCCATAGCGCGATCCCGTATATCGCGGACGTGGCAATATCTCTCGTGCTTATCACCCTTTACCCCGCCGCTCTTTGTCCTCACGTCCGCACTTTCTATCCTCCCTTTTCCTTTCCTCTTTGAACTCTCCGAGAAGGCCGTAAGAATTAAAAGTACACCTCTGTATCACTATACATGTCGTTCTTATGGCTTACCGTTGTTGTTGTTTTTTTTTTGTCGTTTTCGCTGGACTGCACAGCTTTCTTTCACCGGCCTCTTACTTCGCTGCGAGTAACCGTTCAAGTTTTACCGCACAGCGTTCCCATCTCTCACTCATACCGGAAGTAATGAACGCGAATAGATGCTGCATTGTAGTCTTCGTGGGGTTTTTACATGTGGCGAGGGCTACGAGAACACTTTTTCGTTCTTTTTTAAAGAGTTTTTTTTTGAGCAGCTTGTCATTCTTTTTTCAACTCGTTAGGACTATTTTTTACGAGTATAGAAGAATTGTGCATTGCATCGTTACGAAGCCCTGACGTTCATCGGTTGAATATGTGATTTAAAAAGGCAAAATGACATTGTTCCCGATGGAGACGTATCAGGCTTGGGTGACTGAATTAAAATAAACTCGTGCAATAAAACAAATGTTTATTACTAGGACATCTTGACGAACAGCTGGAAAATTTTGGACGTTAAAAATGTTCGACATTGGCTATCAATAAAACAGCTATGTCCTGTACGCTTATGTAGGTTTGGCAAATGTCATAGTCGCTGAAGCTTGATTTGATGTATATCTAGGAATTAAATTCTATATTTTGATCGGAATAAAAATACACGAACAAAATTATTTTAGTTCAATTGTAGTTTTTGTTTTTTAATATTTAAGTATGAAAATCATTTTTTTAACATTTTAAAACGAAATTTTAAGTTAAATCTCCATTTGACATTATATCTATGTAGGAATTAAACTATATATTGCAATTGGAAGAAAAATACACAAACAAAGTGAATTGAGTTCAATCCATCTTTTTGAATTTCAGTGTAAAAATCATTTTTATAAAATTTTGAAACGACCTTTTAATCGCAATTTTAAGACAAATCTTGATTTTACATTATAGCCATTTAGGAGTTAAATTCTACATTTAAACTGGAATGGGAGTATATTACCAAAATCAATTAAGTTCAATTGTGATTCATTCATTTAAATCTTAATATAAACATGTTTTCCAAAAATGTTAACGTTAAATTAATTTTACTTTGATCCACTATTTTAAGTTTTCAAGCCTTCAAAATCAAGTGATTTAAAGCCTGAAAAAATATTCAACGTTTCTTATTTTTATAATTGACTGTTGTTTTTTCGAATTCCAACGACTCTCTTAAGCCGTTACCCCCGCTTGTAGCGCAAAAAAGGCCTTTTTCATGATTTTTTTAAAAGAAAACTACAAAACTTTTTTAATCGATCAATATACCATCTTAAAGAACACATCTTGAAGAACTTTCAGTAATTTTTTTATTGAAAAATATTACATCGTTTTCTGGCAAATGGCCGTCAATGAAATAATGTTTTTATATACACGCTTTGCGGTGACCAACATTGCGGCGAAGTGGATCATCTGAAAAAAAAATGCGGATGGATTTAGTCAAATATAAATATAAACTAGTCTTTAATCGAAGGATTTTAAAAAATATTCATTTCTCACAAAATGGCGGACAGGCAAAGTTAATGGTTCGATTTTAACGAAAAAAAAATCGAACGATTAAAGACTACATTTTTATGTATTAAATAAGCCTGCAAAATTTCAAGAAGATCGGTTCATTAGTGTTCGAGTAATCTTGGTCACCGACTTCAGAAATGCCATTTCGAGAAAAACGCGTTTAAAGTTTCAATTTCAGTTTACACGAAGAACGGATTCTTCTCTTTCAACGCTCATATCTCAGTCAATTTAGTTCGGATCGACTTGAAATTTTCAGGACATATTCTCAGATACTTATACTTCAAAAAAATGCAATAAAAAAACGATTTTTCAAAATCGCAAGTTGAGGTAACCCCTTAACTTAACTAGGTGCATAACAACTTTCGCTAGTTAATATAGTAACAAGTCAGCTCATGGAATGTCAAAGCCCCTTCGAAAAGATCGATTTATGGTGAAAAAACCGCGCAATTTTCGTTGATAAAAAAAACTATGCATCGAAAAAAAATACTTCTTTCGAGCACTGCTTTTTGATGTGTGAAAGGAGCTCGTAAAATTTGGAGTGGATCGATGCAATGATTTTGTACATATCGCACATAACTCCGTCGATCTTAAGCGTATCGACTTGAAACTTTCAGAGAATACTATTGAAATGTTACATTTTGAATATTCGTCGAAAAACAAAAATTGAAATTTTGAAAAATTTAACCTCAATATAAGCCTTCTATGAAGTAAGTAAAAATCAACGCGTTCCAACCAACTCTATATTGACACTTAAAATTATTTTTCCAATCCGAGTTCACGTTTCCTCACTCGCACATTCCCAAACGCGAACATTCCGAAGAGATAATTCTCAAAACATCTTTACATTGCTCTATTTGCCATAAACCAATTGAGACAAAAGGACGAATAAAATTGGCAGCTTTCGCGCGCCGTCAGCCCCCGCGATTCTCGACAAGTTCTATATGGTCTCGGTCGTAAATTTTTACACGCGCTCGTAAAAGCGTAAACTTATGAATATTCACGAGTAGAGGCCCCCACACCCTGCGCCCGTACTTTACACTCACATCTACATAATTCTCGTGCGTAAGGTGCACGCGTATTTCGTGCGCGCGTGCGATAAATATATCTTTAAATAGCGTGAGTCCGAGGACGCGTGCGCGGGTCGTCGTTAGAGCATAATCATTACGCAACGAATTTTAATTTAAACAAAACACTCGAGGAGCTCCCAAACACCTACTGTCAACACGGAGGTCCGCGTGTTCAAATTCAAAAACGAATAGCATAAAAGGTGAGGCTCCAGGTGACCGGATGTCGAATCGTTTGTTGATAAAGGCGACGAGGAGCATCAAACGACCGAATAGATTACACGATGAATTTTCTTGGACGATTGAGGGAACATTCCAGTGGAACTGACTTGAAAATAGCTGATTTTCATGATTTCTTAAAAATCACAAAAATTAGTAACATCGTGAAAACCAGTATAATCCTAAAAATCGGTAAAATCGTGAGAATCGGTATAATAATGAAAATCGGTAAAATTCTAAAAAATCAGTAAAATCGCGAAAATCGGCAAAATCAGTAAAATCGTGAAAATCAGTAAAATCAGTAAAATCAGTAAAATCAGTAAAATCAGTAAAATCATGAAAATCGGTAAAATCTTTTTTTTTAATCATAAAAAACAGTTTGATTTTTTTTCTCGTTAATTCAAGTGACTTATGTTGTGAAAAGCAATATTTTTCAATGTTTTAGTCTTATTTTTTGTATAATTCTCTTGGCCACTGCAAAATGCCTAAAAAAAATAACGCCTGACCGTGGAGAGTCCTCCTCCGTCAAAAATTGTCCGAAAGAAAATAACCGACAAGATTGTTAATCAGTATGAAAAACTGTAGATGCACACAGAGGAGTTTTTTTCGATGAAAATTAACACAATGGTGCCCATTTCAAAATTAACTGTCAAATTGGGCCCTTTTGCGACAGTTTTCCGTGAAAAAAATAGTAGAATTTTCAAATTAAAAAATGCTTCCGTACGACGTTAAGGAATGGCGTGAAGAATAATGTGGCAACATTTGAGACGGATAGCTTGAAAATTCTCCCGGAAAAATCTTCCACCGTTTAGAAAACGATTTTAAAATTTCGAATTTTACAAAACGCATTTAAAGTTTAACGCAGCTGGTGGAATCCCTTTTTCTACGAAAAGCTGTAGCGATCGGAATAATTAGAATTTCGCGACCAAAATTCAACAGCATCGTTATGAACGTTCGCATTTTTGGCCAAAACAAAAAAAAAACAGTTTTCAAAAAATTGTACTTTGGAATATTCCCTTAAGTTCGACGAGCCAAGTTTTCACATTTTTTCGTTTTTCTCGCTCGTCGAATCGATTCGCATTGGAGTAACAATCCACTCGCGTGTGCGCGAGATACACATCTAACGTGGAGATGCGTTTGGAATTCCGCTTGGCGAGAGTCGCGAGAAAGATCCCCGTTGGGCGATAAAAGGGTATCCGTGTCTTCATTAAGGAATAAAGAGGCGATAAGGAAAAACAACGCTCGATTATTCTTGTTAATTCGCAGCTCAATAGTCCTCGGTTAACACTTGCTCTTGATTTCTCGATCTCCGGGCATACCGTAATTTTCTCGTGTCCTATTCCACGTAGGAATAGGACACGATAGAATTAGCCCCCCCCCCCTTTCCCATACTCGTCGTAACAATCGTCGAACGCGTTTCTATCCGACGCCGCTCGGTTCAATCGCATCTCCATTCGCGAACTGCAACGAGCCAATTCCGCTAAGTGCATGTATATAAAGTCGTTTGCGGCCGAGAGCTTCGAGTGGCAATTAGAGCTGGCTCGTTGAATCCACGGACGCGTCTCAGGTGGTCGCATTAATCGAAACAATCCGTGCGGAGTGTTCTTCGCGTTCTCCGAGATTGGACAACGTAATCTCATCCACCTGATGTGCACTGGTAGGATCACGATCCTAACATGGCTACGCACTTTTCGACAGCCAAGTGCCCATTTGGAAGTTCGTTTTTGTTATTTAATCGTTGAGGGCTGCGGCGGATGAGCGTAGGTTAATGAACGAGTCAATAAGTTAATGAGCTTTCCCGGTGGCAAGCGGAATTGATATTTTCGCGATACCGTAGCTATCGTTGAGTCAACGAGAACTGGAGATGATCATATCGATGGTACAAAAGGAAGACCCTAACTCTGGAATTCCAACTTCTGAACTCACAACTGAAATAAAACGGAAATTGGTTGATATACGTTTTTAGCCCTTCAGTGAGATACTTACGAGGTTTGTTCAAAAAATAAGGTGACTTTTTATTTTTCTCGAAAAATATTGATTTATTCATCAATGTCTATTTTGTCCCCTTGAAGTAATCCTCCTCAAATGTAATAACACTTGTGCCAGCGTTTTTTCCAATCTTCGAAGCAATTCTGATATGCGCACTTTGGTATGGCCTTGAGCTCTTCTAGCGATGCGGTCTTTATCTCCTCAATCGTGGCAAATCTCCGTCTTTTCATGGGTCTTTTCAGGTTTGGAAACAGAATAAAGTCGCAGGGGGCCGAGTCCGGTGAATACGGTGGCTGAGGCATGATTACGGTCAGAGTTGGGCGTAATTCTATTTATAAATACGAATACGTATTTATTTACATCGTGATTTTCATGTGAATATAAATACAAATTTATTTATACTTCACTCATTGTAAATACGAACACAAATAAATTTGTATCCACAAGTGTGAATACGAATTTATGTGTATTCACATGCATGAATACAAATACAGTTTTATTCAGAAATATTCTGAACATACAAATAAATTCACAGAAAAAAATGTGAATATTTACAAAAAATCCCGTGAATAAAAAAAATTCACATCAAAATCGGTGAAATAAAAAATTGTAAATACAACAAAGTTCACAAAATAAGTTGTGAATTCTTTCGTATTTAAGACAAATAAAAATCACATTCACAATGATTAAATTAATATTTACACTAAAAGTGAGGTTTTGGGTATTTTGATAGAAAACATTGCGTCGAAGCAAATAAATTTTGCCAAAAAAGTTGTGACTTTCAAATATTACGTTATAAATATGAAAAGAATCACAAAATGAGTTGTGAATTTCCTCAAGTCGAAAAAAATTGAAATCGAATCCGCGACGATTATATTAAAATTTACACCACAAGTGAGTTCTTACGTATTTTGAGAGAAAACATTGTGTTGAGGCAAAGAAATTTTCGCACAAAAAGTAGTGAGTAATATTTCGGATTTACAAAGTAATATTTGAAACTCACAACTTTTTTGCAAAACTTTCTTTGCCTCGACGCAATGTTTTCTCTCAAAATACGTAAGAACTCGCTTTTGGTGTAAATTTCAATCTAATCATTGTGAATTTGATTTTAATTCACTTAAATACGAAAAAAAATCACAACTTATTTTGTGAATTTTTTTGTATTTACAATTTTTGGTGAGCACATTTGCATGCACCGATTTTGATGTGAATTTTTTTCAATTCACAGCATTTTTTGTAAATACTCGCAATTTTTTCTGTGAATTTATTTGTATGTTCAGAATATTTGTGAATACAATTGTATTTGTATTCACGCATGTGAATACAAATAAGTGAAGTATGAATAAATTTGTATTTACATTCACATGAAAATCACGATTGGAATACATTCGTATTCGTATTTATAAATAGAATTACGCCCAACTCTGATTGCGGTGCCAGATGATTGGCCAAAAAATCACGCACAAGCAACGATGTGAGAGCAGGTGTATTATCATGAGGCAAAAGCCATGAATTGTTTTGTCACAAATCGATAGCAAAGAATTGCCAAGCACACCAAAACACGTATAATCTGTATATCTGTCAAAAAACAAACTAAATATGCAAAATGGCTGATAATGTCAACATATGTTGGGGACATGTGTACCAACATAACAAAAAAAATTGAAAATCGCACGGACGTAGCCCGCGAAATGAGAAAAGTCACCTTATTTTTTTAACAAACCTCGTATATATGGCCTCGATTTTGACACACTGGGTCAATTTGACTCAGTGGGTCAATATGACTTCATCCACCTACCGTT
This sequence comes from Ophion costatus, assembly GCA_951751655.1. NCBI lineage: Eukaryota > Metazoa > Arthropoda > Insecta > Hymenoptera > Ichneumonidae > Ophion > Ophion costatus. The sequence goes on along the minus strand of OX632362.1, from coordinate 17,319,777 downwards.
AACAACCCTAGGTAGGATCACGATCCTAACATTGCTACGCACTTTTCGACAGCTAAGAACCCGTTTGGAACTTTGTTTTGCCCTTTAATCCTTGGGGGCTCAAGATGATCCTACCGATGGCATAAACATGAAGACCCTAACTTTGGAATTCCAACTTGTGTACTCACAACTGGATAAAACTGGAGTCGATCAAAGGACCCTTCGATGACACACTTATATTTGGGTGGAAAAAAACAGTACACTTTAAACATTTCTTAATATTTCTGCATAATTGGAATTCAGAATGTATAAAATTGAATCGTTGCAAAAAAAAATATAAAAATTTTGAATGTTGGGAAAGTGAGCATTTTATTTCAAATTCGTCCTGGTCAGAATGACCCAGTGTATCAACGTAGGGTAAAGGAGGTTGGAGAGGTCCGGTTGAGTCAAATCACGGTTTATGTATTATTTTCAATGAACTTCAAAAAATGCAGACGAGGTTCAGGTTTATTATGTAGATGCTATTTTTTATAAAATATATAATCAAAGGCCAAAATAATGCATTTTTATATTTTTATTGCGTAAATAAGAACAACTTTTACCTTACCACCAACTTGAAAAAGTGTAACATTATCGATGATCATTGTGAAAGCGATGATCATTATGAAAAAAACTGCGTCAGCGAATGTTTTACACAGCTCAGAATCAAATTTATAGCCATTTATAATGATGCCTATTTAAATTTATGTCACGAGATTATTTAATATTGCCATTGATTAATATTGAGCGTTGCCGACATACGGCATGTTCGCGGACAATGAGGTTGGCAGCAATGCTCTTCATTCCCCAGCCAAGATTCGTAAGCTTCTATCAAACTTTGATGGTTCAACATTGAATATATATGGTTGAATATATATTGTAAATCTTTACAAATGTTTAGTTTGTGTTAATCCATTTTTAGAAATGGTTTATCTTGCTGCTAAATAGCCAAAAATATCACATCACCCAAAACGTGAACGTCTCGTCCATCTCACCACACTTAAAATGACATGGATCGAACTATCTTTTATCTCTGGTATTTGGTGATAAAAAAAATCAAAAAACTCCTCAATACTCAGTATAGTCCGGACGATAACATATACATTTTTTTCATTTAATCTTGGATTGCGGCTAACGCTCCAACCTCCTTAATGAGCGAAAAAAAATTATTAAAAAAAACTGTATGAGTGCGACATGGATTGTTACTTGCAAGGCCGACAGGCGTATCCTTCGAAGAATTCTCAGCACGAACTCGTAAAAGAGATCACAACCGTGGAAAATGTTCGCAGAATTTTTGTCATTCATCGTCACAGCAATTAACCAACATCTCGTGCGCTTTTCTGCGCTCGTATAAACTCCAATTATCCATTAAAAATAGTCGTAAGTTAACGACAAAACGGACGGCTGTGTGCACGTCATGAAAACTGCTCGATGTAGCTAAAGGGAACTTTATTACCGCAGCATCGCAGATTATCGGCAACCCGATGGAAAACTCTTTCGATCCCTCGGTGTAATGGATTCCAACGAATTATGACTGTTTTTCCCGTGCGGCGGCAGTGATTTACCAATGACTGGTGCGATTCGCCGCGGCAAAGGCCGCGCGCATGTTGACGACATTATGCAAAAGGAGAAAGGAAACGGGCAAAATGATAATTGGCGATTCCACGAGAGTCGATGTACAATCGACATCAGACTTTCTTGATTTGTTGTTCTACGCGATTGAATTTGCTTGGTTTAACGGATTTCTGGTGACTGGCCGGGCGCGATAACTCATTGTAACAAGGGAGATCAAGCTATGTCGAATGGAAAAGCCAAAAGCGCCAAAAGCGCTGTATGGGTATGGCGAATCTCGAGAATCTCTTTCATCGATGAGGGTTGACGCGCGTAGTTAGTCATTGATGTATATATTTAAAGATCGAGGTACACGCCGTTCAAATGCTGAATCCACGTTAACAGGAATGCAAACTGCGGGGTTCGTTAGAAAGTCACGATTGTGGAATTGCTAGACTCTCGATTCCCTTCCTCCTTCCGTGATTGTGCTGCTCTCCCCATACATATATGTACCTGCGCGCCAAGATCGAAGAGAGGACGTGCGTCCTGAGACGTTGGAGACACCAACGACAGTCTGTATCTGCAAATGATCAAACTCGACTCCCACGCACTCGTTGCAGCGTCGATCATATCCGAGCTCCTTCGGTTCAAGACGTTTCGCCGTTGATCGCTGGGTTGATTGAGGGTCCCAGATATTTTCAATGTCAAGCTCTGGCAGGCGAGATTCGATACAATAGTCCTGTGAAAGAAACGAAATCTCAGCATTTTTTAGCGTAGAATATGAATTTTTGACTGGCGGTAGCTAGTCGCATACTGGAAATAACCCCAATAAAATGTTGCCCTTCCACTCGCCCCAATTCTACGAAATAGAGGTTGAAAACTCAAAAATCGCGGTATCTCGATGATTAATAGCCCGATCAAAAAAGATTTCAAACAAAAGTTGTTTGGTATAATAACATTCGTATAAAGTTGTCTGACGTCCAACCGCCTATCTGTCAAAATAGCGGCACAAAAACGATACGAAAATTCGGGGTTGAGTGTTAAATCAAGTCAGTAGTGCTCTCGTGTTTTTGTGCCGCTATTTTCAAAGATAGGGGATTGGATGTCAGATAACTTCATACGTATTTCATTATACCAAACAACTTTTGCTTAAAACGTTTTTTGATCAGGCTATCAATTATCGATATACGGCGATTTTTACGTTTTCAACCCCTATTTCTTACGGGTGGGGCGAGTTGATTTTTTATTAGCGTTAATTTCATATTCATATTCTATTCTCAAAAGTGCTAGGTTTTCATCTCTTACTGGATTACCAGGGTCTGCTCTTTCCCTTGTTCTGATCCGTGCATCGATACATAATTAAAAAATTTAACAATTTGAATTAGAAAATTTAACAGTATCACATTTTTATTAGAAAATTCATGAATTTAAAATTTTAATGAGAAAATAAAAAACTCAAAACATTGAAACAGAAATTTTATAATAAATATTGTTAACAATTGGAGTTTTTTATTATGAAATTTGTTGAATTTCATTGACCCTCTACCCTCATCAATTTTGTTTTTTGATTATGAAGTTGATTAATTTGCGAAAACCCCTCAAAGCTCACACATTTAAGGAAATCGATCTCGATTTTTTCACTTAAAAAAAATATTTACGGATTATGATTGACAGGTGGTCGAAAATAAAATCCGGCAAATTAGAGATTCGATCCAAGAGTCTGCTCTTTCTTTTCTTCTGATCCGTCCATCGATATATTTCTATTTTGCATTATGCAATTTCATAATTTAAAAACATCACAATAAAACATTTTAATTAGAAAGTTTTATACAAACATTTTTAACAATTGTAGTTATTAATTATGAAATTTGTTGGATTCCATTAACATTTTGTTCCTCATACATTTTGTTTTTTCAATTAGAAAATTGATTAAATTGCGAAAACCCTGCAGAGTTCATAACTGTCCAGGCATAAGCCCTGATGGCTTTTTTATATCAACGGTCTATTATTGACCCATGGTCGAGAAGAAAATTGTGCAAATCAGGAACTTCCTCATTGCTTTCCATCATTTTATTTTGCTAACGTGCCTCCCTTTAGATAGAAGTCATCATAGAAATTTGCTCATAGAAGAAGTGTCACCAAACAAATAGAACGATAAGGAAGCAACGTGCAAGTTTTCGATCTACACCATTTTCCCCTTAATTCATTATTCGAAGTGGTACCCTTTCGACATGATTTTCCTAAGTAGTTAATCTTTGCCTAGTTCATAGCAAAAGCCCAAATATTGTAACGAGAAATTACAGAAAGTAGGAAAGTACTTTTGAAAATGCTCTTCCGAAAGTCTCCGCAACACAAAGTCTCGGGTCTAACGACGCGATAGACTTTACAGATAATTCTTGGAGTCTCCGACTTTCCACCGATCTCAAATCTCTTATGCTTGATATTCCTCATTACCCTCGTACTTTATTTATCGTCCATAACTCAATGTGTCCGTTTCAAGTTGCATTACATCGAGTTGTAAATCCATACGTAGCATCTGGTTGGTGCAAATTTGTCCCAGTGCCACGATAAAATCCCAACTGTTATTATTATCCATACAATGTATAATTAAGGCTCGAGGGGGGTACGAATGATTTATCGATTTGTCGAGAAAAATCGGAGTGCTAATTGCGTTCTCCCGTGCCTATTGTTTAGCTTCATAGATTCGTACACACACACGTGCCTGTGCATACCTATACAATTCGTTATTCATCTCGTATCTCGTATTATAATTTATAATACCCCTGAATGTTACGTACGATTGCAGGCGAGGGAATTCGTACACATTTCTACGTACGCCGAGAGCTCTATGTACTGTGCGTTACGTCGTCAATTATTTTTTTTCCACACACGTCCTTATATAGAGGGCGTCCCAGAACTGAATGCGTTCCCTGAAATGGGACGTTGGGGGTGAAATTTTGAGTCGATTGATATAAGCATGTATGGGTCTCAGATCAACCCCTGATGTATTATTAATGTTTTAAAGCGGGCCAATCAGCTGAGCCCGATGAGCACATCACACCTGATTGGTTCGCTGGCTCGTCGGGCGCACCTGATTGGCCCGCCGGCTCATCGGGCGCACCTGATTGGTCCGCTGACTCATCGGGTGCAGCTGATTGGTCCGCTGACTTATCGGGCGCAGCTGATTGGCCCGCCGACTCAGCGGGCGCATCTGATTGGCCCGCCGGCTCATCGGACGCACCTGATTGGCCCGTCAGCTCGTCGAGCGCACCTGATTGGCCCGCCTTGAAAAAACGATAATAATTCAGGGGTTGATCTGAGACCCACACATGCTTATATCAATTGACTTAGAATTTCACCCCCAACCGCCTATTCCAGGAAAGGCATTCAGTTCTGGGACACCCTGTATATATATTCTCTACTATTAGCCCCTCGCTCACGTTCACTTCGATTTTCAATCA
>OX632362.1:17285832-17314547 GCA_951751655.1 Ophion costatus | reverse complement strand
ATAAAACAATATTTTTTAAAGTCCGTACATACTTCTCTAGGCTTTCTAATGTAGATTGACGAGAATTTTTGTTTTTTGTTCGAGGTCAAAAAATTTGGATGCTATATGTCACGCCGCGGAGTGCCTAAAAAAAGATAACAAAAGAAAATATTAGTAGTCGGCCTTTTTGTACATCGAAGAAAAAAATATGTATTTTCTAACAGCTTGATATTCATACTAAATAGATGTGTAATTAATTTTACGAGTGAATCATTTTTTCATGCGAAAAAAATGGTTAAATTCGCACATGATTTTATACCCGTTACTGTGGCCTAAGGCCTTAAGCTCACACTCCGTAAAAATAGTCTACCAGGTTTCTAATCACATCCCACCAGACCTGAAGAGGAAAGTTTCCCGTTCAATATTCAATACAGCTGTTTTTATCCTCAGGCCGAAAACTTCATTGTACACCTGACATTTCATTCCAAAGCTCCATAAATTCTGCCTACTCCAAAAAAATCGTAGTTTCGAATTCCGCAAAATATTTTATTCCCGCCGCGAGTCATTTTCTCGATCTCGCGAAACGAGTTTTTTATTTGCCGTGTAATCCGGTGTCGATACAAACGAGGCCGGCTGTCCACCGGGAATTGACGCTCATTACCCTAACCGTGCGGGATACGTGTTGCCCGAACATCTCGTAAATTTGGATACGTACATTTGAATCCTAACCGTTTAATTAGTCGTGACTCGTTTCCTATCGGTTTTATACGCAGATCTTGGAGTATTTAGAAAGCTCGCCTGATTAATCGATAATTCAACATGCACATTATATATATATATATATATATATATATATATATATATATATATATATATATATATATATATATATATATATACATGTATATAGATGGAAAATTAGAGAGATGCACGCACATCACGTCCCCGTGCCGGGTATTCCTGATTTTACGAAGTCTTAGGGTGGAATCTTCGTTATTCGCGATAGATCGAGGATCGGTATATCAGCGAGACTCGCGCCCGCGCGCGTGCTGTGGTCATCGGCTCTATATATCGTTCGGACAAAGTGGAGCCGCGTGCGTACCTACTCACACCGCTGCACCGTTAATTAGCCCAGAAGCCACGTGCTCCGCGGCGATTTCTCCTCTACTTCTTAGCCACACTCTCTATACCGCCACCACGAGCCACGCTTTTATACCACACGAGTAAAGTAGAAACACAGGCAGGTATATATATATTGGTTCTGATCGTGCTGCTCGCTCCCGGTCGACACTTCGCCAGTGTACACTTTTTCCTAACGGACTGATCGCTACCGTTTCCCCTGATAACGGACCGCGAGGCGTGCTGCTAACACACGACTACAAAAATGAGTTTATATGTGTGTGTGTGTGTGTGTGTGTGTGTGTGTGTGTGTGTGTGTGTGTGTGTGTGTGTGTGTGTGTGTGTGTGTGTGTGTGTGTGTGTGTGTGTGTGTGTGTGTGTGTGTGTGTGTGTGTGTGTGTGTGTGAGAGAGAGAGAGAGAGAGAGAGAGAGAGAGAGAGAGAGAGAGAGAGAGAGAGAGAGAGAGAGCGTGTGTGTGTGCGTGTGTGTGTGTGTTCGAGTGCGAGCGTAAGTTTGAATGTGCGTGTGAGTGTGAGTGTGTAAGTGAGTGAGCGAGTGTGTGTGCGCGCGCGTGCGTGTGTGTGTGTGTGTGCGTGCGGGCGCGCGCGAAAGGCAATTGTGTGTGTGTGTGTGTGTGCGCGCGCGCGCGAGTGCGAGCGTGAGTTTGAGTGTGTGTGTGAGTGCGAGGTGTGTGTGTGTGTGTGTGTGTGTGTGTGTGTGTGTGTGTGTGTGTGTGTGTGTGTGTGTGTGTGTGTGTGTGTGTGTGTGTGTGTGTGTGTGTGTGTGTGTGTGTGTGTGTGTGTGTGTGTGTGTGTGTGTGTGTGTGTGTGTGTGTGTGTGTGTGTGTGTGTGTGTGTGTGTGTGTGTGTGTGTGTGTGTGTGTGTGTGTGTGTGTGTGTGTGTGTGTGTGTGTGTGTGTGTGTGTGTGTGTGTGTGTGTGTGTGTGTGTGTGTGTGTGTGTGTGTGTGTGTGTGTGTGTGTGTGTGTGTGTGTGTGTGTGTGTGTGTGTGTGTGTGTGTGTGTGTGTGTGTGTGTGTGTGTGTGTGTGTGTGTGTGTGTGTGTGTGTGTGTGTGTGTGTGTGTGTGTGTGTGTGTGTGTGTGTGTGTGTGTGTGTGTGTGTGTGTGTGTGTGTGTGTGTGTGTGTGTGTGTGTGTGTGTGTGTGTGTGTGTGTGTGTGTGTGTGTGTGTGTGTGTGTGTGTGTGTGTGTGTGTGTGTGTGTGTGTGTGTGTGTGTGTGTGTGTGTGTGTGTGTGTGTGTGTGTGTGTGTGTGTGTGTGTGTGTGTGTGTGTGTGTGTGTGTGTGTGTGTGTGTGTGTGTGTGTGTGTGTGTGTGTGTGTGTGTGTGTGTGTGTGTGTGTGTGTGTGTGTGTGTGTGTGTGTGTGTGTGTGTGTGTGTGTGTGTGTGTGTGTGTGTGTGTGTGTGTGTGTGTGTGTGTGTGTGTGTGTGTGTGTGTGTGTGTGTGTGTGTGTGTGTGTGTGTGTGTGTGTGTGTGTGTGTGTGTGTGTGTGTGTGTGTGTGTGTGTGTGTGTGTGTGTGTGTGTGTGTGTGTGTGTGTGTGTGTGTGTGTGTGTGTGTGTGTGTGTGTGTGTGTGTGTGTGTGTGTGTGTGTGTGTGTGTGTGTGTGTGTGTGTGTGTGTGTGTGTGTGTGTGTGTGTGTGTGTGTGTGTGTGTGTGTGTGTGTGTGTGTGTGTGTGTGTGTGTGTGTGTGTGTGTGTGTGTGTGTGTGTGTGTGTGTGTGTGTGTGTGTGTGTGTGTGTGTGTGTGTGTGTGTGTGTGTGTGTGTGTGTGTGTGTGTGTGTGTGTGTGTGTGTGTGTGTGTGTGTGTGTGTGTGTGTGTGTGTGTGTGTGTGTGTGTGTGTGTGTGTGTGTGTGTGTGTGTGTGTGTGTGTGTGTGTGTGTGTGTGTGTGTGTGTGTGTGTGTGTGTGTGTGTGTGTGTGTGTGTGTGTGTGTGTGTGTGTGTGTGTGTGTGTGTGTGTGTGTGTGTGTGTGTGTGTGTGTGTGTGTGTGTGTGTGTGTGTGTGTGTGTGTGTGTGTGTGTGTGTGTGTGTGTGTGTGTGTGTGTGTGTGTGTGTGTGTGTGTGTGTGTGTGTGTGTGTGTGTGTGTGTGTGTGTGTGTGTGTGTGTGTGTGTGTGTGTGTGTGTGTGTGTGTGTGTGTGTGTGTGTGTGTGTGTGTGTGTGTGTGTGTGTGTGTGTGTGTGTGTGTGTGTGTGTGTGTGTGTGTGTGTGTGTGTGTGTGTGTGTGTGTGTGTGTGTGTGTGTGTGTGTGTGTGTGTGTGTGTGTGTGTGTGTGTGTGTGTGTGTGTGTGTGTGTGTGTGTGTGTGTGTGTGTGTGTGTGTGTGTGTGTGTGTGTGTGTGTGTGTGTGTGTGTGTGTGTGTGTGTGTGTGTGTGTGTGTGTGTGTGTGTGTGTGTGTGTGTGTGTGTGTGTGTGTGTGTGTGTGTGTGTGTGTGTGTGTGTGTGTGTGTGTGTGTGTGTGTGTGTGTGTGTGTGTGTGTGTGTGTGTGTGTGTGTGTGTGTGTGTGTGTGTGTGTGTGTGTGTGTGTGTGTGTGTGTGTGTGTGTGTGTGTGTGTGTGTGTGTGTGTGTGTGTGTGTGTGTGTGTGTGTGTGTGTGTGTGTGTGTGTGTGTGTGTGTGTGTGTGTGTGTGTGTGTGTGTGTGTGTGTGTGTGTGTGTGTGTGTGTGTGTGTGTGTGTGTGTGTGTGTGTGTGTGTGTGTGTGTGTGTGTGTGTGTGTGTGTGTGTGTGTGTGTGTGTGTGTGTGTGTGTGTGTGTGTGTGTGTGTGTGTGTGTGTGTGTGTGTGTGTGTGTGTGTGTGTGTGTGTGTGTGTGTGTGTGTGTGTGTGTGTGTGTGTGTGTGTGTGTGTGTGTGTGTGTGTGTGTGTGTGTGTGTGTGTGTGTGTGTGTGTGTGTGTGTGTGTGTGTGTGTGTGTGTGTGTGTGTGTGTGTGTGTGTGTGTGTGTGTGTGTGTGTGTGTGTGTGTGTGTGTGTGTGTGTGTGTGTGTGTGTGTGTGTGTGTGTGTGTGTGTGTGTGTGTGTGTGTGTGTGTGTGTGTGTGTGTGTGTGTGTGTGTGTGTGTGTGTGTGTGTGTGTGTGTGTGTGTGTGTGTGTGTGTGTGTGTGTGTGTGTGTGTGTGTGTGTGTGTGTGTGTGTGTGTGTGTGTGTGTGTGTGTGTGTGTGTGTGTGTGTGTGTGTGTGTGTGTGTGTGTGTGTGTGTGTGTGTGTGTGTGCGCGCGCGTGTGTGTGTGTGTGTGTGTGTGCGTGCGTGCGAGCGTGAGTTTGAGTGTGCGTGTGAGTGTGAGTGTGTGAGTGAGTGAGCGAGTGTGTGTGTGCGCGCGTGCGTGTGTGTGTGTGTGTGTGCGTGCGTGCGTTCGCGCGCGCGCGCGAAAGGCAATTTTGACGACGTTCGATTTCAACGACCTTCCTCATTGCAGCCAATTGTCCCCATACTCATCATTCCATTACGCTCAATATCGTGTTAGTCACCTTTCGATTAGTCCAAGCACATTCATTCATAGGTCACTTCAACGGCCATCCCGTACTCGAAAAGTACGGCTTGCTGGAGAAAATTGTGAGGACTGACCTCAAAACAGCCTGGTGGGCTGATAGTCAACGTTACATATATCAAACGGGTTTAAAAAGTTCTTTACCCATATATGTGTGTGTGTGTGTGTGTGTGTGTGTGTAATTATAGTTGTACAGTACTTCAGCTGGGTCGTAGATCCGGGGCTCACACGCGGCGGAAAGAGGATTACGCGGAGTGGTAACTCGCGTGTGCAACTTCCACGTACAATCGTACGATCTCTGCCTCGGATAAAACATCCGACTTCCAATGAAGGAAGGAAAAAAAATTAATCGCCTGTTCGATTCCTGTTAATTTCTCGGTTGAATCGCCGCTGTAGTTACTGTACTGGATTCTTTCTTTTCCTGTTCGGATCATTAATCGATCGGCATGTTTCTCGGTAGTTTTTTTAAATCTCGATCCTTTCTGGATTGCCGTTTTTTTCGATAATGTGTGTCAACGGAAACGAGTTGGCTGGGTGTTTAAGGATTTTAATTGTGTTACTTGGATCGATAGATGCTTATGGGTTGGCAGGTTTAGTGAGCTGCTCGTGCACATTTTTTGGATATTTCACGGAACAGCAGCCTGGTTTCTTTGGATTAGAGTCGTTTGGGTTTGTTTGGGTATCGATAGATGCTTTTTTGTGGATTCCCAATATCGCGAGTCGTGACGCAGCGCGTGGGTGTCTCTTCGTCTTCAGGGATATCGTCGAATTCTATCGACAAATCTTGATCCCCTTGCTCGTTAGGCCTATGACTAATTATGGCTCGTTACAGGTCGATGCTTAATTACACCGATGCTCTCCCGTTCGCTGTTACCTTTCATGGCGGCTCGGCCCCTTGATACTTTCTTTCGTATTTTATCGCTGCTAGGATCTGCGGGTTGTACGGCGCCGTGGCTGCACAGCTTCTCGCTCCTTATCTTACGCTCTTTCCTCGTGGCGTATCGACTCGTTTTTCACAACCCGAAATGAAGATAATGCACGAGAATGTTGTATGCACTGGTAAGGTTGGCGATACCGATCGATGAGAAAGCATAAGCTCGCTGTCACATCAACTGGCTGTCTCATTGGTTCAAAAAAGCATCAACTGGCTGTCACATTGGTTCAAATAGTCACCAACTGGCTGTCACATTGGTTCAAAAAAGCACCAACTGACTGTCACATTGGTTCAAATAGTCAGCAACTGGCTGTTACATTGGTTCAAAAAGCATCAACTGGCTGTCACATTGGTTCGAAAAGCATCAAATGGCTGCCACATTGGTTCAAAAAGCATCAAGTGGCTGTCACAATGGTTAAAAATAGTCATCAACTGGCTCAATCGCTCAAAAATAGTCATCAACTGGTCACATTGGTTCAAACAAGCATCAACTGGCTGTCACATTGGTTCAAAGTAATGGTAATGTCGCCATCGATTGGCCCCCTATGAACCCTTAACAGGTTATGCCGAGTTGCGACAGTCCGATTGCACGCTTCTTGGAGCTTCTAATTGACGAAATCGATCAATTAGACCTGGTGGACGGCCTTCTTCAGTGCAAGGCCCGGGCGGACATGACACTGTACCCTACACTCCATCTTAGCACGTTATGCCAGGTTGTAACAGTCGAAAACAACTGGTTTTGGGATTTTTTAATAAAAAAAAATCATGATGATAAATTTTTACAAAAATTAGGTATTTGAAAAAGTATCATCTGAAGAGTACTGCAATTTCCTTGACGTTGAAAACGTTCTTTCGAGAAAAAAAGCGTCTAAAGTTTCGAACGGTGCTCCGAGCATTCCGAAGGGCATCAACATACAGCTCCTAATCTGTCATAAGTCATTCGATCACCTTGTAATTATCAGGCAACACTTATAAGATGATTGTACTGTCGAAATGTATTGGTTTTGAAAAAAAAGTAATTTTTCGCTTTTTACAATCAAGCATAACCCCTTAATCGTTTGTAGAGAATGATTTGTATATAAGTTTATTTTCGGGTTTTTTATGGGCTGTGCAATTAAGGCGAGACACCCCGTGGATATGTCTCGTTATCACATCGAGGATGCAAAACGATTACGAAAGCGATGGTGGCGGAGCGATCGGCTTCTCGGGAGGAATCCTCGTAGCATCTGAGTAAAGATGATTGCCCTCCCCCTCGCTGTAACAGACTCTTTCCACTGTACCGAAGATGGGAGCACACGAAGTCGCGAAATTATATCGTCTACGGCGCACAGCTCGGCGATTTTCTCTTGGGGATATACTCTAATATCGTACGGTCCTCTTTCACTGTTATATGCACGGTGGAGTGCTGATGAATCGTCGTCGGGCCTCTTTTGCTTGCACCGCTATTTACGCTCCTTCGATCTATTCTTTCTCGATTGTGGTGCACGAGCATATACCGGGTGACAGCTATAAGCCATGGGGTTTTTAAGACCGAGAAAAACGCGATATTTAATGCTTTTACAAGTCCACTGTGAAAGAAGTGGACGGGTAGAATTTGCCAGAAAAGTAGAGCCTTCAGGAAAAGCATTAAAATTCTATTTTGAGTCCAGTAGAAAAAAGATTATTTAATGCCGAATGCGAAACACTTGAGAGAGATTTTTTTCGGAGTGTTTAGAACTTTTCATAGGAATGATTCTATTACTAGTAAAATAGTTAAATGTATTAACCCAACTTTTGCCAATCATTTTGCAATTATAGAAAGTGGTCGAAAATTTTGCTATTATCCAAAGTGATCGGAATATTTTGACCCATAGTGTATATATGCTTGGCAGTGGCAAGTGACAATGCAGACTCGCAATCATAACAATTATAATAAAAATACCAATGATATTGTTATTATATATTATCATGTATTATTTATTGAGAAGGAAAACGGACAATGTCTAAATTACCTATTTAAATCATTGTCCTTTTTCCTTTTTCTTCTTACAAATAATATATAATGTAATATAATAACAATATAATTGGTATTTTTTAAAAATCATTATGAATTTGCAATGTCACTTGCAACTGCCGCGACAGTAGATCAAAACTGTGAAAAAAGTGACGTAGGATTTTTTAAAAATTGACATGGATTTGTTCCGATTGATAGAGCTATATAACCCCATTAGAAATGTTATATTACATTTTTCTTCAGAACTAATATCTAGCAAAAAGTTGCCGATATTCAAAATTTTTGTATGAAGCGGAAATCAGCTATTTTTCAACCCGTTACACTGTAATGATTGTTCAGGTTGACATTCTATTCTTAGCCAGTACTTACTTCTTGCAAACGACTTAGATAATTTAAAAAATCGCATTTTTAATAAATACGGTATTAATAATAACAATATAATAAGCGCATAACAATAACTATTATGTGCTTGTAATGTCTGAATCATCTATCTAAAACATTGTCCATTTTCCTTCTTAAAAAATAATATTTAATAAAATATAACAACCATATAATTGCTATTATTATTATTATTGTTATTATTATTATGAGCTTGCAATGTCACTTGCCACTACCGGGAAAAGGTCTTTATTCCTCCTTCACACTCCTCTACATAAAATAATATTTTGAATTCGTTTCGGGGTACTACAAAAAATACCAATTTTCTGACGCATCTATCAGGCAAAGTTGCGGATGGATGGACCTGTGCATAGTCTCATATGAGAGACGAATAGTCAGATAATGTATCTTTGAAGGGCCGAAGGTGTATCGGTCGTAAGTTAAAAAATGCAGAGGATGATAGGTGCCACTACATACAAAATTTTTTATATTGGCGACCTAATAATGGCGACCGTTAATGGCATTTTGTTGCCAAATATTATTTGTGAGAAAACATATAATATAACATTTCTTATTGGGTCTTACAACTCTATCAATCGCAATAAAAACATTTGTCAATTAAATAAAAATCCTATGCCACTTTTTCACGGTTTCGATCCACTGTGGAGCGTCAACATAACAGCCTATAATTCTGTCAATTTTGATCCGATTATCTTCAAATTTTGAAGCAACGTTTGTAAAATTATATACTGTAAAAATCCACTGGCTTCGAACGAAGGGAATTTTCGGCTACCACAACTAGGAATGACCCCTTAACGCGCAAGCCTAGAGAAAAAGTAGGCCCATCAACTTTATTATAAAAATTAGAAAAATAAAAAAGAGCAAGACAAAATTGAGCTCATTTTTCCACACAGTCAATTTTTATCCGATCACCTTAACATTTCCGAGGAACGTTCATGAGATGAAATGCTGTCAAAATACATTGGTTAGTTATACACAAAGTGAATTTTCGACTTCTACAACTAGGCATAACCCCTTAAGGGATAGAGCGGTCTTCCAAATGACATTTTATCTGTAAAAGCTAACATTTATCCACAGTTGATTTTGAAGACATTGAGATGTACTGAATATTGAGTACAGCCCTGATGAGGATGATCGAAGTCCAATGTCTACAAAACCACCGTCGTATCCGTATACCTATCTAAGATTCTCCTCCCCCGCAAATCTCTTCATCGTTCAAAGTCAAATGGGCGCAAGTGGTAGTGTAAAAGCATACTCCTTTCGCTCCTATCGCCTTGAATCATCAATTTATAAGCGCGAGCGATCGCGTCGTGTTACCAGTGACAGATCTGGGTTGCCTCAGACCCCCCCCCTCTCTCTCTCTCCCTCCTTTTCGCTCGTCTTGCGTCATCTCGTACTATTGAAGAGATACGATTATAGGTGCTCGACAAGAGAACCAACAGTTCATGCATATACACGCTTGGAAACGAGAGTTCTCTGTTAAATCCCTCTGCGGTGATGTACCATCGCGTCCAACTCTCGACTAACGTGTGTGTCCCAAGGCACTCCCACGCGCCATGTCGTTGCGATTTTTCGTTTTCTTCATTTGCAAATCCCACCGAGATCAATTTTCGCATCGAGTTGGCGCGATCTCACCAGCCTCGCGTCAACGATGCCATTACTCACGTATACCTATACACAGACGCGGAAGTCTTTTTCATATGAAGAATGAATCGTTATTCTACGCTGTCACTGGGGATCGTTTGGTTCGACGGAAAATTGCGTGCGTGTGACGTGATCACTGATATTTGCGGAAGTTTGTTTGTTTTTTTTTGGTTAGTTTTTATTCCGTGTAACGAATGTGATCGAGCTCTGGCTACCTGGGCAAAAATGAACCCGACAGATAACCTTTAGTAGAAAGTAATGGAACCGCACACCCGACGAAACTGTATACCTTGCTGGTATAAATCAAGGCCTGGCTGACGAAAGGGCGTAATTGCAGGGATCCAACGTGCGGTGAGAGCCATGCCACGTCCCATTGCTCCCTGGCAACGTTTAGATACACACATATACAGGGTGTCCCAGAGCTGAATGCGTTCCCTGAAATGGAGGGTTGGGCGTGAAATTCTGAGTCGATTGATATAAGCATGTAAGGGGCTCAGTCCAATCACTGAATTGCTATTAATTTTTAAAGGAGGGCCAATCAGGTGCGCCCGATGAGCTCAACGGGCGCACCTGATTGGTCCGCCGGCTCATCAGGCGCAGCTGATTGGTCCGCCGACTCATCGGGCGCAGCTTATTGGCCCGCCGACTCATTGAACGCAGCCGATTGGTCCGCTGGCTTATCCGGCACAGCTGATTGGCCCGTCGACTCATCGGGCGCATCGGATTAACCCGTCTTAAAAAATTAATAATAATTCAGGGGTTTATCTGAGACCCACATATGCTTATATCAATCGACTCAGAATTTTACCCCGAACCCCCCATTTCAGGGAACGCACTCAGTTCTGGAACACCTTGTATACTTATATTTATATTTATACATATATATTTTCGTTGTATTCCTTTTTTTTATTAGTACAGTGTAATGGTAATACGGACACCGAGAGACCGCGATAAAGGTCGAATCGCGTACCGGGCACGCCGGCGGGAGAGTGGAATGTTGCAAAATAATATAATGATTCTTCGGCGCGGACTGGTATCTCAGGAGGGATACGGTATACACCCGAGGGTCACTGGGTTAGAAGCGTGGAAGAGAAATTTCTTGGGTGGGGCACGATAGAGGCTCCCCCGTCCCGCTGAAGCCTCGATTTTTTCACGTTGATTGTACCGACAATTACGTACGGAATCCATTTGAAGAATAAAACAATTGAATTTGTGTAATTGCTGGGGAAATATCCCGCGAGGAAGAATATCGCGGGGAAACTCGAACGCGTGTAACAATCGCGATGTTGGATTTTTTCGTAATGATTTTCAACGATGTTCGAGGTTAAGTGTACACGGTAATAAAGTTCTTATCGCAGGTAAGATAGTTGTTTTATAGGGCAAACCGACCAGTGAATTGAAGAATAAGGATACTGGAGGATTTAGATGGACTGTAAGATGGAACTATTATGAGAAAAATGTCCACTCTTATAAGTAACAAAAGATATTGTTTATGATAGTAGAAAAAAATATTCGAAGGAATTGCGACGAATAATATTAGAGGAATTGATGAATGAATAGCGATGAACTGAATCGACGGCGAAGGGACGATATTACCAGTAGACGGACACGCGACCGCCGGTAAATGAACGTGTAGTGTAAGATGACCGCTCGAAAGTATAACGTTTTATTATTTATTTTTAATAAGGGGGATGAAAGGTGAAGGTGAAGCAATTTCGTCTTCACCTTTCAGTGAAGAAAAAATTGCTGGTTTTCGTGATTTTTTTAAGGGATGATTTCGTCACTATTTTTTAGACTTGGGCTATGCTTTATGCCTATTTTTGGCTGTGATATCATATTTTTCAATTAATCTTCAAAAATAGCGGAGGTATCGCATGGTCTTCTAAACGGATTGCGGCGGATGTTGTCAGACGGCGTGGTACGTAGCATCGGCGGGATTGATCGGAAGACAACCACCAAAGATTTTTCATTCATTAACACTCATACGCAGATTATGAACCAAAAAAAAAAATGAGAAATGTTGAGAATCGATGAAATGGTACGCTTTTAAACAAATCGATTAAATTTTCCGAAAAAATCGCTAGACTTCGCAATAAAAATTACAAATTACATTATTACAAATTTATTAAATTGTTCCGCAAAAAATCAAAGGTATATTCTATCTTTAGTAATAAAAGTCATACCCGCAAAATTACACTATCGTCGAATATCCATAAGTCGAATATCCATCAGGGAATATAGGGTATAAATGAGTTTGTTCGGGTTTGTTTCGGGCACTCATTTCTACTTTATACTCACTTATGGATATTCACTTATGGATATTGGCACTTATGGATATTCGACTTATGGATATTCTACCCCAATCCAAAATTCATGAAAAAACTTTTGTTTTCTC
Source organism: Ophion costatus (assembly GCA_951751655.1). Taxonomy (NCBI): domain Eukaryota; kingdom Metazoa; phylum Arthropoda; class Insecta; order Hymenoptera; family Ichneumonidae; genus Ophion; species Ophion costatus. The sequence goes on along the minus strand of OX632362.1, from coordinate 17,302,578 downwards.
CCTTAGAGTCTCCCTTAGAAAGTTTCGTTAGGCGTCAAAAGTCGATATTAAACTGAGAAATCGGTTTTAACGAGACCTGTGTTTTTATTTTCTAAATTATAGCGATTCGCGATTTTATCGAAAATTGATCTGGCCCATTCACTGGTCGGTGTACCCTATCTAAAGTCCACAACTGCTGACCGTTTTTCTATGTTCTTTCATATCCCCCTTCGAACTTTTGGGATCGCATCCCCTTCACTTCTACTCTACGCTTGTCACTCCATTTCACTGCATTTAGAATCCGTCTGGATGTTACCCGCCCCAGTTGTGTTACCATCGGAAACTCGGTGAAAGTGTCTCCAGCCTGGTATTTAAAAGTCAATTAAGCAACTGGCTCAGCGATCATCCATCCAAGTAGTCGCTCCGGCGACCGCCCGTCCACTGATGTAACCCTCCAACAGCTGAAACCCGTTGATCCAAATGTAAACTCAAATTTCACGAGCTTGGAACTTTCCATCGAAGAGCTCCTCCAATTAATGCTCTCCCAATTAAATAACATCGATATCTCGAATTCCTTGTGTTCATCGAGAAAATATTCCTATTTTCCCTCGGTCTTCCCTGTCCCATGTTGTCCATGGAATCCTTTCATCGCTGAGTGAAAGACAGGACCGATGGTAAAACGTCCTCCAATCATCGTCTACTCGTTAAAGACTTCCATCTACTTCTCTCTCTCTTCCTCGCTTTCCGTCTCTCGTGACGTTTGAAGAGACCATGTCTATCCGAGAAGACGACGAAGAAGACGGAGACTGGAGAGCGTGTCCACTCCCGTGTAGAAACGTCGTAAACGAACCTTTTGCCTTTTGAAGAGGGTTACCGTCCTCTTCCTGTCTTCATTCCCTCTCGCTCCCTCGCGTCTCTACGTCCAGCTGTCACGGACTTTCAGCATTTCTCGAAAAGATACCTCGTCGTCTCTCGGCTTCTTCCCGAATGGAGTTTAACCGCGTATGCCGAAAGATGGGCAAGCTGCTGCCTCCGTATGCACTTGGTATAAAGTATCCCCTATCGCGAGGCGGCTATATGTGCGCTTCGAAAGAAAGAGAGAGAGAGAGTGAGAGAGAGAGAGAGAAGAGCTCACGATTTTATATTGCACACGAAGAGCGGCGTCGGTGCGCTGAGCCGGACCGTCATAGACAGCTGGTATCTTTATCGAATCGATTCGGCTGACAAACTGGAGGATAGGCCAAGACGAATAGTCGATCTGCATGAGGTATGGAGTCGTGGGCTTTGCGATTAGTCAGGTATACTCGAGGGAGAAGCTCACCATTGCACGGATTCGTCTCTGCGTAATAGTATACATATATGTATATCTCGTATACATACGTTTATACCGGTATACGGATCACGGCAATGCTGCTCTAATGGGCATCGTTAGCTGCTCACGTAAGCCTCGCCAGTTCCACAACTGGAGCCAAACGCTTCTGCAGCTGGAGCAGAAAAGATCGAGAAACCTAGCTGGAGAGAGAAAGATGGTGAACAACGTTTCGTGTCGAAGAAACAGAAGCACGTTAAACTCGACACAGGCCTGAATACGTCTTGGGCATATAGGCGTGCGCTGATTCTAACGTAACGCTGAAAGTCCGATAGGATGCATGGAAAACCGTCTATACAGGAGAGCATACGGTGCAGCAGCTACTCTTGTCCCTTGTGTGCAAAGCCATTGCTAACTACCATCCTTATACTAATACCACGGAGGTAAACGGATAGTCCGATATACAGGTGACTGCGTTGGGCGCAGGGACAGTAGGGGTACCACGTACGATTAATGGTTTCCCGGGTAAATCCAGCAGGGTAACTCGAGTAGGTTCGGGCAGAGACCACGGCAGATTCGCGAAACGCAACTTTACTGGTGTCTCGCATACGGCCTCGGATAGTACTACTGTACTTTCCTCTTTTCCAAGTCTTCTGCCAGCCTGCGGAGCTCGCTGATCGTCTTTCACTATATGGGCTGCGATGCCCTCTTTCACTTTGAGGGAGAGTTCTACTTTGGACCAAGAAATGTTCGATTTTTCATCATTTTTTTATTGGGAAGATATTGGATATAGAATGTTGACATTTGTCATGTTGACTGAGCGGTCTTTATTGAACATTATGTTTTTTGAAGTTTGACAACACGTGGTATTGGGAGTGGGAGGAGCCACGTATGTCAGTAAACCGGCGATGATATTATCGCTTGCGGAAGTCCTAAAACCTGGACAGGTGATTTGGAGTAAAAAGAATCAAACACATTTTTATACAACATAGTGTTTAAGGGGTCTTCTCACTTTAAACGCTAAAAAAGGCTATTCTCATGATTTTTTGATAGGTTTATATTATAGATGTCGATAGAAAAGCTGTTACGCTTAATAAATACATTTTCGAACTCAACAAAAAAAAGTTATTTATTTACGTCACTATTTATAGACGAAAATGATAGTTAAAAAAATGTTCTGAAAAAATTGTAGGTCTGCGCTGTTGATGAAATCTCGGAGATGGATCGTCCGGAACAAAAAGATCAAACAGTTTTAGATTTGGTATGTTCATGGCTATAGTGCATATCATACGATTTTTTTATATATGCAAAAATAACAAAATGTCGGACATTTTTCGAAAAAACAAAAAAACGAGTTTTTTTACTGTTTTTGGCAAAAAATAGTAAATATCAATTTTTTTAAATCCTTGATATGCGCTGTAGCTATAGTGGTAAAGAATATATAGTTAAAATTTCATAAGGATCGGTTCAGTCGTTTCGAAGATTTTATCAACAAGCCGACGAAAAACGTTCTTTCGAGGAAAACGCGTTTAAAGTTTGTTTGGGTTACATAAATCCATGAAATAAAAATGTTATGTATTTCGAAAGTGTATTTATTAAGTGTAACAACTTTTATATCAATATCTATAATATAAACCAGTCAAAAAAATGCACGCAAATAGCCTTTCTTTTTAGCGTCTAAAGTGAGAAGACCCCTTAAATCGAACTAGAATCAAGACGAAAAATGGAAAAATAAAAAAATTGTGAGCGATCAAAGGGGAAGTTTAGTTTTTTACCAAGAATGATTTTGATTGGTTGTTCACAAAATTTAAAAAAAAACTGAATGTTTTTGGACAATTCTAGTTAAATTAATGAAGACGTTCGTTGTACATGTGCCTGCCAAATTTGAAAACGATTGCTCATTTAGGGCGTATAGTCACGGTGCCCACACATTTCTCGCCGGAAACTCCATTTCCCTGCGATCCACCGCGTTACTTTTGACGGTGTTGAAGTTTACATCGCTGGAATTCAGAACAAGTTCTTTTTTATCCTCTGTTTCTGAATTTTTTATATCACACAAAACTTTTCTTCCTCATTTTGGTTGCACGCTGCTACTAAGAATGCAAAAAAAATGTTTGTGCACTGTTGATATAGTGAAAGAGCAAGAAAAAATTGAGCAATGGAAAAGAAATTATCTTCTTTGTAGCCTCGATGCAAACTTCAACATTATCAACTTTTATCCCGTCTCATATTTCATCGTTAACATTTTTGCTTCCTCGGATGAGCAGGTTATCTTCGCTTTCCGTCCGGTGGCTCCCATTACGTCTCGTCTGTACGGAAGCATAGTGCAGCTTTCAGAGTACCAACAGTATGTGATCGTACTTTGTTCATGTATATAAATATAGATGCACCCACACACGCACACACATTCAATGTACAGGGTGGCGATAAAAGTGAGTCCGAAAAGGAACATTTAGATGCCTCGTATTAATACCTATCCGAATCACGTCCATGTATGCTGCACGATCGTTTCTAGGTATCGGGAAAAAAACGTTTTTTTTTCAGTTTCCCTTTAGCATAGGTATTTATTTATATTTTCTCTTTTGTGTATGAACTTTCGATCAAAATCAAAAGCAAAATCAAAGGCATTTACAGTGTTCAGTTGGTCAATAAATTACTGCTGAACAGTGCACTTTATAATGATACCACGAGTGAAAAAATTGCGAATAACGTACACACGCAATCAGAAAATTGAAAAAAAAAAATTTCTCTAAAGCTGGAAAAATTTATGGGGTTGAAGTTTGCATCGTTGGAATGCAACGAAGATTCGTTTTGATTTATCATTTTCATTATTATCCAAAATCGTATTTAGCAGATTCAGGTCACAGACCGCTGAATTAGGATCCTAAAAAATGTTCGCATGACTTTCGTGGCTGAAATCTACCAAGGGAAATATAGGAAAATTAAAAAAAAATACGTCCATTGCATTCCAACGATGCAAACTTCAATGTCATAGAATGATCGTAGAACATATAATGCGGTGATTCGGATAGGTATTGGTACGAGGCATCTGCATTTTCCTCTTTAACGTCACTTTCCAGCCACCTATACATCTAAATAACAAGTGTCTCAGAACTGGCATTTCAATTTATTAATAACACGTATTATTTATGTAAAAAGTACGAATATTTTAATTCTAACATAACGCACAAACGTGAAGGTTATGTGTGGAATACAATATCCGACAAATGACATAAACGGCATGGACTTGGAAGACGTATTCTTACAGCAAGATGGCGCAACCTGCCACACTGCGGGCGAAACAATGCAGTTATTGCAGACGAAGTTTCATGGTCGTGTTATCTCGCTCCGGGGCGACGTGAACTGGCCACCAAGATCGTGCTATTTGACGCCATTGGCCTTCTTTCTTTGGGGTTTTCTGAAAGAAAAGTGTATGCCGATGATCCACAAACCATTCCGGAGCTCAAGGGAGCAATCGGACGCACCATTAATGAAATTAGTCGGCAATTATGCCGAAATGTTATTGAATAATTCGTTAAAAGAGTAAACGTTTGCAAACAGGGACGAGGCGGCCATTTATCGTATATAGTATGCCACACATAACCCCCATGTTTGTACCTTATATTGGTCATTTTAAATTCATTGGTTATATGGTCATTTGTTATTGGTTATATGGTCATTTTAAAACACCCTATATATATATATATATATATATATAGAGCGTGTTGCAAATGACCAGACATTTAAATTTATTTATAAAACGTATTATCTATTTTAAAAGTACGAATATTTTTATTTTTATAAAAGGTACAAACATGGAGGTGTATATATATATATATAGGGTGTTTTGAAATGACCAGACATTGAAATTTATTTATAAAACGTATTATATGTGTATGTATATATATATATATATACAGCGAAAGAATATTTTCGACCCGATATATCCGTCGTCTGGAGTGTTAGCATGTTTGGTTGTTCCGAGGACGGGCCTTACCATTTTTTTAACGATTCGTTGAATTTGTCTACAAGACTCAAAATTGTATGTGGAATTAATCAGATAAATAAAATCATTATATCACAAAATAAATATAATATGATTACAAAATCGTATTCGCCAAACATATATATATATATACATATATACCCGCAAAGACCAGAAGTGGGTCGGTTCACGGGTGCGGTAGCCTCGTATTCCGCACCGCTACACGACGAAGCATCGTTGCAAACAGCTCACCACCACGGGCTCCGTTCTCGGGCTTGATGCTCGCTATAAAAAAGCCTGTGTGCATACGTGTGTTTATATATATATATATATATATATATATATATACGTATATCTATATATAAATACATATACGAGGCAGACGAGGGCGATCTCAATCCGCTCACGATGGTAATGATAATTAATCCAGCACGGCCTCAGCGGAGGAACTTGACCACTCCCCGCGCGCGGTCTTCCGTAGAGCTTCGCGCGTGTGGAGGTCCGCGAATAGCTGGTCAAAGCCATGTAGCCAAGTGTCCGTACGGTTCCGTGCTTTCCGCGAGCAGACGTGAGCCGGAGGTCAGAGCGGAATGGCCCGAGCAATGAAAGGGAGATAAAATGGAACTGCGAGCTTTGAGTGCGTGCCTCTTTCTTACAGTGCACGCTCCTTCTACATCGCCCACTTTTTTATTTCGCTTTTAATATACTTCAGCCAATTAATAACGTCACCTACTGAGAGTCTACCGAGCGTTATACCACGTTCCGATTGGCTTCGCTGCCGTGGCAACGAGTGCACGACCGAGAGCTGCATCATCTCGCTCTGACCCCCTCGAGATGCACCGTTCGCTTCGCGTGCCTTCGCTACGGTATACGAGAAAATACTCGGACGATGCAATCTATAGGTATACACGTATAGTGTGATCTACCGCTGACCCGAACCCTCGTTTGCTCCCGGGTCGAAAGACCGAACTGGAGAGCATGCTTGAAATTGGTCCAATATCATTTCTCTCTCTCTCTCTCTCTCTTGCTCCCCTCTCTCTTCTTGCTCTCCCTCTAACCGCTGATCTTGCTCTCCCCCCTTTCTTCCTCTCGTAGATTATAATGTACGTCGCCATCTATGAAATTGCAAGGTGTGCTTGTCCCTACTTTATCGCATGACCAGAGGATTTTATAGTGCTCGCCAGTACAGGTACTTACCGCAGTAGCGGTACGTACAAAACGGCCAAAATAGACAAAAAACCAAACCAACACGAAAATAGTGATAATTGTATGCAGTTTGGACCTGTTCGTAGCGATAATTATAACTGATGAATTATCGAAGTATTTGCCACGTTCACTTTTAGGATCCTGTGGCCAGTGGAAAATTTCATTATTTCATCATCGCCGAATGTTTGGCTCGGCAAAGTGCCCCCCGTCTACTTTTGCAAACCCTTGGTGTAAAAATGCAAAATAATTGATGAAATGAGAGTGAGTAATTTGAAGGGAAATTATCGCGGCTGTTGCAAAATAATTGGGTACGTTCAGGAAAACGGCTACGAGCTATGCTTGCGTTACTGGATGAGAGATACAACGTGTTGGATATTGATACTCATCGGTGATTCTATGATAGTGTTGGTTAATGAAGTACCGATAAATTTGTAATTTCTTTCTGATGGTTGCACCTATCTGGTGATCGGAAAAAAGAGGAATTTTCGTCAATTTTTTCTGGGAAGACTTGCGCAGGTTGTCTATTTCTTTTCTTTGCATTAAAGAGCATAGTTTTAAGTACCTCTGACAATTTTTTAATTGAAAAGTATTTATAAATGGAGTAGATACAATGACTTCTGCAGAGCGCTGTTTGAAAAATGTGCCTCGTGGTGACCACTACTGCTCGGAAACAAATCATCCGAAATAAAAGAAACCAAAGGCATTTAGTTCTTGCACGAAATCATCTAGTGCTAGGATGAAGAATTCAGAAAAATATTTATTTTGGAAAAAATAGTCGCGGTCCAAAGTGAAAGTATAGATTTTCTGTAAAAAGATCGCGCTTTTTCGTTGATGAGAAAAAATCGTTTCAACGAGAATCTTGAAAAATTGATCAACATCAGTTTTTGATAAGTATTGAAGCTTGTAAAATATAAAATTGATCGGTGTAGTGATTTTTGAGATATCGTGGTCACCAATTTTGAAAAAGTAATTGACGAAAAACGCTTTTAATGTTCGCCAGTGCGCGTAACCTACCTATAAACGTCCACAGCTCCCTGAATTTTAAACGTATCGATTTGATATTTTCGGAGAGTATTTTTCAAGTATTATATTTTGAGAATTTGCATAACTTGCTTTACAAGTTCTTACCACTACCTTAACTGTATTTTCCACCCCGCATGCTCCTTTCTCTAAATAGATTAGTCCAACATTACAACGATTCACCGACGCGCTTAAGGGGGGAGACACCTTCAGAAGAGGAAAACATTGCTGATTTTCATGATTTTTTTAAAGGAAAGGTTTCTTCGCTATTTTTAAGACTTAGGGTATGTTTTGCTACAACTGTTGGCTTTTACAACGTATTTTTTTTTTTGTTAATTCATCTTCAAAAATAGCGGATGCATGGCACGGTCTTCTAAACGGATTGCGGCGGATGTTGCCAAATGGCGCGTCAGCGGGATTAATCTAAAAAAAACTATCGAAGATTTTACTTTCATTCATACTCATTCGCAGAATATGAATCAAGAGAAAGTGAGAAATGTTAAAAATGGATGAAATCATACGTTTTGAAACGGAAAAATAGAATTTTCCGAAAAAATTGCCTCATTTTGCGATAAAAAAATACTTTATTTTTCCAAGAATAATTAGTCATACAACAATAAGGTCATGTTTTCGACAACAAGGTTAGAAAGATTTATACCAAATTCCATCAAGATCGATCGATTCGATTTTTAGCTGTACGTCACGCCAGTTTTGAAAATGCAGTTCAGAAGACCATTCCTCCGCCAATTTTATAAATTAATTTTTTTAAATACCACGCAGCAACCAAAAGTAGCGATCAAGCTACTTTTGGTCGAAGAAAAAAAAGAAGAAAATGAAGAAATCTTTGCTATTAAGAAGGTACGATCATTACTACGAATCCAACTTTCGCATTTGAAATTTTTATATGATTTTGACGAATACTTTTTTTGCCTATTGCCAAAATTTGGGCTCTTTTGAACGTTTAATTTTTTTGCAATAAAACTGCAAAGTCGAGCACTTTGAGTTACCGAAGCACGTCGTCTTATGGAGACGGTCAACCGGAAGTGCGGTGATCGTGGTTTTTCTGCTCACGTATCCAACTGAACCCGTTGGAAAACTGAAATTCGATAGATTAGATATAATAGATATTGTAAAAAATAAGAAAATCAATCTTCACCGTGCACTTAAAGCACTACATTACAAGAAATTTTCAATTTCTGGTTCAAAATGATCAGAACGACTAACGGCTGATGCGTTTGGCTAACATAACCCAACTTTGTTTTGAAATTAATTTGATTAGAAGCAGTCACAAAATATGCAAACAACAATTTACGGAGCTTTATCATATATCACGTATCAGTAATAAGTATAATTATATTCTGCCTATCGTGTTAATTCCGCTCAGGTCATTCAAGCCTATTTCAATAGGTTTCCGGCTGATTAATATTATTATTACGAAGATTACTACCGAGTCGTTGACAATCTAATTTTCCAGTTTTTATTTATTCACGTGCAATAAATTCATCATTTACAACAATATTTCGCACACTATAATCAATAGCACGAATAATCAACATAAGTAAACATCAATCAGAGCAGCTGTGGGTAAAATAAATTAAGACACTTTTTTGACCCCGAGGAAGTGATCGTACCTCCTTGAAAAAAAAATCACAAAAATCAGCAAATTATTTCCTCGCCCAAAGCAAACGAACCAAAAAACCGAGAATTCCAAAGCACTTTTCCCGAAGACATTACCGTTTTTAATGAATCCCTTCGGTCCATCCAATTGCGCAGCGCAATCTTCATCGCCGCGAGATATCGTAGCCAAGATACCACAGGTATCTAATCGCCAAGCGCATTCGAGCAATCTCCCCTGCGTGTATGCACTCCCGGCGATGTTTATGGAATATTACGCGACGTTTTAATTAATCGAGGACGAATTGGCGGTGCGGAGGTGCGCGGGAATCAGCGCTTTGCCTGGTGCAAATGCGCGATGGACTCGTTGATTTATCCATGCATATCATTTCGCGCGATGTATTGCCACTCGGTACCGCGAGTGTGCATCCTCGCTGTTCCCGCGTGAAGGAGAAAGTGGATGACATCTTTATTCGCGAGATCGGCGTGTTCCGTTGCCTGGGCAAAGTGCTATTTGGCGGACGCAGACACGTTTTATTTGAATATCGCATAGGTGTATAGGGAGCATTTGTTTTTTTTTGTTTTAATTTTTATGGAATAGACGAATGCATTGTATGCAGCTCCTGCCGCTATCGCGCACGCCTCGAGTCATAGAAATGCAGGCAAAAAAACGACGAAAAATAAAACAAATAGACACAGTTTCACTGTTGGCGAACTCGGTGTATGGAGAACAGGAACGAAGACATTGTCATAAGCTGTGTTTGGAGAGAACGAAAGAAAGCGTTGTTGCATGCGCTGGGGCACATCCACACGTACATTGGTACAGCGACGGCAGCAGTTGCTGGAGGAAAACGTACCGACGTCTCTCCACCTCGAGTGTGCCGGAGATTTATTGCTCCGCGTGCGCGTATACACCGCTGGGTACCACTGGGTACCACCACCACTGGGTACCACTGGGTATACAAAAGCCGGGGCACGAGTTCGCCGTGTGCTTTGGGAGATCATACGGATACTCGCGAACCGACTTTCCCATAGAGAGCAAACGCGAAGCTGCTCGGCTACGTGCATATCGATAGAGGACCGAGGCCAAAAACGAACGAATACGAAAGGAAAGAAATCTGAGGAAATATTGGGATCGCAGCGTCTGTCGATGCTAGCACGGTTGGGGCTTCGGCTAAATGCCTTGTTAGCAGTAACGCGATCTACATTTCCATAACCGAACGCGGCTAGGCAACTTCAGCGGTATCCTTGCGGGATCACGTAGCGATGAATGTACACACGTGATGACGACAATGTTCCATGCTTGGTGCGAAATTTCGCAGTGGACGAAGAATTGCCCTGTTGCACTGCATAAACAAGTGTGTTGTTTTTATGCACTTTACGTGTGTAAATGGCTGTGGACACTTTTTACACGTTTTAACGTGTGTAAAAAAATGACGGTGTAAAAATAACACGGATATATGCGTTCAAACAAGACATTTGCGTGTGTTATTTTCTTGCACACGTTAAAACGTGTAAAAAGTGTCTGCAGCCATTTACACATTCAAAGTGTGTAGAAACAACACACTTCTTTTTGCAGTACTGTATACACATGGGATGCGTCGGAACAATTAATTCGATGACAAAGCTTTTCATCGTCAAAATATATGTATTTATTGGAGATCACTTATACGTTACGCTGTGTTGATTGTATTAATTATATTAATTATAAAGTTAATTATATATTCACAGTTTTGATAGTTGTCTTTTCTAAATACATTATGATGATGTAGTATGATGCGAGTAGGCACACGATGGATTTGTTCACCATGGGTTCCGGTATTTGAACCCGTATATTGCGATCTGCTACCACAATTTTTATTATAGAGCTTGTGTGTGTACACTGTAAAAAAAGATATGAAATTTACAATACATTTAAGATACAAAAGAATTGAATTTTACGAACTCAGTAGATGAAATTAAATTTGAAACACTTGTATCGTAAATTTAAAATAGTCACATGAAATTCTAACGTGGATATAGAATTTAATAGATGGAACATGGAATTTCAAAGACAAGTTTGTAAATTTGTGGAAAATGTATTGCATTAACCCGTGCCTTAAATTAAAGATTACAACAGTTGTATATTAATTCAAATATAAAAAACAGAGTATTGCAAATACAAAACGCGCTCAACCCACTTCGGCCGCTCGCGACGACCGATGGTCGCGCGTAGTTCGCGTAGCGTCCGAGGGACGGCGCATTGTTCCGCACTTTCCCATAGCCACTCGCAGCTTCGGTCGGGCATATAACCCGACCACCGGCTACGATCGTCCTGGGAAAAACAGACGCGTTTGCAACTCGTACGCGCGTCGGAGAGTGTAACAAATTCGTTACCTCTCCATATCCACGGCAGAGTCGCAGTTCTTGAGCTCGCCTTTTCCGGAAGGAAATTATTTTTCCATTTTTTACGCCGCCAGGTGTTGAAGAAAGAAATTTCACAAAAATCACCTTTTTTTTTTTATCTTTAGCTCCCGTCGAGGAGGATAAATACGAGTCACATTTTCAGTGGGCTTAATTATTAATTTCTGAAATAAACTTAATACTTAGGATCAGTAATTTTAATACACACCCGTATGTTGATATTAGCAAATGGTTCTTGAATTTAATATACACTCGTATATTGATATCACCAAATGGTTCTTAATTTCAATATACTTGGATGTGAATATTTCTTTACACGTGCATTATTTTTCAAACGCACAAGTATATTAATATTACGGAGCTACACTTTCATTTTTCAAATAACCTGTTTTGGATTTTCAAAGTCGTATCTGAAATTTCATAAGCGGTATCCGCATAAAAACTTCCTATACTTGTGTATTAATTTTCATACAGGAATTTTTTACAGTGCATATAAACCGTGGACTGCCATCAACTTTTCCATCCTTCTGTTACCCAGTCGTGAACGTCCTATGGACGTTCTCCCTCTTTTTGGTCCTTTATTCGCGCGCAGGTGGCTTCGCGATCCATCAGAAAATACGTTGCAGCAGCAGAAGAGGAGAAGAAAGAGAAAGAGGGGAAGAAGGGAGGAAAGTTATCGGCCGGGAGTTCAGCATGCGATGAACACGCGAAGACACCACGCTCGCGCACGCGGCCACATCCTCTAATGACAACGTAGATGTGGATCAACGTAATGATGATGGCCGGTCTTGTCTCGCTTTTGCATGCGATCTATAACGTCCTTTTCTCCGCTCTTTTCTTCTTCTTTTTCCATCTTCGGAACGCGTACCGGCACTTGCTCTCGACGCGTCCGAGTGCATCCGTGCGTAAATTCCTCTTGGGCGATCACACTGGAGGCTGCGCTTGGCAAGGGATGGCAGCGGCCAACGAGTGCCAGCTGCGGAATGTGGGGCTGACGAAGCCAGACGGTTTAGTCAAACGTTGAGGAGATTCGGCACACATGGACCTAAGCGTTGGGAGGGCCGAATTCCATTGTACGGCACATGACGAGGAGATCAAAGGCAGAGCATCATCTAATGTGATCTAATGAGACGGTTCGTTCTAATCGCCAGAATGCCGTCAACCGATAAGTTGAATGGAGCTGAAAAATCTCTGTGAGGCGACTAACTCGCATCCAACAACTAGCGAATCCACTTCACGGTCGACCCAATGGAACATTGCATGACAAAATCGGCATTACTCTAATGCTGAATGTAGTCCGTTTCTTGACAAGTCCTTTCGCAGCGACACAAATACAAAATGTACGACCATCGGGTATACAAGCTCTTGAAAACATAACGCGCAATTACCAATAACAATACCTCGTGTTTGAAAGCCTATAAACGGTGACCACTGATGCACATTAGAGGAACGATGGTGACACTATAACTGCAGGAAAAAAAGAAGCATGGTCGGTGGCCGATTGCCAATTCTACGGAGATTAGAGTACAGGAATCCAACCTCTGTACTTTGAAGAGCCCGCCAGAGTGTTAAAAATAAGTATTTCACTCAAGATAGGTAATGTATATGCATGTTACTTTGACAGGAAGATACTCTTAGTTGGTTTTCAATATTAAACGAAAGCCTGCAATTTAAATACGAGAATAAATGCGAAGCATAAAGAGTTTATTAAAATAAATAGATATGTTGATGTTTTCCGTGAACCTTCATACTATGCAAGTGCATCCGCAGCTAATGGGCTGAGTGGGGCACGATGCGAGAGAAGGGATGGAGGAAATATGAAGTGTAGACATTTTAGACTCTTATATACATTTTTTCGAATCGCTAGCGGAAGATAAGGGCAGCTACCGCTTTCGCCCCCTCCCCCTTGGCGACGTCGTAGGTACCACGTATCTACATTGCCAATATGTAATACTTTTCTAGTAACGTCCATCATCGGCATATGCATAATACAAAACAATCTATAACTAAGCTAAGAGGTACCAATCACAATGCTATTTCACAGCAGCTGTGAACTATTTTCTTTGATTCTCAAATACGTTTTTCGTGCTCTATTTCCGGTATTACAGCAATCAGGTTATGAAAAACGTTTTCGATATTATAGATGCGGTAGCTCATTTTTTGCTTCATTTCAATTTTTACTCCTTAGGGTTGATTGGAGTGTCATGGTTATTATCGTTTTATGGTCTGGGTATTGCTATATCGACCGTTCACTTGTTATCCGGTCGACCCTGATGGTGAAATTTCATACCTGACTTTTTTTATATTTCCATGGACGCATTTTCAACGGTATCTCCTATAGAGTATGGATTCCTCTACTCTAGCCTGCATACCCAATCCAACAAATCCCAACATACGTTGATTTGTATCTGTACACAATTGATGTCATATACGATCACTAAACACTTGCACTGCAGCAGCTCATAAGATTAGGGACCACCTTACTTCCTGTTTCTCTGATTTCCACGCATGGAAATCGTGCGCATTTGGTTAGAAGGGCCGCTCGCATTTGGCGCATTTGCGGTGGAGACCCCGCGAGTGCCAGAGGCTTTTGAGGAAGATGCGCAACGTTGAAGGAGCGAGCAGGGCCACGGAGGGCCAGCGTTCGGTGGGTTTCTCGGAAATCCGCGCACAGGAACCGTCAGCACCCGGGGAAGAAAGAGAAGGCAAGGAAGGCGATGAAGAAAAACGACGAAGGATGAACGGGCGAAAGAGCAGGAAGAGGGCGAATGGGGTAGACGCTGCGGTGTTGCAGACGCACGCGCCGGGGGCAACCAGGAGGCCTCTCCCGCGCGCGCTCTGTAATCACTCCTTGGAGCCAATGGAAAAAGAGGGAGACCAAGAGGAAGAGAGAGAGCAAAAGCAGCGTACACACATGAGCATGGGTCCAAGCGAAATCTTTCGCGGTATATAAGGATCTACACACGTATAAATATGCATCAACACTGTACGCAAGCCATTCTTCTGAAGTGAGGAGAAGACATGGCAAGGAGCGGACAGGGGGCTCTGGATCACGTATACAATTACTGTATTGGAGAGGGAGCGAGGAGCCTATCTCTTCCTCTCTCGCTCTCGCGATAGTCAGCAGCGAGATACCAGAATATGTGCGCCCAGCACCGAGAAGCCTCACCGCGCAAGAGAGAGACGGGCGCCCAAGCACGCGAGTGCATACTAATTCACCCCCACGGGAGCATTGGATATTGCGATTATGTTGGTTGAATGTACGCGTATGTGATCACGTTGATGCTTGTACTCACATATACCTCCAGAGTGCGCTATTCGCATGCCGAGTCCGTTGCCGATGCGGCGTTCGGACAGTGTGCGTGTCCGTCTACATACGTGTACCTACTCTCTGGCGGATAGCACTTCGAGGCCTGCACACATCTGCGTAATTGTCCCCGCTGGCGGCATTTGAGACCGAACGCGCCGAGAGGAACCTCCGCCCTCTTTGCCCGACACGGTAAAGTCTTTTCGTACAGTGCGATGCAAAAATTCGCCCTATACCCCGTGCAGAAATTTGTTGGGGAGCCCCCAGATCCTGCCACGTTCCTATAGGCATTTGATAGGGAGTCCACATTGAAATCCAATCGACGTCTTTTTAGAACGTTTTACTAGAAATTCCCAACCGGAATTTTCACGATCTTCCAGGAGATATCTTTTCGTGATCCTGGGCAGAGGCAGTTTCAGGGGGGGTGCACGGGGGGCACGTGCCCCCCCACCCCCAGACCGTCCAAATCGACTATACGAAAAGCCAAAGAGTCCTAGCATAATCACATCCCCCCTCCCCATGCCCTCCCCCGTGCCGATCGGTGCCCCCCCTCCCGGAAAAGAAATCTGGATCGCCACTGATCCCGGGCACACATTTGATGGGGAGTACCAAGATGCAACCACATCTCCATAGGGATTCGTTAGGGACAACGCACATAGGGGTTCTCATTGGGATCCAATTGGGAACTGCACTGTTACCGTGTGTGGTGATGTTATGTCAAAGTGCAGTAAAATAAATAACAAATGATAATGAGTGTGGATTTTCAGTTATGGAATGCAAACCAATTTTGACGATTTAATTTTCAAACGATTTATGCTTTTTTAAAGATGAAATTTATACGTTTTTAAGATCCACGCATTTTGAACATTTGTATATTTCGCTTAGAATATCCAACGTACAAATTGTGACGGGATCTATCAAGAATCGTATCGGATTCTGTTCGATAATGTAGGAATCCTTTAGGATTCAATTTGAATTTGTACATTGGATTCCAATGGAGAATCCCGATCAGAAGCCAATGTACAAGATCGCCGTCTTAATATATGGATTCAATGCGAAGACCGACTGGATCCTTATTGGGAAGTGGGGACAATTATGGGAATCCAATTCGATTCCTACACCACTTTGTGCCATACGTTTTTCTACGATACTCTTCTAAGATCCACTTATTTTGTGTATATCTATATATATTTCTCTTAGAATATCCAACGTACAAAATGCGATGGAATGCGTCAAGAATCGTATCGGATTCTTTTCGACAATGTAGAAATCCTTCAGGTTTCGAATTGGATTTGTAGATTGGATACCAATTGGGAATCCCGATGAGAATTCGATGTACGAGTTTGACGTATTAGTATATGGGTTTAATGCGTTGGCCCATTGGATCTCATTGGACCCCTATTGGGAGTAGGGATAATTATGGAAATCCAACTGGATCCTTGCGACCCTTTCTTCACGGGACCGTTTAGAGGTTCGACTTAGATCCAAACGCATCTGATTCTCAATGGATGGAAATGATCGCGCAGCCTCAATCATGTTTCTCGACGGTCAATACGGAGAAGTGGCGGTAGGCACTTTAAAATGCCGACCGATATAATCACCGCCGCAGGTACAACGACGATTTTTCGATTGATCAACGATGACGCGCACTGTACGAGATTCGCTCGAGGAAAATATGTGCACGGAGGAGTCTCTCGCTGTTTGGTGGTCGGAGAAAGTTTCTCCCGCGTCTCGCCCGGGGACCGGGAGAGAACTGTAATGATCGGCGTGCGAGTTGCGTGATTTATTTTTGGAAACTATACGAGATCTTGCGGTAAATCGTTCTCGCTGTTTCAGCGGCCGCTTTAGATAAGCACCGCGGGTTGTATACGTGAGAGCGAAATGCGTTCGAGTGCGTGGGCTGGTCGTATGCGGGAACGAGAG
>OX632362.1:17253332-17283332 GCA_951751655.1 Ophion costatus | reverse complement strand
ATCGAAAAACTTTTTTTTTTAGTATGATATTAATTCGTTTAACTATTTGTTAATAATTTTTTCGTAGTATCAGTCTTGCTACATTATAATAATCAGGAAAAATTATTGACAAAGTGGCTTAAATAAAAAATTGCTGAACAAATAATAAAAATTTTAGTTCTCTTCGTCTGATATTAATTGGGTAATTAATTCGTTAACCGATTTGGTAATGAATTTTTCGCTATTATTAGGGTTGCTGAATTACAATAATGCCGAAAAGTTGTTGACAAATAACTTGAATAAAAAAAAAATGGCTCTCCAAATAACTGAATTTTTTTCTCTTCGCGTCGTATTAATTCCGTAATTGATTCGTTAAACCATT
Organism: Ophion costatus; assembly: GCA_951751655.1. Lineage (NCBI taxonomy): Eukaryota > Metazoa > Arthropoda > Insecta > Hymenoptera > Ichneumonidae > Ophion > Ophion costatus. The sequence goes on along the minus strand of OX632362.1, from coordinate 17,282,971 downwards.
ACTCAACTCAACTCCTCGGTATCATAAGGATTGCAAAATCACAATAATACCTATGTTACTGATAAATAAATGCCTTGAATAAAGAACTGCTGAACGAATAATTGAAAAAACTTTCTCTCCGTTCCCTATTCATTCAGTAATGCATTCGATAATTCATTTCTCAATAACTATTCCGTATTATTATGATTGCAAAACTACAATAATACCTATGTTATTGACAAATGTCTTCAATAAAAAAATCACTATAGACACAATTGATTTTTGTTTCTCTTTGCGTGATATCAATAATTGCGAAACCACAACAATAGACAAAAATTTATTGACAAATGTCTAAAAAAATATATCCGATCGAATAATTGAAAAACTGTTGCCCTTCGCATCACATAACCCCGTTATCTCGTCCCATTACTTTTATTCCTATTTTCCGACATTTATCAAACCGCAAAACGCTGAACTCCAAACAACCCAAACTTCTTTAAATGCATGTACAGTATTTCCATCACCGCGTCTCTCCGTACCCACACTGCAAAAACTAAGCGTGTTTGACGTGTATTCAAAATATGTAGAAGTAACACAACATAAAGGCGAGATACGCGTTCCTATATTGATTCTACACACTTACGCCTTTGGTAACACTTAATGCGTTAAAATTACACACGTGAATGCGCAATTTTTACGCATTAGATTATTACACACCTTCGTAGCTGTCCCCATGAACAACACGCTTATTGGAACACACATAAAGTGTGTAGAATCAACATACAAGACGCATATTTACACACATTAAACTAAACAATACACGTTGATAGCAACACACGAGCGAAAATAACACGGGAAAAAGCAACACAGTTTACGTGTGTAAATTGTGAGTGATTGATGATATGTTTTTAAAATTACCTTGGTTACGCCATCACGTGAAACTCGTCAGTTGGTTTAACATTTATTGATTGACCGGTTAACAAGACCACATTTGATCTTCAATTAACCGGGTAACGGATTCAATTAACATCTTAGTATACACTGTAAAAAATTCCTGTATGAAAATTAATACACAAGTATAGGAAGTTTTTATGCGGATACCGCTTATGAAATTTCAGATACGACTTTGAAAATCCAAAACAGGTTATTTGAAAAATGAAAGTGTAGCTCCGTAATATTAATATACTTGTGCGTTTGAAAAATAATGCACGTGTAAAGAAATATTCACATCCAAGTATATTGAAATTAAGAACCATTTGGTGATATCAATATACGAGTGTATATTAAATTCAAGAACCATTTGCTAATATCAACATACGGGTGTGTATTAAAATTACTGATCCTAAGTATTAAGTTTATTTCAGAAATTAATAATTAAGCCCACTGAAAATGTGACTCGTATTTATCCTCCTCGACGGGAGCTAAAGATAAAAAAAAAAAGGTGATTTTTGTGAAATTTCTTTCTTCAACACCTGGCGGCGTAAAAAATGGAAAAATAATTTCCTTCCGGAAAAGGCGAGCTCAAGAACTGCGACTCTGCCGTGGATATGGAGAGGTAACGAATTTGTTACACTCTCCGACGCGCGTACGAGTTGCAAACGCGTCTGTTTTTCCCAGGACGATCGTAGCCGGTGGTCGGGTTATATGCCCGACCGAAGCTGCGAGTGGCTATGGGAAAGTGCGGAACAATGCGCCGTCCCTCGGACGCTACGCGAACTACGCGCGACCATCGGTCGTCGCGAGCGGCCGAAGTGGGTTGAGCGCGTTTTGTATTTGCAATACTCTGTTTTTTATATTTGAATTAATATACAACTGTTGTAATCTTTAATTTAAGGCACGGGTTAATGCAATACATTTTCCACAAATTTACAAACTTGTCTTTGAAATTCCATGTTCCATCTATTAAATTCTATATCCACGTTAGAATTTCATGTGACTATTTTAAATTTACGATACAAGTGTTTCAAATTTAATTTCATCTACTGAGTTCGTAAAATTCAATTCTTTTGTATCTTAAATGTATTGTAAATTTCATATCTTTTTTTACAGTGTGTACGTGGTACTTGGGTGACCCAAGAGTTTATAAGTGAGGCGATTGCCGAAGAGTAGGGATGAGGAAAGGGCGGTACCCGGTGTTGGAACCCCCCTTGAGGAATATGAACGCTCTGCAAAGGAGTACCTACATAAATACTAATACGCAGGAAGACGGAGTTATATATCGTCACCACAAACATCCTTCTCTCTCTCTCTCTCTCGCTCTCTGTCTCTCCTTCCTTAACCCCCCCCCCCCCCCCGCCCGCTCTCCTATACTTTACCTGGCCTTGCAACACCAATCACTGTTATTACGGCGCCGATGTTCATCCGCGTCCACGCATCGCTTCCCGTTCTTTCGTTCTTGCCTCCCTCGGTGCACGTACACTTTATCGCACAGTATCGCAGCACATCATCGTGTCGCCCGATGTAACGCGACTTTTTGCCTCGTTTTACACGCCTTTCTCTCTCTCTCTCTCTCTCTCTCTCTCTCTCTCTCTCTCTCTCTCTGTCGCTTCTCCTGTCAGCACTCTCCAATCCAAGACACTAGTCACACCAATATTTGCATCTTGGCCAATGTCCCCCATGTGTCGTAGAAAAAGAAATATCCTAATGGCGACCTGTTCCTCGCAGCCTTGAGGAGCTAATTAGTTGCAATGGGATTCTTCACTTATGACAGCAGACTGCGCACCAACAAAAAAAATACTCTTCCCCCACTCATTTCCCCACGATCTATATATATACAAGTACCCATGAAAAAATTGCCGACACGAACAATACGGCCGATGTCCGGCCCAGTACTGGCTAACCGATTGCTGGCAACCAATGTTGGCCCGACATTGAAACAACGGTTCTGCCATTTTTCAGTCGACCCTCTTTTCGGAGCCCGGCATCCGACATCGAGCCGATGTGGGGACAGTACCGGTTAACGACCTAGGGCCGACTGTTGGCGTAGACAGAGAAGCCGACCGTGGGCCAATACTGTCTGCCGTTAATTGTCCTGCGTTCATTTCGAATCCCGGCAACCGGTACTATACCAATGTCGGGCCAGTATCGGCTGCCCTGGAGAGCCGACTGTTGGGGTGGACTACTGGAGCCGACCATGGGCCAATACTGTTCGCCAATAACTGTCCTACGTTCATGCGTAATCTCGGCATACCGCAATATGCCAATGTCGGGACAGTATCGGCTAACGACGAAGAACCGACTGTTCGCGTGAATAGGTTGAACCAATCACGAGCCAGCATCACTCCACGTTACGTGTCTTATGAATTGCCCGCCAGTCGCCATTCAGTGTCGTATCGATGCAGACCGCGAACAAAGAGTAGCGTCCATCGTCGCTTTTTCGTGCAACAGTAATTTTTTCCCTTATGCTCCTACCGTATTCTCAATATGAATAAACAAAAGAGATATTCTAAACTGAAAAAAGTGCGAAAAAAATTATGTTGGAATAAACTGTTATTGAAGCACGAAAAATGTGTCATGAATCAAGAGTCATGTTTGACAGAGAAAAAATCCTCGAAAATAATGTTAAAAAAGCGGAGTGTGAGAACACTCTTGAGTATGTGGAAGAAATTATTGAACACGGGGACGATAAAAATGATGAAAATGAACAACTAAAAAATTGTAACACGAGTGACCGATAATGCCCTGAGTTGTATCGGTCGATACTCGGGGCATTATCGTACCACTGTTGGTTATGGACTGGACCAAAGTTGGTACGATATTGGCTTGAACTTGGGCCAATGTTGGCACAGGCGTCGGGCCGCTCTTAATACCAACGATGGCATAGTCTTGGGCCGACCTTGGCACGAGCGACAGCACCAACGCTGGTACGATATTGGCTGTAACTTGGGCCAACCTTGGCACTACCATCGGGCCGGTGTTGAGTCCAACGTCGGTACGATATCGGTAGCCAGCCTTGGCCCGAGGATATCATTCCGACAACGGACCATTAATGGACCGACATTCATGCCAGAGAACGGCCAACCATACAGGAGAGTTGGCGCATTACTGGGCCAATGTCGGACCAGTTGTACATTTTTTCATGGGTATATATATATATAGGTATATGAAAAATAAAAAATATTGATAAGCATGGCGTTATTATATAAACAAAGTGCGCCGTTGCTGTATGGCCAATCTGTGTAGGTGGTTCTGACATCTAGGGTGGTCTGAAATTCCACATTGAAGAGTGTAATTTTATTATGATAATAAAACTTTCGTATGACCGGATACTTTTGATAAATTGTAAAAAATTACGACAATGACAAGCTGCGGAAAAAAGTCCTTTTTCGACGAAAAAAAAACTTTAATATTGTGTTATGAAGAAACGGACAAACATTTAAAAAACCCATCTGGGCATTGATAGAAAATGTTATAAACTATACTCCATCCAAATTTGGCGTTTTTAACGTTTTATTAACCGTACACGTTCATAAAACATAATTTCGAGAAAAACACAAAAGAAGGATAAATCGCAAGGGGGCGTTTCGCTACAGCAGGCGATCTGACCCTTCACAAAAATGGGCACAACTCAGTCAAATTTTGCAGCACAGCTATTCAATTGAGAAAATCACACTTTAGAAATTCCAAGCTTGCGCAGACCGTCTCCACGACAGTAGGACTATAATACTGAGACGATATTTATCACCGTCGGAAATATTCGCGTCACGTTTGAGCGAGATTGTCGTGAAAACTGATGAAGATTTTTTCCGCAAGCTTCGGTATGAGAAAATAAACGCTTTCAGAATCCACCTGGATTCATGAAGTAGAACCTAAAATGTGGGAATTCCCGTTTAAATGGATAGTAGTGCGCGATACCCTCGAGCATTTACGAGGAACCTTCTCGGTAAATATCCAATGCCTTTTCATTAGACCTAATTACTAGCTGACCATGTTTTTCTGTTTTCTTCTGGGTGACTGTGTGTATGTATTAAACTACATAGAAAAGATGCCTTCTTCTAATATATAAAAATAACCGTGCTTCTCATAATAAGACTGGCATGACCCTAAATCCATTGCTGCCATGCACACTACATATATATATATATATACAAACACAGACACACATACATTCACATGGTTAATATCATAATTATGAAAGAGGAAGAAAGTCGAGAGGACACAGGCAATTTGCTGAAAGAGGCAATTAATTAGCGCTGCTCCTTTCACCGCCTCTTCTCGCTCAGGTACAGTAAATTCTGGTGCAGCGGCCGATCAGGGACTCGAGAGAGGGTCGCGCGCGCGCAAAACTGTCCCAAGAGTACCTGCGCGCGTGTGTGTGTACTTATTTCCCGCTGAGGCAGCGTACTCGTCTCTCTAGTCTCGTGTGGATCGCGCGAAGACCAGCGGCCCAGTTCGTGCAATTCTACCGACAGCAGGTCGATACGGATTGAGCAATTACTTGGCCATAATTGGGCCGCAGTTTATAACTCTATATGAATTACGAGACAGTACCCGTGCAGAAATTTGTTGAGGAGTCCCCAGATCCAACGACATCCCTATAGGGTCTTGACAGGAGCGGCGCACGTAGGGAGTCCACATTGGAATCCATATGGATTCCACGCTACTTCCCGATCGACGTCGCATGAGAAGTTTGTATTTAAACCTCCCAACCGGAATTTCTTGGACCTCCCAAAAAAAATATATTTTCGTGACCCCGCGCACAAAATAGTTGCGGAGTAGTAAAATGCACTCACATCTCTACGGGGAGTTGTTAGGGACATCGCACATAGTCCTCATTGGGATCCAATAGGATTCCTAGATCCTAACACAGGGTGTCTAGGGCAATGGACAATGGCACCCTGATGAGTCTGTCACTATACTCGAGACGAAACGCTGAAGTCCTTTTCCTGCCTCTTACCTTACGATCTTATGGAATCAGGACAACGATCAACATCTAGTGGAGTAGAGAGTCACCTATCATCATCACCATCACCATCACCATCATCATCATCATCATTTTGAACCTCTACACATTGAATTCCAATGGGGAATCCCGATTGAGGATCCAATGCCATGGCCCATTGCATCCCCTAACAGGAAGCAGGGCCAAGTCTTGGGAATCTGATTGGATTCCAACACATTCTGCATGGCTCCGTGCAGGTGGGGTACGAAGTTCTGATAATTACGCGGGATTCCATACGCATGTACACGCGTATGTATGCGCACAGTGTGTCTCTCCGAGTGTGCTACAAAATTGCGAGGTTATGTGCACAACGGGGCCGAAAGACAATGAGGACCGCGAAGGAAACAATAGAGTCGCGCAGGCAGGGAGCAGACCCAAGTGTGTCTAGAGCCGAAGAGCGAAGGGGGCCCCACGTCTTCGGGAGTCCCTGGCGGGATACGCGCCTCGCACACTCCAGCGAGCTGCTATAAACAATAGGCCCCTTGAGAGCGCAGGGGGCCCCGCCTGATAGGGTCACGAGGTCGAATCCTCTGTGGGAGCAACTCATGACTCTCTCAACTCCTCCTCGACTGGCCTCCGGTATATCGCCCTTGTACAGACTATACTATACGTGTATACTATCAATGTGTGGACCTGTACACATCTATACAGGAAAGAGATACTTTCAACCCGTTCTGCCCATCCAACGTTTAGTATCAGCACATCTGGCTACTTCTAGGCACAACTCTGGCTTTTTCCTTGATCGACTCGTTGATTCTGACGAGACGATCCTTGAAATGACCTTCTAGGTAATGTTGAGGTTTCGGACAATCGGCTACCTCGAGGACTGTCCTCGAAGTCAAATGTCCTCGAAATTACCTTTTCTCATGTATACAAAAGCACGTACGTTGTGTACGCCTGCACAGGATATCTGGCGGGTCACGGCGGAGGTAACGAAGGATAATGAATTTAATTTTTGCCCACGGCAGCGTGAACACGCCATTTCCGTTCTGCTATCGCGCGAACTTCAACCAATTATCCTCGAGCATTACGAGTTCGGCTGCAATTGTACGTGTTTCGCGAATTTACGAATCAAGATCTCCACCACTGTGGTGAACGCATGAGAAATTCGTACGACGACAGTCCACGTACATCCATCCTTAAAGGGACTGTAGGAAGTCGTTGAAAAAAAAGGCTCTTCACTTTTCATCAAAGTTGATGACGTTTTTGTCGTTTCATCAAAGCGCCTTTTGCCTCTTGCGCAATCATTGAATACGAATCTACAACGATGGGAGATAAAATATTCCGGATACCAAAGGTCAGCTGAATCAGCCCCGCGGTCGATGAGGTTTTCACCGCACCCTTTCGAACTCGCTACGTTTGCACGACGCATCGAGACGCGGTATGTGCCGGGGAAAAAACACGCGAGGGCGTAATCCACTCGATTCAATTCGCAAAATCATGTGGGCAATGCCCGTTTATCTGCAAGCGTAGCGTCGATTGCATATCCATGGGAGCACTCCCCGGTCAGTTTGCTGACGCCGTTCTCCGTCTCACTCTCGTATAGACCGCGCGTAATGCTCTCGTCTATCTATTATAGTTCACCAAGTATCTCGGTGTACATACACCTTGCGAGAGATCTACTGTCGAGTAGCGTGAAAAAGCGCGGCGAAAGATCCTTTCCAAAGATATAGGATATCCGTTACGGGATTTGCCGCGTACAAACGTTAAGGTCGAATCTCGAGTAAAGTTTCCTCTCGCGCGAGCTCTCGATCCTCGAGATATAAAATGTGAGTGCCCCGCTACAAGCATCATATATATATATATATATATATATATCGAGAGAGAGAGAGAGAGAGACTACTCAGTTTAAGACGCACAGTCGTTGTGTGGTTTCGTTGATTTGCCATTGGGCTGGACCCATAAGTGGTTGGGTGACCGCTTAGCTACACACTGACCTGCGCATCGCCCACCGAGCTGGACGCAGTTTTACTTACCTGTCAAAAATGAACACAACTACCTCTCGGTAGAACTATAGCCGTTAATTTCAACGCAGATTTTCCAATTTCCCTGTGCCCTCGTGAAAATTTACTAGTTAGTGGATTAGAAAACGAGTGATGTGGGCAAAGGGGGGGGGGGGGTTCTGCGTAAAAATCTACAGATTGGATAACTACAAGCTGCATTTAGGAAAAGCAATTTGGTAACTGTGGGGTAAAGGTGAAAAGGAATTGTGATAGCTTCACGTTACATTTATGTGGCTCACCGAAAAATAAGACCATGTGGATTTTTTTGTTCAGAATACTAAAAAAGTTATTAAAATGATGTTTGGAAGGCTTAATCTACATGTGTTGACGTATGTAAACAAACAAACTGTGCGCAAAAAATAAAAAATGGCGCCTCAGTTGTAGCTGCGCTAAGAGCGTTTGTTTGCAGCCTGCTGGAGGACGCAGAACTGTTGTGGATCAGCACATGGAACAAAATACCGTCATTTTCATTCGTTTTTATAGACAAGTAGACGCAATTATTAGAAAATATGATTATTTTTGGCAAAGTGACATCATTTTGAAGACATTTTATTCGTTTCCGCTAAAAATCGGCGTTAATTTGTTTATAAAAACGAGAACTGTTGATGAATCGTAAAAATCGTGTGTACTTATAATATTTGGAGAATCTGTCTGAGAAGCTCTAGTAAAAATCAAAACTCTATAGCACGTGTCAAGGATTTTTTTAAATTTTGATATTTACTAATTTTTCCCAAAAAAAAACGGTGAAACAACACGTTTTTTTTTTCATTCGAAACATGTCCGCCATTTTGTTATTTTTGTATATATAAAATATCGTATGATATGCGCTATAGCCATTAACATACTGAATCTAAAACCGTTTGATTTTTTTGTTTCGGATAATCCATCTCCGAGATTTCATCAACAGCGCAGACCTACCATTTTTTCGGGCATTTTTTTAACTACCATTTTCGTTTATAAATGGTGACTTAAATAAATAAAAATGTTCTTATTATGTATTTCGAACAACTTTTATATCATCTATCATATAGACCTATCAAAAAAATTCATGAAAACAGCCTTTTTTAGAGTCTAGAGTTAGACGACCCCTTAATACGAAGCACGAGTATGATGTGTCAAAGGAAGTCTCAGTCCTGGAGCACAAATAAACATGATCTAATAGGATTTCGATTTCTCTTTCTTTCTTTCTTTCGAATCCAGCGCTGGATTTCTGGGAAATCCAGCGCTGTCTTCTCAAGAAGTGCCATATCTGGATCACGTCACGGATACGTTGTTCTCCAATATACGACGGTTGCTTTGTTGCCCGGGGATGACTTTTTCGTCTACGAAGCACCGGTATACGGTAAAGCGAGAAACGAGGCTCGAAAGAAGATGCATGTGCGCGAATATATATGGCGCGCGAGGTTCGAATTCACGCGAGTAGCGTGCCGGCCGCGGGGGCCTCAGCGAAAAGGTCATACCGTCGGGGTCACGTAATGACGGCCCGCGAACTCTGCAATCACGGGAACGCGCACACGCCACGTGGCCCTCTGATGATACGCGCGCGCCTTTAACCGCTGCGATCCTCCCTCCGCGATCTGTACCTACCGTTGGTAACAGCTTTTCTTTTTTCGCCTTTTATTTTACATACCGTATCGGAGTGCTGCGATCTGTTCCAAATTCTCGTAGCCGCGGACACGCGAGATATACCTGCGTACGTATAGCCTCCTGGACGAACGGCGATTCCGCGAGGACCATGTTTTGCTTGTTAACATACACTGTAACAAATTTCTGTATAAAAATTAGTACACAAGTGTAGGAAGTTTTTATGCGGATACCGCCTATGAAATTTCAGATACGATTATGAAAATCCAAAACAGGTTATTTGAAAAATGAAAGTGTAGCTCCGTAGTATCAATATACTTGTGCGTTTAAAAAATAATGCACGTGTGAAGAAATAATCACATCCAAGTATATTGTAATGAAGAACCGTTTGCTCATATCAATATACGAGTGTATATTAAATTCAAGAACCATTTGCTAATATCAACATACGGGTGTGTATTAAAATTACTGATCCTAAGTATTAAGTTTATTTCAGAAATTGATAATTAAGCCCACTGAAAATGTGACTCGTATTTATCCTCCTCGACGGGAGCTAGAGGTAAAAAAGGTGGTTTTTGTGAAATTTCTTCCTTCAACACCTGGCGGCGTAAAAAGGGAAAAATAATTTCCTTCCGGATAGGCGAGTTCAAGAACTGCGACTCTGGCGTGGATATGGAGAGGTAACGGATTTGCGACACTCTCCGACGCGTGCACGAGTTGCAAACGCGTCTGTTTTCCCAGGACGATCGTAGCCGGTGATCGGGTTATATGCCCGACCGAAGCTGCGAGTGGCTATAGGAAAGTGCGGAACAAGGCGCCGTCCCGCGGGCGCTACGCGAACTACGCGCGACCATTGGTCGTCGCGAGCGACCCAGGTGGGTTGACCGCGTTTTGTATTTTCAATACTCTGTTTTTTATATTTGAATTAATATACAACTGTTGTAATCTTTAATTTAGGGCACGGGTTGACGCAATACATTTTTCATAAATTTGCAAACTTTTCTTGGAAATACCATGTTGCATCTTTTAAATTCTATATCCACGTTAGAATTTCATATTCCTGTTTTAAATTTACGGTACAAGTGTCTTAAATTCAATTTCGGTTACTGAGTTCGTAAAATTCAATTCTTTTGTCCCTTAAATGTAGTGTAAATTTAATATAATTTTCACGTTGTTTCATGTGATTTTCATTAGCGCTTATGATTTTTTTTTTCAATTCCAGTTTCGCACTTTTAAATAAATCTGTTGTGATTATGCATTGTACGTATCGTAAAATTGTTTCACGTATATTATATTTTTCAGGCAGCTGTAAATAAATTTCAAACTTGTTTTGTATTTTCAATGCTCTGTTTTTTATAGTTGATTTATCATACATCTGTGGTAATTTCCAATTTAAGACACGGGTTAATGCAATACATTTTCCACAAATTTACTAACTTGTCTTTGAAATTCCATGTTCCATCTATTAAATTCTATATCCACATTAGAATTTCGTGTTCTTGTTTTAAATTTACGATACAAATGTTTCAAATTTAATTACATCTACTGAGTTCGTAAAATTCAATTCCTTTGTATCTTAAATGTATTGTAAATTTCATATCTTTTTTTACAGCGTAGTCATTGGTCCAAAAATGCGCCTCGTCGCTAAAGTGGACGCAACGCGCGAAACGTTCGCACTAACGAACACTTATTTTGATACTAAAGTTTTATCATTTGGACGTGCTGTTCAATCGTGTAACTTGCCATGGTGATTTGGGATCAGTGACTGAATAATAAACAACAGATTAGACAGACGCCACCAAAACAACATGGCAGCCACAGGCCGCTATGTTGTTTTGGTGTAAAAACATGTAAAAATGTCTGACGCTCTCGGGGCCTCGCCGCTGTCACTAACCGTCTTCGAGTTGTTCAACTTCTTTCATTTTACTCCTGTTTCTATCGACCCCAGCCTACCTTACGTTCGTTGTGAAGGGTGTCGCAAAATTACCCAACATTTTTATTTATCAATAAAACGTATTATTTACATAAAAAGTACGAATGTGAAAAACGAGAGAGCCCCACTGACCCAGACACGGACGCAGCGATATGTCTACTCCGCTCGCACACGCAATTTGTAATCGTTTTTGCGTCGCTGTTTTCAAAGACAGGGGGTTGGACGTCAGACAACTTTATACGTATATTATTATTTCAAACAACTTTTCTTTGAAACATTTTATGACCGGGCTATTCATTATCGAGATAGGGCGATTTTTAAGTTTTCAACACCTATTTATTAGGGTTGGGGCGAGGGGAGAAATTTCACTGGGGTTACTTTCAGTGTACAACCATCCAGCTTCAGTAAAAAATTCCAATTCTACGCTAAACGTGCTTTCGTTTCTTTCACTCGACTATATCCTTCCGCAAGAACTATCGACTGTCCGTTTCGTCATAAAATCTCGAATCGTTCGAAGACGCAACGCAGGGTACGAGGATAAATAAGCGGTAAGTATACTCGTTACCGTTACGTCGTCACTGCGGTTACCAAGAATCCTTAATGAAACGAGGAGATCGCGTATAAACGTATCGACACATAGATATACGGTGATAGGGCTTTTGCCAGGGCAAGGGAGGTCAGATTGCTCGCTCTGTGCGGTGGAATGACGAGAGAAGGCAACAACGGCAGCGCAGGAGCAGCCCGCACGAAGGAGCACCGCTCGGGAGAACTCAAGAAAAAGGCCGATCAACGGTGTCATGAGATTAAATGACTTGCGATCGCGCGGAGAGTATAGTTAGAGAACGAGAGCGAGTAAGCCTCACGGCCATTGGGATACACGTACACACACACACACACACACACACACACACACACACACACACACACACACACACACACACACACACACACACACACACACACACACACACACACACACACACACACACACACACACACACACACACACACACACACACAACACACACACGAGGAAACGATAAGAAGTCCGCACGAGAGAGTAAACTGTATCGGGTATCTCCGCGAGCGTGTAAGGAGAGAAGAGCACAGGATCTCCGAAGAGACTCCGAGCTCGATGGTCGCGCCGAGTCACTCCCTTGTAATTACGGCGGACTATACCGCGAACAAATGGAGAAAGAAAGAAGCGGGGGCGGATGTATAGTCAGAGGAATCTGCTCCCTGTGGTCCTTTATTTTTCATCGATCTTCCTTTTTTTTTCTTCCGCGGTCGAATGTTTTTGTCACGATAGGTGTTTGCTCCGCACGCATTGAGGTGGCCGATTAGGCTATTCGGCTCCCTGAACGGCCCGTCAATTTCATTGTCGATGGATCTATACGCGCTCAGGGGGGAGGCAAGGCGAGGAAACGATTGCCGATTTTTAGGATTCTTTCTTTTAAGGCCTTAGGCCACTGTAACGGGTGATATGTGGCGTGACATTTAACATCCACAACTTTTGACCTAGAACAAAAAACAAAAATTCTCATCAATCTACATTAGAGTACCTAGAGAAGTACGTACGGAATTTGAAAAATATTGTTTTATTCAAAAGTTGTAGGTATTTGAACTTAAGAAATGAATTTTCAGTGAAAAATTTCGCCATAACTGCTCATAAACTACTCATAAAACGAAAAGTTTTCGATTAATCAGAAATTCCGTACGTACTTCTCTGCGAAATGGAATTAGGAACATAACTTTTAAATTTGAAGTAAATCGAGTGAAAATTGTTGAAGTTATTTGTCACGCCAATTGGAAAAAAAACTGTTTCGAGAAGTTTCGAGTAGTCGGCCATTTTGTACATCGAAGAAAAATATATATTTTTTAACAGCTTGATATTTATACTAAATAGATGTGTGATTCATTTTAGGAGTGAATCACTTTTTCATACGAAATAAAATTGTTACATTCGCACATGATTTTATACCCGTTACTGTGGCCTAAGGCCTTAAAGGAAAGACTCCTCCATTTTTCAGACTTACAAGCAACGTCACTTGAGTCCGCCTTCGATTTTGGTGAAACTCATATAGTGATGAAGCGATGAGAACTATTAGACACGTATTTTTTTTTTTGATGCGGAAAAACGTCCTCAAGGAGGAAAATGACCCCAGTATGGAAGTATGAAGTTAGCATCAGCTTGAAAGCCGCCATCTTGCTATGGAGGTTTTTTTTTAATCGAAATCGATGAAATGGCAGTCTTTCGAAAAAAGCTATCGAGTTTAGCCTATTTTCGACAGTTTTAGTTTAAAAACAATGAAGATTGAAAAAAAGCTTGCACAACAAGATAAAAAAAATAGCATGAAGAATGTTGTGTCAAAATTTGAGACGGATAGCTTGAAAACTCTTAGCATCAGATTTAAAACCACCATCTTGGTATGGGAGTTATTTCAAAATCGAAATTGTCGAAATGGCAGTGATTTGAAAAAAAAGGTATCGAAGTTAGCCTACTTTTTGACAGTTTTTCGTTAAAAAAATGAAGATTAAAAAAAAGCTTGCACAACAAGATAAAAAAAATAGGGTGAAGAATATTTTGTCAAAATTTGAGACGGATAACTTGAAAACTCTTCCTTTGAGAGGACCATTTTGAAGAACGACATTTCGAAAAAAAAGCGTTTAAAGTTTCGAGTGCGGAATTTTCGTATATATTTTCGGTAGATATTCGGAAGTGTCACTCCTCTCAGAATCGAGCTGATTTTTTTTCGTGGGGTTCCTTACAGTTAAAAAACATCATATTTAATATTATTATAGCAGCGCATCACCAAAAACAATGTGAATAAAATTTTTTTAAAGATTTTTATTCGTCGATCTTTCGAACTTTTTTCCAAGATTTCTGAAAGAAATATTCTGTTCTTTCCAAATACAATGGACATACAAACTATTTTGACAATTTTCATTATAAAATTGCTTCATTATAAAAGGATTTTTAGAAAAAATTGCACTATGAAGATCCCCAAAAAAAAATTTATGGAAATCAGCGAATGTTTTCCTCGTCTAAAGGTATCCCCCCCCCCCCCCTTAATAACGGGCCAGTCACGAGGCTTGCATCCCGGAGTCATTTCATTGCCCGCACACGCGGATATGGCGATATACTTGTCCCGTGAAAATCGCGCTCATTGCCCGCGTCAACGCGAACCCGTCATCGAATTCGATGTATAACGGGCCAAACGCGTACACGCGCATGTGCCGTTCATCGTGGTCAATAGATTCGGAATGACGGAAGAATGCGGGCGAGTAATTAATCACCGGGATCATTTAGCTCGATCGGTCACAGATCTGAAGATCCGTCACGCACGCGCATTGTTGTGCGCGGACTGCAACTGGCAGGATGGTGTCGCCCGGCGGGATTTTCCGTCCGTCTGATCCTGCGAGGCTCCTTTATCTTCTTCCTTCACTTCTTCCTCCTTCATGCCCGTGTAGTTTTCAGCCTATATACTGGGCCTCTTCCAATCACGAATTATACACGCAATACATGGCTAATTTTTTGTACTTGGATTATAGCAGGCGTCAGCTGCGATATTATGCGAAGTACATTCAATCTCTCGTGC
Source organism: Ophion costatus (assembly GCA_951751655.1). Classification (NCBI taxonomy): domain Eukaryota; kingdom Metazoa; phylum Arthropoda; class Insecta; order Hymenoptera; family Ichneumonidae; genus Ophion; species Ophion costatus. The sequence continues at coordinate 17,267,932 of OX632362.1, read as the reverse complement.
TCCCATGTCCGGCAAATCGAGTCGTTCCTATCATCTCGATTAATCGAGTTAACCCTCAACGCAGCGTATCCCCGGCTACGATCTCCCTGGGTGAATATGTATGTATGTATATATATATATATATATATATATATATATATATATATATATAAGTATAGAATTGTGAGGAACGTACATGTTCATATGCATTGTAATCATGATTAAATTCTGGTACGCAAAGGTTCCCTTTATTCCATTTCCGTTATTGAAATGTATAGAACCGCGAGGGAAAATCATTATTCGCACACACATGTCCACACATATGTATGCCAGTCGTGATTAAATAGGGTATTTTACTGTACGTAAGAAAAAATACTAAGAATGTATAAATAAGGTATTTTTCGCAATAAGCAATCGAGTAATGTTGATTTTAATTTATAAAAACACAAAATAAATTTTATAATTCATTTTCATTGATTTCAGGCATTTTTTAAATAATTTTTCTATCTGTTCAACGAACATGCGAAACGGTAGCCGCCATAATGGATTCCGACGTGACGTCATTGACATAGTAAACAAAGAAAGTGGTATTACACTGTAGCTTGTAACAGAAAGCGTCAACTATACATTCTCGTTTGTATAGTTAATTGCAAATTTCCAAATAGTTATCTGCGCTTTGAAGAAGAACGAATGAGTTTTTTTCGGACTATGACTTTGGATCCCTGCGCGTAAGTTCTAACCAAGTTTTCCTCATATTTATATCAATTGGCATTTTAATTCATAACTTTTCCGGTGTTCTTACACTGGTATTCTTACATTTAGGAACAACATACCAATGATCGGGATTGTAACTCACTTTTGACCGAAAAGTTTACGTATGCACAATTGGCGCAGCGTCGATGTTTACTAAGCAAGTGACGTCACGAATTGAAACAGCATGGCGGCTAGCGTTCTCGCGCGGAAATTTGAAATGTGAAATTTTACTGCATTTTTATGGCAATTATCGATTTCATAAAACGGAAATGAAAATTCTAGTAGTTTATTGCCACCGAAGGATCAAATTAAGCCACCTTTCACAAAAGGGTGCAATATTCTATTCCGGTATGCTAAGATATCCTTTATTTCGTCTCCGTCATTAACACATCAAAAATAGGACAGAAAAAGTGGTTCAAAATGTAAATTTATAATGTCAAATCATCGTGCAGAAATCTGGGGAGTCCGAGATCCTACCCCATTCGCATAGGGATACGTCGGAGTCTACATTGGAATCAAAGTGGACCCCGCGCGATTTTCCGATTGACGGCGTTTGAGATGTTTTTTTTTTTATGTCATCAACGGGACGTTGTTGGGTCTCCCAAAGAAAATATTCTTTCGTGATTCCGTGCACAAATTTGTTGGGGAGTGCGAAGATGCAGCCACATCTCTATAGGGAGTCATCATTTGGATCCAATTGGATACCACTGCTCCCCTATGAACGCCGTTTATAAATTCTCACAGGGAACGTCACTCAAGTGTCTGCCCTCAACTTTGTTGAAACTCATATATGTGATAAAGCATGGAAAATTACTAGACCCGTACTTTCTCTTATCTGCTGAAAAACGATTTTAAGAGGGGAAACCACCCCTCGAAGAAAGGCGTGTCGAGGGGTGGTTTTACAGTTTCACCAAGTAGTCCACCGATCCGAATGAACCAAAACCAAAATTCTTCTAATGCAAAGCGAAGAAAAGTCCACTATAGATTAATTTAAACAAAAGTAAATTGAGGCGTGACATGTTTTTCTTACGTAATTGTTTCTACCCATAAAAACGTTTTTCCGCGGATAAAGAAAAACACGTGTCTGATAGTTTTCAATGCTTTATCACATATATGTGTGTTTCAACAAAATCGAAAGTGGATACTCAAGTGGTCTTCCTTGTTCGCCCGTTCGAATAAAAAGATGTGAAAAGTGACGACATAAGTTCGGCGTTTTGAAACATAACCTGCGCGTGAGCGTGTACGTGTGTGGTGGTATTGCGTCAAAGTCAAATAAATAACAAACGATAATTACAGTGGATTTTCAGTGATGTGATTCAAATGGATTTTTAACATATACTTGTTTAAGCAATTTATACTTTTTCAAGATAAGCTTTATACTTCTCTAAGATCCACTCATTTTTGTCTATATATATATATATATATATATTGTTTAGAAAAATCAACGTACAGATTGTGATGGGATCCATCAAGAATCGAATCGGATTCTGTTCGATAATGTGCCAATCTTTTAGGATTCTAAGTGGATTCGTACATTGGATTCCAATGAGGAATCCCGATTACGATCCAATGTGCGAGCGTAACGTTCTAGTATAGAGATCCCATGCGATGACTCGGTGGATTCTTATCTCTTCTGGACTTCTTATTAGGAAGTGGAGACAAGTATGAGAATCCGATTGGACCCCTACGACAATTACTGCCCGGGTCTCCAAGGCAACATTATGTCGGCAAAAAATTCGTCATTTCGCGGATAATGATAAATTCTCTATTTTATCGAAGCACGAATTCTTTTGATAATTCTTTTGATAAAATCTACATTAAGCGCTGTAAATGAAAGATCACTTTTTTAGTCAAAATTTCGACCCTGGAATCGCTATATCTCCGGAAATAAATAATAGCAGAAGAAAATGCTCAACGCACGATGAGACATTAATTTTGCTCTTAAAAAGATCAACAAAATATACTCTTTCTTTTAAAGACATTATTCATCGAAAGGAAAGAAGAAAAGATATAAAAAGATCCAAATTTTGACCAAAAAAATTGATTTTTCAATCGTTGGGCTTAGTATATGTATATATATACACACACACACACATATATATATATATATATACTGAGTATACTAATTCCATATTCGACAGGTTTATTAATTTGGGTTCTTTCGCCACTGTACTGTGGAGGTGGTGCGAATCGAGTTTTCGGCTGATGGAAATATATCGGCGGTCCAAGAAAGCATCTGCTTCTCTCTCATGTACTTTCCGCATTCGTGTACGTATGTAAATAATAAATGTAGGATAAAATATCTTGCTATGGTTAATCGCTGATGCATTATTCATAAACAGAAATCTAACTCTCCCACTCGATATGCAAGTAGTGTATATGAGGCACAGGTTGGGACAAATGTAGCGTATGCTTGGGCATGTATATGAACATATACAGGGTGGCCCGAAAAGTGACGTCCAAAAAGAAAATCTCGGTGCCCCTATTAATACCTACCCCACTCACCCCCAGTATGGTCGCCAATCTTTTTCACTTTTCGAGAAAAGAAAGCAGTTTTTTTATTGCTCTCTTTTGCGTATGTACTTCACTCGCCATTTTGTTAACTATTGTTATCGTCATGAAGTGCACCATCAAGCAATAAATAAATGACCAACGGTACACTAACGTAAATGCCATAGATTCTGATCAAAAGTTAAACAAATAGGTTCGAGAGGGTTAGTCACTGAAGTTTAGACGAATGACCAAATGGTGTTGAAGTTTGCATCGTTGGAGGGCAACGAAAATCCTTCTTTATTTTTTCATTTCTTTATTTTTATTACTATGTGAACCCTTCAGTAGTTTTAGGTTATGGATCCCTAATACGGGTCTTCAGCACTATTTCAGAAATAATTGAGGGCTAAGGGTGCCAAAAGAAATTGGCCAACAAAAAAAAATCGTTGCTTCCAATGCAAACTTCAATACCATGAAAAAAATACTTTTACTAGTCTGAAGAGCTCACAATTGCTTTAAAAAACTCATAAGAGGTAAGCATGTACACAAAAGGGAAAAAATAAAACTCTATGTTACAGAAAAAACCTCGAAAAAAATGCTTTTTTCCGTAAACTAGTAAATATCGTAAAACATATATGGGGATGACACCGAAAGGTCTATACGAAGCGTCTAGATTTTCCTTTTGGACGTCACTTAGCGAGGCACCCCGTAAAAATATTTAAAAAATAACAAAATAAATAAAACCAAATAAAATAAAAATGCTAGAGACCGTAAAACATATATAGGATTCCGATATGTATATACGAGGCATGTAGACTTTCCTTTTGGCCGTCACTCCGCAGTCACCCTGTAAAAAATATTGAAAACTAAGAAAATAAATGAAATTAAATAAAATAAAGATGCTTTATTTTCTCGAAAACTAAAAAAGATCGTAGAACATATATGGGACTTCCATATGTATCTACGAGGCATCTAGATTTTCCTTTCGCGTATCACTTAGCGGGCCACCCTTTATAATGCACGTATGACTGTATGCTTTAGTATGACTGTATTTGAACTGGTATGAACAAGAGCTCGTTGCGGATCACGTCCTCCGTATGGACACCCATGCACACATTACATTATATAAATGTGATTGCAGCTTAGTTTTTCGTTCCTTCGGACATATACTTGAGAGAACTTTGCAATTTTTTTCACTCGAGCTTCGTTGCTCTCGGGCGCGGCGAGACAATTAATTACGTTTGCCCGTATCGCGCGCACCGCCGTGAATTATTAACGTGTATCACTGGCTGACACATTTATCGGGCTATATCAGTCGTATCGTTTAAAAGCCTGTTTTCCATCCCGACGCAAACCTTTTGCCGCGTCATCGTTCCTCCGAAACGATACCGAGCAGGCACATGTGTCTACACGGTGCTAATGGAAAGTACGCCTAAACCGGCTGCGCTTTTTCGACAAGGAACCGACAAAAACATATTCCAAAATTTTGCGGCAATTCTTGAGATAAGTTACTTTTCCGAAAAATGAGCCTAACATTTTTTGTTAGCCTTTTTCTCCTTTATTGCGTTATACATGATGATATACAGTTTGGGGAAGCTGACATTTTTTATTGACAATTTTTTACGAGCAAAAAATCGTTAAAAATAATTTCGAATTTTTCAAAAACCCAAACAGACCCAATTGTGTTGAAATGTTCAAAAATGCCCTATTTTATCACGTGTTTTTACGAACTTCAAAGCCGCGTAACATTTTATTGGGGGGGGGGGAGTGAATTTCAGCGTCCCTCGACTGAATATGACCATTTATAACCCAATAAATGAGAAAATAGAAAAAAAATGTTAGGCTCATTTTTCGAAAACGTCACTTATCTAAAGATTTCCCAATTTTTCTTCAGAAAATCAGAATTTTTTACGAGAACCTTCTCCCTCTGGATATTTTGTTTCAATCCCAACAGTGCTTGAGAACTTAAGCACATTTTCGAAACCTTTAGCAAATCCGCAGCGACTTCACTAGAAGTTGAAAAATTGCGAGAAGAAATTAAGAGAAAAAGTTATTGAAAAGAAATTGCAAGCGAATTTTGACCGTTTCGAGTCCCTCTGAGAAGAAATATTCCATTTACATTTTCGAAAAAGTCACACGCGAGTTTTCGAGAGGAGAAAAATCGCGTAAAAAACAATTGTGTTCCCAGTCACCTAGTGAGTAGAAAAAGTATTAGAGAATTGAAAAAATAAAATGGCATTTCTTTATTATTTCCTAAATAATATTTCTAATGATGACGTTGAAGTTTGGATCGTTGAAATGCAACGATGTATTTTTGGTCATTTTTTATTTCTTCATTTTCATCATTATCCAAAGACTTTTTTTTAATGCGGATTGAGGTCGTGAATTTCTAATGAGAATACAGAAAATCATTCGAGCCATTTTCACAGGCTAAATCGACTGAAAAAAGATTGAAGGAATTAAGAGGAATTAATTTACGTTGCGTTCTAACTATACAAATTTCAACGTCATCTCTAATATCCGTTTGTGACTTTTTCCGGCCGAGATCTGTATCCTTTCATCCCGTTTGATAATTCCTATCCTACTCGCTATTCCCGCCGGTGGCGTACGTGCGAATATGAACTAATTGATTCTCTCCTCATTATCGTGTACTCCAACATACTGTGAAAGATCCAGTTTGGAATATTGAGTAGACAGAGAGAGAGAGAGATGGATTAATACAATTTCTCAGTAGTCTTATTAGCCATCGACGATTAGATGGGAAACTCGGTATAATGACAGAAAGATAACGGTAACAATATGATTCGATCAAACGCAAGGCTGCACTTATTTGTAGATGAATTTATTACGAATCCCGTATCGTCGATTGGATAAAAATCTTAGGCAAAGAAAAAAAGCTGATTTTCATGTTTTTTTTTGTCAAAGGAAATATTCCTTCACTATTTTGAGACTTAAAGCATGTTTTATTAATATTTTTGGCTACATGGTATCTTATACATTTTTTATTCATTTTAAAAATGGCGGTGATATGGCACTATCTTCTAAGCGGTTTGCCCCGTATGTTGCCAAACGGCGTGACACGTAGCGTCAACGAGATTAAACTAAAAAAGAAACCAACGAAGTTTTTTCTTTCATTAATAGTCATAGCCAGAATATGAACCTAGAAAAAGTGAAAAATGTTGAAAATAGACGAAATGGCACGCTTTGAAACAAAAAGAATAAATTTTTCGAAAAAAATCACTACATTTTGCAATTAAAAAATCCGTTTTTTTTTATTTTCATAAACATTCCAGGTCATGTTTTAGACAATGAGGTTTCAATGATTTACATCAAAATTCATCTGCATCGGTTGATTAGTTTAACAGCCATACGTCACCCCAGTTTTGAAAATGCAGTTCAGAAGACCGTGCTATACCTCAGCCATTTTCAAAGACCGATAATAAAAAAATACCATGTAACACCCAAAGGTAGTGATAAAGCATACCCCAAGTATCACAAATCGTAAAGAAATCTTTCCTCAAAAAAAAATCATGAATGTCAGTAATATTCCTCGCCTAAAGGTACCTCCCCCCTTAAGTCACGAGCGAAAGGCCGGAAAACCGGCGGTGCACGAAGGACGAGAGGGCAGGTGAACGTCTTGCTTCGCGGAGTGGAGGGAACAAAAAAATACCAGGAGGAAGGAAAATAGACATGGAGAAGAGGAGGAAAAAAAATCGTATGAAAAAGAAGAAAAGAAAAAACGATCGAAGTGGTTGGTTTGATGATCACCGATCTCCTTGCCAGGGGGGGGGAGAGTATCGAGTCTATCTCCTTCTCTCTCGCGAAGCGAGACACATACACCTGGTGTGCGAGGACGCGGAACGGCCTAGAGGTTTAACGCTCGAGACTCTCTTGATCGGGGGGCTCTCTTTAATATCCTCTCTCTGGTGCATACTCGCGGGCTCGTTTCTCTCGCTATATATACGTATATAAGAAAAGCCACGCTTGACGCGGAACTCTCGCACCGTTTCCTCATCTATCAGCGGTCCCTTCGAAAAACTGCCCCCCCCCCAGGCTCACCCCACCCGACCTCCCGTCCCACCCTTGCCCCACCCTCACTCCCCACCCTCGACCTTCCCCATCGTCCGCCCACCCTCCCTGCCCACCCTTGCCCCACCCACTCTCACTCCCCACCCTCGACCCACCCCATCACCCGCCCACACTCACCCCACCGCACCAGCCCACCCTGCCTCCCACCCTACCCTTTCCATTCAGTCCCAGTCTTTGTCTATCTTTCTTTGGTGAAGAATCTTCACGGTATCACGATAGTGGCATGGGCGTATCACAGCGTACATGCACCACCCACAATTTACCGATCTCTCTGTCCCCCTTTCGCGACATCGATGATTCAGGGTCGTGGACCGGATCGCGTGTATCTTTCGCTCCAATATCACCGAGACACGAAAGCCTGATCTTTTTCCCCCGCATACTCTGTACTTTATTACCGCCGCATTGTCATCATGACGTACCTGCAGGCCACACTCGACCACCCTCTGCATACACGATGCACGTACAGTTAGCCGTCCGTAATTTCATTCAAAACTACAACTGTTTTCTCTCGTCGTGCTTTCCGGGCCACATGGTCCGGGCTCAGTGTGTACGTGGCCGTTGTAAAAATATTGGTTGGCTAGACGCTCTTGGGTTTTTGGGAAAACCGTCTTCGGAGGCAAAAGCCTAGGCAAAAGCTCCGTATCTTTACAGAGTGGCTTTAAAAAGTGCGGAAAGATGATTTTGGAAGTGGAAAAAAGTATTTAGGGGTTGGGAGAGAGTTGTAGGATGGATGACGGACGCATAGAAGGTAAAATGGAATATAGTCGTATGCAGGGTGACGATTATAACGTGGGTTTTTTTAGAGAGTCCGGCGCTGAGATTTTGCAAATATGAAAAGTATGATGGACACTGGTTTTGCTCGTCGTCTTTTGAACAAATATATACCTTATTTTTGTGATGAGTAGTAGATATGTGCTAGAAAAAAATTGAGCGTTCAGGGAAAAAATCAAGATTCCATTTTGAGCTCCGAAGAATAAAAATAATTAAATTCCCAATACGCAAGGCTCCAAAAAATAAAACGGTTCTTAAATGCCATAGAATTCGATATACTTTGAAGTGGATCTTTGACCATTTTTTTTGTCTTCGTGACGGTATACACAAATATAAGTATTTCAGGACCGTTGTGTATTTGCAATTTAATCATCCTCATTCTGCTGTACTTAGAATGGAATTCTGATTTTTTCCGGGATGTTTAGTTTTTTCTGACGAATACTACTCATCACGAAAATACGCTATATCTTTTTTCGAAGAGGACTTGAAAAACCATTGAAAATCATATTTCTCTCGGTCCCAAAAGCTCCGCGTAAGACCCTTCAAAAACGCATGGCCACCATATATACGTCACCACGTATGTTCGAAGTGCAGGTCCTCCGAAGTTGTGCAATTTTTCCGTTCATTATATATGTTAGGTCATTGCGTATGAAACGTCCAACTTTCAACTTCTCTACTGTGCCAATTTGTTTTAAATGGTTTCACATTTTGTCGGAATAGTAACGTTAAACCGCACTGCTAATTTACCCATAGTTTAAGATGTATCCACTTCCACTGAAGCTTTCATCCCATCATCCACCTTGTTCTCAGATCCCGCACCTGGTCCATTTTGAAGATCAAAATCGTCAGAATGGAACTTCTCAAACCATCGACCCTCCTACTGTGCGTTCATTAGCCGCATCCTTGCCGAACATTTCGTTGACACTTCGCGTTATCTGCGCTACATTAGTTCCACGATGAAACTCATATTCGAAAACAACGGCAATTTTTTCACTCATTCGTGATTTACATGATTGAGTCTGCGAAAGGCAATTTGACAGATAATCGCAAATGAAAACGTGCGTCTCTAAGGCTGATGACGTACCTTCACAATAGAAAGGAACCAAGAACTATCAAAGTGAAATATCAGAGATATCAGATATCAAACTTGGTACTTGAGGTGATCGGACAATTCATACTTAATGACCTACTTAATACCTGCATACTTTATGCCTAATAATATTACTGTGTGTGGAGAAAAAATCCCTCACCCATCTAAACAATGTCATTATATATGAGAATCTCAGATCATGCCAAATCTGAACTCTCTAACTCAAGTCTTTCAGGCTCAATCATTATTTATTTTTATTTCCCCCAGTTGATTTAACTACACGGACCAGAACCGGTTGAAGATTCTTAAAACTGACTCTTACAGCTATGAAAAGTTTTTTTTTTAATCTCGCTGTAACTATTTTCACACAAATTGCGGGTATTAAAAAAATACAGGTGTTCCGAACGACAATTGAACAGCCCTTTCCGAATAGCTGCAATTTGTGCAAAAATGATCATACCGGGATTAAAAAAAAATCATTCAAAAGATTCATAAAGGCCAGCTTCGATAATCCTCAACAGAATTTGAGAAATTTTATCGTTCACCACGTAGGGGTTTTTCATTTGATTGACCATCGCTTTTTTATGCAACCAAAATCGTCGGATTGCTAACGAGAAACGAATGTTAAATTAAAACCGTCGCAATTCCGTCAAATAAGATCATTTCAAAAAAAAAATCCTACGTGGCTAACGAGAAAAACTATCGAAGAATATTGTATCTAAATTTGGACAAAATCGTTTAAGCCGTTTACGAGATACACCTGGCACCGACTTTGAAAACTATGTTTCGAGATAATCGCGTTTGAATCGCTCTCAGTCAACGAATTTATTTTTAAAAATTCCTAAACATACCTCAATGTACATATTTTCCAATTAAAAAAACCCGGATCCAATCGAAACATTACCTTTTGAGATAAAAATTCCCGAAGTTTACCCGTTTGTCTCGCCGTTTACTCCGATACCTTCCCTTAAAAGGGGAAGAAATTATCCAGCACTACGACTCTGAGGTGAGCCAGAGATTCAGCATGCATTTTTCACCGACACACCCTAGTCATGGTTTGAGAACTGTTGAATGCTCAAAATGACCGACGTATATGAAAAAATGATAATTTCGGAAGGGCAGGTGTGCTGATAGCCAACATTATATAGGTATGACGGATTCAACATAAAAGTCCCATATATATATATATATATGGGTTAATAAACACGAAAAAAGTTGTTTTTGCTCTACAGTTCCGCACTGATTGGACTTCGCTGACTCGTCCACTTTGTCGAGAGCACGATCGTGATGAAAGACTGCGGCTACATTCTATACCCACGATAATAGCACCCAGATATACATTTCGATTGGAGATCAAACGAAAGGACGTAACGTAGTTGTTGATCCATGTCAGACGGTAACGTCTTGCGCCCTTTCGTTCGTCATAGAAGTTGGTGTACAGTTCCGTGTCCGTAGTGAGGTGCGTTAAGAATCTTTGGAGGTTGAAGAGCGGCCTGAAAAGGGGTTACATATAGATATGGGTCGAAAACGCGTTGTGCTCCCGTTGTTCCTCGTGTGCTCCAGCGTGTACGAGAAGCTGCGAGAGATCGAGCGAGCTCGGGGTCCTAAGAACGAATAAATACGGCGGATCCAGGGATCGAGAGGAAGACCTTTGCGAAGATTTCTCCCGCTTGGGATCGAAAGCATCCTGTGGCATTCCTGCACGTCACCGGGTCCGCCCAGTGGCTCGGACGAATCGAGGTCTCTCTCTCTCTCTCTCTCTCTCTCTCTCTCACTTTATTCGCTCCCGCACACATGACCGAGAAGGGACTCTTATATAATTAACCATTAAATTATAAGTTTGGTTATATCTCGAGTAAGTTGGGTCCTGCAGCCTTTCTTATATATATATATATATATATATATATATATGTATACGCATGTGAACCAAAGATAGCAAATCCCTCGGACGATCCGTAGGGATCGAAAAGCCGCGCGAACGTCGTGCCAATACAGATGCACGCCGGCCTCGATATAATTACTTATACCCCTCATCGCTAACCCCACTCGGAGAAGAGGAGCAAGAAAAAAGAGAGAGAGAGAGAGAGAGAGAGAGAGAGAGAGAGAGAGAGAGAGAGGGAGAGGGAGGTAGGGACGTGAGGATGAGGAAGCAAAAAAAGTTATTTTAAAAGTGAAGAAGCGAAGATCGCATACGATCGATGCAAGTAAAAAATAAGAAAACTCGCACGGGGGATGAAAAAAACCAGTAGACGGCTTCAACGGCTACCTTACTTTGCTCGAGAAATTACCCGAATGCCTGAACTACCGATTCTCGTCTGCTGCATCCACCCGACGACGTGACTTTTTACATAGTTTGACGCGCACACCTTCTAGCCGTATCTTAGGTAAGCTCTGGAAAACGGAGCTGGGTTTTGAAACATTTTTGTTTAATGCATATTTTTATTTAACGCATAATAAATTGTACAATACGTACCCGATGACGTGGCTGTTAATTTATTTGAAGAAAAAAGAAGCCAATTACCGCTACTTATAGTAATACATTATTTGAAATTTGAGCATCGTGATTACTAATCCGAGTGCGAGCGTTGAAGGATGGGAATTAAAAATTTGCACTTTGGAATCAATATTTCTATATTTCTATATTTTTTTCTATATTTCTATGTATCTATATGTCTATATATTTATATTTCTATATTTTTTTCTATATTTCTATATTTCTATATTTTTCTATATTTCTCTCAGTTTACTTTGGCTTGAGCGACCTCATGTCAAGTATGAAACTGATATCTGTGCACAAGTAAAAAAAAAACGACCCTAATGTTTCGTGACAAGTAGACTGCGAGCCAAAGCGCAACTGCGTCACCCATCCAATTATTGGACGCTTCCGATAGGGCAATAACTGAATACGCCACATCACATAAGTGTCCGCCTTCGATTCCATTGAAACTCGTATCGTTGTTGATATTGCAATTCGTTCTACGTGATTTTCCGACGACTTTGCAAGACAGCCAAAAAGCTCAATGCAATAGTGAAAAAAAATTCGACTCTCTCGTAAAGTCGTCCGACAACCGCACAGAACGAATCGCAATATCAACGACGAAATATATGATAAAGCATTCAAAACTATTAGAAACGTATTTTTTTCACCGGAAAAACGTTTCTAAGCGACGAAACTACTCCGCCATTTATAAACATAAATTAATTAAGAGAATTTTTTTAAACACCATGGAGCAGCCAAAAGTGGCAATAAAACATACTCTAATTCTTCAAAATAGTGAATACATCATTCCGTAAAAAGAAATCATGAAAATCAGCAATAATCCTCGCTCATAGGTGTCTCCCCCTTAAGTGATGTCCCTTGAGTGGTGGCATTAAATCTGTACCCTCCTGTATACTCTGCATGATAAATCTCATTGCACGGTTATCGTCTGCAAGGGCAGTTCACCCCTTCTCACATTGCTGAATAAAATAGGGGATTCTCTTCACGTTTACCGTACAGAGGGTGATCGAGAATCCGTTGCACGAGAATCTTCAATCTCTACTGCTGTCCGTTTATATATGGAGACACACTTGAACTGCATACTTATATATATATATATATTTATGCAGACATATGCACACTCTTGAGAGCTTTTGCGATGGTGTTTTCGATAACCGGGCCCGCCACCGTCGCAGCGACCGGGAGATTGCGCGCGAGCGCTCACGCACCGGAGATTTACATATTAAAAGGTTTACAGGATAGGCCCTCCGGGTGTAACGATCTAGCCGTGATACGCGAGCTCGCGGCTGGCTTGCAAACTCGTGGAAAACAAATTACATTTATACGCACTCAGTCCATGTGTGCATATATATATACATATATATATATATATATATATATATATATATATATATATATATATATATATATTTACGGTATACATGTGTATATGAGGGCAAACCACAGGTGGATTATTAAAGTCGTAAACAGTGTTGGTGCACAGGGCAGGTGAACCATATACTCGACCGGTCCTCCAGCACGGAAAATCCCATCGGCTGAGTATCCTGTCGACTCTACGATACGTGCTTTCCGCCGTGCATCCTTGCGATCACGATTATCGATCGATTGATTTAGGGCTTCGATATTGATGTTTGGAGCTTGATTTCTTTTTTGCAGCGTTTGATAAAGACGACGAAACGAAATAGTGCACTCGCATATCGCGTACGCAATTCTGATCGATTCTGTCCATGTACGTTGGGGAACTAAGCACCTTAAGAATCAACGGAATGTTCACGGGGAAGAAAATTGGCGGAGAAGGACACAAGTTGATTAATATTGACCAGACTGACTTTTCTGATTAAAATTTCTGAGATAAGGACCAATCAAATCCAAACTGCCCCTGGCATACCCTGAAGACACCTGCTATAGATGTTGCGACGATAATTGGAAACATAAATTACCGGATTTTTCTCGCAAATGTCCGCTTAGGAAATATTCGGAAGAAAATATGGTACATATTTGGAAGTGGGGCTCGTGCTAGAATCAGGCTAGTTTTCTTCAAGGGTTCAAGCAAACCCAAGCAAATCCAAACAAACCCAAACAACCCCGAACAAACCCCAAATAATCCTAAACAACGTCAAACAACCTCAAACAACCCCAAACAACAGCGAACAAGCCCAAACAAAAAGTAGCCTGATTCTAGCAGGAGCCCCACTTCCGAATATTTACCGAAAATATCATAATCTTGTTGAACATTCTCCGAAAAACCCGGTCAGGTGGAGAAAATAAGAAAAAAATCATCAGGTAATCAAAATAATACAAAAAATCTATAATTAGCCCAACAAAGTTTATAATACCAATTCATTGTTCCCTACTAAGAATACTAATAATAGCAATAAACGGTTTTGAGCGGTTAAAATGGGAATAAGAATTACGGCCATTTTTGCGCCTATCTTGTATTTACCGCAAAATATCTTTTTCCACCATCATGTTCGCCCGAATTGGTAAAATGTAATCGTTCTGGAGAATTCGACAGACAATCGTAAAGGATTAAAAATCACGAGAAAAGTCATGCGCTTTAAAAAACTTTTTTTTGTCATTAGGCCATCGTAAGAACGCGTTGAATTAAATAATAATCTGACATCAGTGCGGTTATGCAAAGAACATCGGAGAAGGATAGATATAGCGATGGGTCTCGCAAAATAATCTCGCCTGTACGATCGTAGGAGGCGTGTCGCAATAACGACATATTTACCCTCGTCACACGCGTTTCTGTGCACCCCTCCATTTCTGCCCTGCCATTTCTGCCATACATATGTATATAGTTAGTCGGCAACTGGACTGTGCGTGCGCCCATTCATACATTTGATTAATTGCCGATGTAATCATTGATTTATCCAACTATATACTCCCACGCTTAAAAATACGGGACAGCTCGCGATCGTGTAT